>JAEAOA010000796.1:260000-725000 GCA_016746295.1 Potamilus streckersoni
TTGTACAAAGTAACAGTTGGGGAAAGAAAATGACAGAAGTAATTAACATGGATATATATATATATATATATATATATATATATATATATATATATATATATATATATATATATATATATATATATATACATTTGTTCATTAACAGTGGAAATGCCCTCTTTGTAACTTTTTCAAAGATTAGATGGTCCTTGATGTGAAATGCACGCAGCAATGTTTGTTAACTTATACTGAAAAAAATGGATACTCGAAAATTAATTTTTTCCAGTTAAATCCACTTCACAGAAGCATCATAACGGAATAGTTTGGGTACATTCAGAAATATGTGATATTTTTGTATCGAGGATTGAAGTAAGCTGCTAGAGATCGTCATCTGCTAGGGAGATCGTCATCAGCAGCAACGATAATAACAACATTGTCGTCTCAATATCTTTCTCATCATTACCCTGCATATGAAAAATCTTGTTCTGCTATAAATATAGACAGAAGATGGTTAAATTGATGACCTACGTAATTTTTATTATTCTCCACAATGCCGAAAAGATTCACGATGCTTTATTTTCTAACCAATTCAGCTGGTTATTATATTTAAATAAAGCGGAATGCAAAGTCTTTAAATTTCACAATAAGATCAGGTTTTCGAAGGTGGCTTTTACAGATAAATAGCAGTACGTATCCTTTACAAAGAACGCAACTGCAGTTCAATGGTCATATTTTTAGGGTCTGTGGTTGTAAATGGATTCAATTTCAGGCAGATATTTATTGCTTTGGGATATTGCCCATGTTATTCGCGTCAAAACAAATCATAACACGATGAACAGTCGATTTGATTGGAAATTAATGCTAATCACAGCCGAGAAATTGTCGCAGTTGTTTATGTATGGCTGCGTGTGTCCAAAAGATAATTGACTTTAATCCCTACGCAATATATCGAGGCATACAGCCAAAAGCCTAGTCTTTTAAAATGAAAATTATTAGCGGAAACTGTGTTGTTATTGCACCCAAGGATTAATGTGTAACTTAAGTACGCAATATATCGAGGCATACAGCCAAAAGCCTCGTTTTTTAAAATGAAAATTATTAGCGGAAACTGTGTTGTTATTGCACCAAAGGATTAATGGGTAACATAAGTACGTAATATATCGAGGCATACAGCCAAAATCCTAGTCTTTTAAAATGAAAATTATTAGCGGAAACTGTGTTGTTATTGCATCAAAGGATTAATGTGTAACTTAAGTACGCAATATATCGAGGCATACAGCCAAAAGCCTAGTCTTTTAAAATGAAAATTATTAGCGGAAACTGTGTTGTTATTGCACCAAAAGGATTAATGTGTAACTTAAGGACAATGCCTATTATAATGCACCAAAAACCTTGAAATGCAATTGAAATGATATAAATATAAGGTATTCAAACGGAGGAAGCGACATTTAGTCAAAGGAGACCATTGTTCCAGACTTCCAAAATTCTGAATTCAGATTGAGAAATATAGATCAGAAATGTTACCATAGAGTGGATTACCAGAATCGTCACAAAGCAACTATGGAACACCAGACTTGTAACTTTCTCAGCAATGATATTCAATAACTTTAATAGTAAATTGGCAACTGGCATTGTTGAACCCCTAAAACTTCCGACTCATATATTACGCACCATAGATGACACAAAGAGGCTACTTATATCATAAACAGAATACATCAGGCAATGAATTTATGGACGATACAAATAAAACACTCCCTACCATAATCTGTTTCTACTCCATCTAGTGTGTCAATTAGATTACACTGGCTCTATTAACACTTAAAACCTTTACCTTACTTGCTTAAATTCAAAATATGTTCCGAGAGATTATATATATATATATATATATATATATATATATATATATATATATATATATATATATATATATATATATATATATATATATATATATATATCTATATATATATATAGATGCAATAAACTGACGAAACGTGATTCCTTGGTGGATCCAGTACGATTGAGAGGGTTGTTATTCGCCATATGATTTGTATTCTTTATATATATATATATATATATATATATATATATATATATATATATATATATATATATATATATATCATAACCTTTGAATTACATCATGTTTTAAATGGGACACCATTATTCCATATGTGTAATATGTGTAGTCAGATCTTTTCTAAATGCGATTGTGTGATTATGATTTTTAACGTAGCTTTAATTTTTTAGTCATTTCGCTACGATGTCTGCAGAGTGGTTGTTTATAGTGATGTCTAGCATTGGGACATAATGCCGCAGATATGGAGCATGATATTCCACCAAGTTACATTACCCTGACACCAGGCCGACCAGTCCTAATTCTAACTAGCATCAAACGAGGCAGCTGTTAGTGCCATTTTTGTTAAGTCTTTGGTACGACTAAACTGGGGATCGAACCCACGACCTTCCGCATCCGAGGCGGATGTTCTAACCACTAGGCTATAGGAGCGGTTATCCTTGATTAAATAAAGGTCATGCTAGTATAATGAAGTCAATAAGGTCAAATGATAAATTAGGAATAGTACGCGTCTTATTTGGACCCATAAAGGAAATCCACAGATTGAAAACTTTGGCAGTATAGGGTCACATGGTCATGCTAGTATAATGAAGTCAATAGGGTCAAATGATAAATTAGGAATAGTACGCGTCTTATTTGGACCCATAAAGGAAATCCACAGATTGAAAACTTTTGGCAGTATAGGGTCACAGGGCTAAGGTTAATGCTATAAAAACGTACCTTTAATTAATAGCTTGGGATCCTCTGGGTATAAGCACAGATATCTACTGACCGATATCTTCACCCACTAACCTGACATCCATACCTATCGACCAATGAATGGTCTTATAAGGATAAACCTTCATAGATCTGATTGGATGACAAAAAAGCTGTACAGAAGCCCGGTCGCAGAACACTTCTCCTCCCCTGGCCACACTTTCAGTGATATAATACTTATCGCTATTGCCAACAACCACAGCTGGAGTTCCGAAACCAGGAAGGAAAATGAAACATACTGGATACGCCGCCTTAGAACATTGAGACCAAGCGGTCTAAACCAAGAAGACTAGAAAATGAAAACTATGCACTAGTAGAATTTAACATTTTCTAAATCTTCTTATCCTTCAATTTTTACTATAAGAATAACCGGTATAGAACCAAATATCCGTGATATAATCTGCGTTACATATGTACACAAAGTAAAAATAGATGTCGCTTTGGCTTGTAGACTTTTAGGGAATTATACAACGTTTTCAGTTTCCGCAACTAGTCTATACAAGCTGGTTGTATTTATAGTTTTAGCACATGTGAAGATAGAAATGTAGAGGTTTACAAACGCAACGTTTTTGTGTTTATTTGTTTGTCGTAACTATGTTTTGTATTTGCCTTTGAAAAAGACTCATTAAGAGTCGAAAGCGCTTAGGCTAGTTAGTTACTAGTTTCGTACTGTTCGTCGTCAGTTTATTGCATCTATATATATATATATATATATATATATATATATATATATATATATATTTTTATATATATATATATATATATATATATATATATATATATATATATATATATATACAAGGCATGAAATTGTAGATACATAATTTCCTATAATAATAGAGACTATTCCTTCAATGAGCCGTCACTGTATATATAAAGAAAAATATAATTGTGCGGACTCAGATAAACGAACTTAACACATTTATACCATATCAAGAAAATTGATCTACGAATTTAAACAAATAAATCCAGGCAATAGCAAATAAATCAAACAAATCATCACAACAGTAACAATGAATTACCTAAAATTGATGCAAAATATCTTGTGCTTTCAAGCTTTTTGTCTGTCAATATCTCCAGACAATCGACTGGATGATTTCAAGAGTGAATTTACTTCTTAAGTTATTCAGTCTTTTTACGTACGTTTTCTCTTGTAGAAAAACGTAGACTAATTTCCATTTGTAAGATTCGCACATTTAAACAGACTTTTCGTGTGAAATCACTCCCCACTGTATCCAATCAGTATGAAATATAACTCCCGCTTGAATTAGCCTCAAAACAATGCAATTTATCACACAACATAAATTACCCAACTAATTCATGATAATCTTCAGAAATGACAATTTTCGACACAGATCAGAATTGACCTCTATCCACTTCAGTTTATATAAATGTATCCATAATTTAAAAAAATTGCAAATTCATGACAGAACCTGTACCAATCAGTGCATTATGGCGATTTCAACACTCGCATATCTCCATAAATCTAATTAATCATGCACGTCTCCAACTCAAGGTTTCCTACAGTGAACGATAGAAAAATTTGCTTACACCAACCGAATAATACAGCTTCTTACTGATCAGCACCTACACCTATTGACCAGAATCTGTAACTACACCTCAATGTGTAAAGTAGCATGTAAAGCAAGTGGTAAAGAAAAGAGGATCAATACCTAACTATGGACAGACAATTACTCATTATCAGCACCCAAAAGTCACCCTTTTTTAAAAACATAGGAAGGAAAGACTTTGGACTGAATGCTATCTAGTACCTATATGTACAAAACTTAAATATCTTAAATTATGGTCGATGTGTCGGTAAATTTTCATATATTGTACTGATCTAATAAAGAACTGTCATTAAGAGAACCAGCCAATAATAACAATATAATGATAGTGGATAACAGTAATGCTAAAATTACGAAACTTTCAAGCAATTTGATGGAGATTATAAACCAAATCATAACACTATATTTATAAACTTATTTTAATAATATATTAAAAATTATGACTTAGACTAGGAGTAGCGTAAAAGTCTGAAACTGACTCGAAAGTTACAGATGACTAAAACAAAGTCTCAAAATCTAAATGGATATGGCAAAGACTATAGTAGCACAAGCATTTTTGGACTAACGCTGAATTTAATGGGGAGAAAAAAATAAGCGACCAATTTAAAAATGGATTAGACTAAATGTAATACCAAATTTGTGAAATTAAAGCAAAACATACAGAATACTGACGCAAGATTGTAAAACAAATTACAAATTTACAAATCAGAAAGAATGAAAAAGGTCAATATAATTTTAAAAAATGTAAAATATTACTTTTATTTTACAAGATTTTTTCATTGCTAATGTTTGAATAGCATTTTACAACAAATATATTTTAAAACTTGAAACAATGAAAAGCTAAAAAAATATTTTCTTGCTTGATAAGTAGAATTTTAGCTTCTGGAAACCTCGGTGAAAAGAGCTCTTGTGGGTTAACAAAAGTCTAGAATGTACACACATGCTAAACTCGTTTGATGCGACGTCTTGAGCGATGAGGGCTAAAACCTAAAGACCGTCCCTATCAAACAAGGCAAATACAATCTAAACGATGGAAAGTGGAGATATGTAATGGTCACTAGCACACATAAATACAATCCAATGCCATTATTTATACAAAGAAAATGGGTAAGGTACATGATATGTGTATTTGATGATTATCAATACACATTCTTACATTATTAGGTCAAAGATGAGCTTAAAGAGATAAGAGTAGTATGCAGAGTATCCTTAACAAAATTATTGAGAAATACATCTGTCGTGCCCTCATAACAAAACCAAACAATCATAATCAGCTGCGGCAAGTACAACAAATACGAGGACGACAACATGTACGGTTGGATTGGACTAGGGGAATAGTTTTACTGATACAGCTGAATACATGATTTTTGCAGACTTTTATAAAAGCAATGATTAGTCAGATATAGATGTACAACCCTTTCATTTCCCAATACATATACATATACATATATATATATATATATATATATATATATATGTATATGTATATATATATATATATATATATATATATATATATATGTGTGTGTGTGTTTTGAGTTCTCTCTCTCTTACTATATATATATAAATATATATATATATATATATATATATATATATATATATATATATATATATATATATATATATATATATATACACACATATATGTCTCTGTGTGTATGCCATATAAATATATAAATAATAATATTACCATAAAAATAATAATAATAGTGATAATAATAATAGTGATAATAATAATAATAATAATAATAATAATAATAATAATAATAATAATAATAATAATAATAATAATAATAATAATAATAATAATAATAATAATAAATAATAATAATAATAATAATAATAATAATAATAATAATAATAATAATAATAATAATAATAATAATAATAATAATAATAATAATAAATTATTATTAATAATAATAATAATAAAATTAGGAATAGTTTTTTTTTACTTGCGCTTGGTATATGTACCAATATTAATCACAATAAAATATTTTCAAACACGTCACAAAATTCCAATTTTTATAAGTGTCATGCTTTTTTACTTTTATAGAGGGAATGTGTTCTTCTGCTTCTTCCTTTCTCATTGAAACATCCTTTCCTTATGTACCTCTGTCTTCACGTTCCATTCGTGTGGACAATGCTTTGAAGATAAATGAAAAAATATTTGTCTTGGCATTTGTCTCTTGACAAATGTTTTCCTTCTTTTAATCAGAGGTTGCTGTGTTTGACGATGTGTACATTATGAAGACCAACGTCCTTTATCTGGATAGACATACAATATATTTTAGCTTTTATCGCAAGAGCAGTTGTGGTTTTGAAGACTAACCAGATAGCTCTTTCCCTGTGAGGATCAAAACATTTTAATACCATTTAGCAATGCTTTTCGAGACTCTGAAGAGTGTGTATTGATCGGTAGATGTGACTGTTAGTGAGTAAGATCGTATATTGGTCAGTAGGAGTAGGTGCTGGGCATTCAAACAATTTACTGGTCAGTAGTTGAGGGAATACTGTATAATATTGTTTGGTGTTCAGTGGGTGTGGGTGTTGGTAATTAGACGTGGGTGCTGAGCTGTAAAACCGTATACTGGTGAGTACGCGTGGGTCTATATGTATGGGTGTTAGTCAGTCGATTTGGGTGTTAGTCAATAGGTGCGGATATTGATCAATACCCAGATTTACTCAAAATGATAATTATATAGATGTTTTGCAACATTGACTTTATTGTTGAGCCAAACTGTTCGATAATGTTAAACCTATGAACTTGTTTTATGGGGTCAACATGGAGGTGTAACGTTAAATACCCTTGGACTCCATATGGTTTCATTTGAACTAATGGTATACCCCATTACTGCTACCGTTACATTCTGATGAAGTTCCAGACAGGCAAGTGGATCAGAACTTAGGAGTAAAGATTGTTAGATATACACATAGATGAAAAAGTGGGCCTTCTAGAGACGTTACTCAATGAATTCATGAATAAACTAAAGTTGATCCATTTGCTGGATCAATATAAAATAGAATAACTCAGATCCATTAAAATGAGGCGAGGTTTCGAATATTCACTGATTGTTGCAATGTAATGAGATGATATGATGAAAAGCCTAAGTATGTTTAAACTATGTTATTGCCATATTGTCAGCACATGTAGTGGAACAACACGTTCTTACAGCTTAGCTACAGGTCTGTCCCAAATACACAAATAGAAGCACGAAATGTAGCCAGTAGAAGTAGCAAGTGTGTTTAAGTATACTTGTATCAGAAACCTTGTACAGTAATATAGATGAATATTGCAAAAATGCATTATATGTGTTGAAGTCAAAAACGTATATTATTGCGTAATATTTTCTAAATTTGAATTAGTGATATAAATAGGGTCAGATCTTGTTTAGAAAAGTTGTTCATTGAATGTTTGCGTCTTAATTAAAAGGCGGTAAGTACATTTTTTGCGTTTAAGATCTAGCTAGAAAAAATGATCTATGAATTTTTGCGTGTATGACCTGTTTAGAAAAAGGCGACCATATCTGCATATAAGATCTTGTTTAGAAAAGGGTAATAGTGAGCATTTACGTGTAAGACTTTGTTTAGATAAATGTGATAGGTGGATATTTCTACTTAAAAGACCTAGTTCTGATAAAGATGATAAGTAAACTTCAGCGTGTAAGACATAGTTTAGAAAACTGGTAAGTGAATTTTGCTTGTAACACCTACATGGTGGCAAGTGAATTTGCTGAAGGACCTTTTAAAATGGAAAAAGATGATCAGTGAATTCCTGCGTGTAACATCTTATTAGAGAAATGTGATAAATGGATATTTCTCTTTGCAAGACGTTGTTAGAGAAATGTGATACGTGGATATTTCTCCGTGCAAGACCGTGTTAGAGAAATGTGATAAGTGGATATATCTCCGTGTAAGACCTTGTTTAAAAGATGAGAGGTGACTTTCTGCGTATAAGACAGTTTAGAAGTTGAAAGCTGGAAATTTGTGCATTTATAACATTCGACATTTGAAAAGATAATAAAAGTCATATCAGAATATATATCCATATCAAAAAGATTATTTTTTCTTTAGAAATAATCCTTATTAACCGTCTCGTTCCTACCATCAGCTTTTGATTTCTGAGGCAAATTTTAAGACTGGTGAGGAAGATACTCTGAATAATAGCTTGAGAAGAAATTCGAAACTGATCATGAATACTAATTCTTCTTAAAACAATTGCACTTTTCTATTTGCTTTTGTAACCTTTTATATATAACGATATTTAAATTGTTAATTTAACACTTAGATTATTATCAACATCATTTGACAACCATATATGATTTTTCTGTTGAGGGTTTGAAGAGTATTCCTTATTCCTTGTTTAAGTGTGCCATATATATATATATATATATATATATATATATATATATATATATATATATATATATATATATATATATATATATATATATATATATATATATATATTTATATATATATATATATATATATATATATATATATATATATATATATATATATATATATATATATATATATATATATATATTATCTCAAGCAAAAATATCAGCAATACCAACATTAAATTCACACAGTCAGTACGAAACCGAGGTCTGCACTCTCATTGCACCAACATGTCATGAACATATGCAAGGCTTCATATCTTGAGCTGAGACGCATCTGCTCCATTCGCAATTATCTTTCAGTTGATGCCACTAAAATACTTGTGTGTTCCTTAGTGTCTTCAAGACTGGACTATTGTAACTCAATTCTGTCTGGCTCGTCTCAATATCTACTCCAGAAACTTCAAAAAGTAACTCAAATACATTCAAACGATTTCATTTGAAGGCATAACGGTAAATATCAAGTACCAATTACTAATGCCTGGCTTCTATTCATTGCTTAACATCGCTTTCGGCCACTATTAATGTAGAAATTATATGACTTTCAAAAGCTTTATAAAACAAACTTTCAAAATTATTCATCATGCATGTGGGATAAGGCAGGACCTCTCGGCATACCGTAGCATAAACTTTAGACCTAAAAATATATCATAGAGAAATTTTATTTGAATACAGTCATGGATGCGAATTACAAAAAGCTTAACGTAAGTCTTTAACATTGCTCACGCCACAGACGGAAATGTAAACTCAATGTCAAAAACTGCACAAATGTCACTATTTGGCAAATGTTTCTTTTACCCACACTATTTATCATTTTCCAAAATCGTTTGGCAAAATTAAATCTGAAGATTTCTTCGTCTACTCTAAGTTTTAAGTTTGTATTAAGAAATGTATGTTTTTTTTTTTTCTTACAAATCTGCACAACATTTAGGTTAATGGATTTTGTGTGCTGAAGACATTTATGTGGAGCGTTCTGTACTTGTATGAAAAACAAGTTTTCATGATAATAACGTGTTTGATGGTACTGGCTTGAAAAGCATGGCCTTGCCGTTAGAAAGAAAGTTCGTTTATTATTACTGTTTGCTATGTCACTTTCTCTTGTCATTATCATAGTAGAAACACAATAAAAAAAATCGTATATAAACTTTTACATTTTTGGTAATGAAATTAAGTAATCAGCTGAAAGTATGAAATGAAAGTATGAGTACTAAGGCTCATTTCTTGAAAACATTTACCATTAAGAAGAAAAAGACCGTTATTTTTACATATATCTAATACAACGCAAATCTTATTATTCCAAATTGTATTTTGTGAGGCACAATTTTCAATATTTCATTATGCGACAGTGCTAAATAGTATTAAAAAAATGTATCCTTCTATATGACACTACACAAAATGATTTTCAGCTTTTTCATCCTCTATATGCTGCATTTCATCGGTAGTTTGAAAACATGAATGTCTTCGAAAGGTTTGTCGCATTACTAATCTCGCGAGATGAAGATTGGTCACAATATTGTCCAGTAAGACCGGACCATTTAAATTAGTTGTATATTCCTCCTTGCTGACACAGAAACCTGAGACTGAACACAAATAATGGCGGTTTCTGCTACAAAGCCGAAATGTGAATCCTCAACTTATCGTCTGAATTTGCAAACTCAGGTTCACGACGGCAAGAACACTTCCAGTGCCTCAGTTTCCCGACCTTGCATAGACTCGTAAACATCGGAATCGAAAAGCAGTCGTGCTGGATCCCATTCGCGGAGTTGACTTGGGGTATACACGTATGCGCAGGCCCGGCACAAATTTCATAAGACACTGTAGACGACAGCACAAGATGACAGCTTCCGTCGAGTGACTTAAATAATATTGTAAAATAGTCAAGTGAACAGTTTTCCAGCTGTGTCGGAGCAACAAGCTTTAATTCCGGAAGATCTATGAAGGTTGGTTCAACAATAAAGCAAGAAGTGGTCATTTTAAATGCCAAAATGTCTTGAGATCCAAACAATCAGGGCTTTTACTGTACAGCGAAAAGCAAAACAGAAACAAATTACGTAAACTATTTCAACTGTATTCAGATTCTTGTGACGACCAATGTGACTCCGTTGTAGACAACTCAAATTAAATGTGCAAAAAGAGATAAAAACCATAATAAATTCCTATATCATAAAATTCGGAATTCCTCCTGAGGAAACATTTGACAAGACACATGAAGCTATTGGGCCAGACGTAAGCTCATCCATAGCTAAAGTCATCTGTTTGGAAGAAATACGGAAAAAAGTTGGCCAACAGACTACAGTACAGTACAGAAAAAAAAAATGTATCCCAAAGATCAGTGTTTAAACTTGGGCACAACTGAAAAAGTTGTTCAATATTAAATATGTTAAATTTCAGAGATTACACTGTACTTTGGACAAAACTTACGTCCATATTATTAATGCGATATGTATAGATCCGTATTGTGTTTTAATGATGCTGGCAATGAATTTATTATTTTCTGATTCACGTGATTAATGAGATATGCATAGATCCGCATTGTGTTTTAATGATGCTGGCAATGAATTTATTATTTTCTTATTCACATGATTAATGAGTTATGCATAGATCCGTATTGTGTTTTAATGATGCTGACAATGAATTTATTATTTTCTGATTCACGTGATTAATGAGATATGCATAGATCCGCATTGTGTTTTAATGATGCTGGCAATGAATTTATTATTTTCTTATTCACATGATTAATGAGTTATGCATACATCCGCATTGTGTTTTACCGTTGCTGCCAATGAATTTAGCCTAATGTCGAGTGCCTTTGAAAGTTATACGAGAGCAGAAAGGGCCTCAGACAACCTAAACTCAAAACTAAGTATTGCCATATCGTTATAAATATAAATTATATCACTGATTCTCTCTTTGTTACTGATCTAGGAAACCAATTAAAGGTCATTACTGAGATATACGGTGTGGGAAATAATATAGCCAGCTTGTCTCGAGCTCGTATTAAATATAGTAAACTAGATTTTCGGGTTCTTTTTAGTCCTAAACAACAACAAAAAAAAATGCAGCAGTTCCGCAAGAAGGGCAAGGGAAAAAAAAAACAAGAACAAGAACATTTCGCAGTTCATCTCAGAGATCATCCCACGGCAAAAGGCAGTAGTCAAGATAAATATGATTGTACAACAAAGTACCGTTTAAAACCAGACTGATATCAACGTTGTAAAATCGTTATGTTCAAACTTTCCATCTACTTTGGTGACAAAAGCATTGGCCATCATGGAAAACGATCTCACATTCTGGCTGACATCTTATTAGGCAACATCAAATATGAAATTAATGTAGTTATTTTTTATAGAGAAAACTATTTTGAACAAAGTCTACCGTTTGTCAAAATCGGGGAGTTTCCGTGTAAGTTTGAAACTGCCGAAACTTTTATAACATGGAGACTGACAGTATTGGCTTAAAAATCCAAACACGTCATTGGAATATGTTTAAAAACATAACCATCTAATGTTTATCTTGCTAGCAAGATTTTGGCTAATAATAATAATAATAATAATAATAATAATAATAATAATAATAATAATAATAATAATAATAATAATAATAATAATAATAATGATAATAATAATAATAAATAACAATGGCAACAATAACAATAATAATAATAATAATAATAATAATAATAATAATAATAATAATAATAATAATAATAATAATAATTTTTGTTTCCATTCCTTATAAGGTCATATTCCAAAAAATTCAAGAAACATATTATCATAATTTTATGATGTCTCCTGGTCTCCGTCTCTCATAACAGCAAGCCAACTCTATAATTAACTACAATGAACTTTCATGATAATTTGAATTATAGTAGAGAAAATTAAAGAAAGAAACAAAGCTTTCCAAAAACTTTGTAGCCAGATTATTTAAGACCACGATTTACGGAAAACATTGTGATAATTTTCCTTTATGTTCTATTAGTCAAGCAAATAAAAAACAGAAAGAAACGTTTTAATACAAAACCTGGTCTTCAACTATGAAATGAAGGTAACAAAGTATCGTATTTATCTGCAACACTCGACACTATGGATGGTTAGAAATAGAGTCATCACCCACATACTGTTCACAACTAATATTACAATGAACTGGACAAAACCAAAACTGTTAGACGGTTTTGGAATTAATATCTATGAAAATTATACTTTCACTGCACTGTGCATATGGAACACGAAACAGCTATTGCTTGATTTTCATTGGAAACCTTTTATTTTTTATTATAGGCTAGGTTATAAAAAAAACCGGAAAGCATACAAATAATTTTTTTACAGCACAGATACAAAAGTAAATCAGGACAAACGATCGCTTCATAACATTTTTTCTGAAGCATAGCATAGGATGTTTTTATCTATTGATTGTGAGCATGCAATTTAGAAAAGTAAAACTGTAGAGGTCAAACACTTCAAAATATGATTCACTGACACAAAAAGAATTGCCCAAGAACAAACTATATGTATGCTAATATCTGCCTTTGGCGTTTGTGAGGTATATACTGTCTTCACTTGTGTAATCGAGACACAAATAGACACGGACTTGCTCTTTTTAGCTTTCTTGTTTCAATTCTGACATAATTATCCTTTGCTTTTTTTTCTTGTGAGGGTGATATTTTTCACTTTGACTTTGCATTTTCTTTTAATTTCTGACCTTTGTAATATATATCTTTTCTCCTCGCTTCTGCGGATATCATGTGCATCTGTGTTACTTGGTGCTGCTATTCTCGTGTTCGGGGTTTTGTTCTCTTTTCTAATTTTCTCGGCTTTAGTTTGATGCTGCCATGTCCGCAAACCCGACTGCCATATTCATGTTCTTTATGAAAGTGATAGGAGTCACGGTACTAATTCAATTCCCATAGTAAACATATGGAAACACCATCATATTTAAAATTCAATAACTTAAAATTTCTGGGTACAGATGATCAGACATATATTTCTCCATGCACAACTATCCTTGGTGCAAGCTTCTGTGTGGAGTACACCATATGAGCCGCGGCATTTTCTTGACCTACATATGCATGAAGTCCATGTTATTGATTCAGCACCAAGCGAATCAAGTGCTACTTTCATTATTGAGTAATCCTAAGTCAATTCTTTAAAAATACTAAAATTGCATCAATAGAAATTTGTCTATATTTTTTTTAAATTGTACATAGGATAAGCTTTCAAAAGATATTTTTAATAAAATTTTACTTTTCATTATTAACCAATTATGGACCATCAAACCCGTAAATACTCTATCATTTCTTCACCCATTTTTAGACTGGTTCACAGTTCTTCCATTGAATTAGTACCGTGTGTCCTGATATTCCCTAGTTTACCATTCAGTAGGTCATAAAATTTGACTGCATCCTGAGTCATGCGAATTCCATCTCTGGTTGCAACGGGACTTTGTTCAAGTTTATAAAACAGGAAATGAAATTATAGGACCTCTAAAAGAAAGATACATGAAGTTTCAGGACAATTAAAAAAATACAGGATTTTGTAGCACTTTGCTGGATGACACACTTTGAGGAAATAAAATAAAATCGGGACATATACATATGCATGCAAAAATATCTAGAATAAAAGTGTTGAGAATTTAAATGGATTGGAAGGTTTATGTAAAGCTACATTAAACAAAAGGTGGAACATAAACCCGAAGTTGGTTATTCATTTTACTTATAACGAAAAGTAAAAAAGCAATATCTCTCTGAAAACATCTGATATTAAGTATTTTGTTTAGTTTCTTATTTATTTTATTTCTCTTACAGGGGCCCCGAGTGGCCGAGTGGTCTAAAGCGCTTTCCGTTACGGATCACTGCCATCTCACCTCTGACTGCGTGGGTTCGAGTCTAGGATTCGGCGAATGCGGATATGTGAGAAAGCTTGCCAGTAGCTTCTCGTGGGTCGGTGGTTCTTTCCGGTGATTTCCCGGTTTCTTCCTCCACCAATAATACTGGCCGCCATGAATAGCCTATCGTGTGCTGAAAAAATGGCGTTAAGCCCAACAACAACAACATATTTCTCTTACATGAGAACTGGTAATAAAACATAAACATATTTTGCTAACTTACTTAAGCAGTTGCCTTTCACGAAATTTTCTATGATTCAGTCTGTATTGCTTGCAGTGCCACCGAAAGGACCTATATAAAGGGAAAAAACCACTCTATTAACTTTAAAGAATAGAATGAGTTATGTCCCTTTACACACATATATAATGACCTTTCTTAGTCAAAATCCCTAGGGAAACTAAATATGTGAAGTTCCTTATTTTCAGAAAAACAACTTATTCTAGTAAAAGAGAGCTGGCATGGAGTAGCTGCCATTTAGGGATAAAAGGCAACCCCCAATCTGTGATTCTGATATTAACAGCACGCAATGAATTAAATTGAAGCACAATATTTCACGAAAAGTCATTCAGACACGAATTATAAAGTAAATAGAATTTTTTTTACGCTTGTTTGGTTAGTACTTATCAAGTTCCATCTCCTCACTAGGTAGACTGCTACAGCATTTCCAGTACCCTTGGCCAAAGAGCACAAACTTAAGTAAGTCAAAAACATAGCGAAGCGACAAGTTGCTTTGTTGTACGGGTGTGTACTAACACAGATTCATATCATTCTAGATTACACGTAGCTTCATCACTTATAAAGGACGTATAAGGCTAATGTAAGCATTATCCCTTAATTGACAGATCCTTTTACTGGTAGATCACTTATAAAGAAGAAAGTTAGATGCAATATATATATATATATATATATATATATATATATATATATATATATATATATATATATATATATATATATATAGATGCAATAAACTGACGACGAACAGTACGAAACTAGTAACTAACTAGCCTAAGCGCTTTCGACTCCCAATGAGTCTTTTTCAAAGGCAAATACAAAACATAGTTACGACAAACAAATAAACACAAAAACGTTGCGTTTGTAAACCTCTACATTTCTATCTTCACATGTGCTAAAACTATAAATACAACCAGCTTGTATAGACTAGTTGCGGAAACTGAAAACGTTGTATAATTCCCTAAAAGTCTACAAGCCAAAGCGACATCTATTTTTACTTTGTGTACATATGTAACGCAGATTATATCCCGGATATTTGGTTCTATACCGGTTATTCTTATAGTAAAAATTGAAGGATAAGAAGATTTAGAAAATGTTAAATTCTACTAGTGCATAGTTTTCATTTTCTAGTCTTCTTGGTTTAGACCGCTTGGTTTCAATGTTCTAAGGCGGCGTATCCAGTATGATTCCTTTTCCTTCCTGGTTTCGGAACTCCAGCTGTGGTTGTTGGCAATAGCGATAAGTATTATATCACTGAAAGTGTGGCCAGGGGAGGAGAAGTGTTCTGCGACCGGGCTTCTGTACAGCTTTTTTGTCATCCAATCAGATCTATGAAGGTTTATCCTTATGTGTAGCTTTTCAGTTTCTCCCACGTACTGAAGGCCACAGATCTTACATGTGATGAGATAAATCACATTCTCTGTTTTGCACGTTTTGTGTGGACCATGTATGTTTAGTTTTTCTTTAGTCACTGTGCTAGTGAATGTCTTGGTCTCGATCATATGTTGACAGGTTTTGCATCTTTTATCGCCACAGGGTCCAGATTGACTAGGTTGGTTTTGACTAGCGATTGTTGTTAGCTTGGCCCTGACTAGGATGTCCTTTAGGTTTTTTGGTCTCCGGTAAGCTACTACAGGTTTGTTCGGAAGTATTAGGTTTAGTATGTCTGACGATTGCACGGTTGGCCAGTGGTTTGCGATGATTTTACCTACTTTGGGATTGTCTGGGTGATAGGTCAGAATAAATGGTATCCTATCAACCTTTTCTTTCTGTCCATATCTGAGTAGGTCATCACGGTTTGTTTGTTTGGCCCTTTGGATTGCCTCCTCAATCAGGTCTTTGTCGTAGCCTCGGTACATTAAATGTTTAGCCAGCTCTTCAGACCTTTCTATGAATCTTTCATCGTCGGAGCAAATTCTGCGTATCCTCAGTGCCTGGCTATATGGAATGTTCTTAATGCAGTGTTTTGGATGACAGCTGGTTGGGAGAAGATACTGGTGTTTGTCGGTTGGTTTCGAGTAGATGTCTGTGTGTAATTTGTTTTCCACCAGTCTGGTTGTTGTGTCCAGGAAAACATGGTTTGAGTTGGAAATTTCTGCCGTGAATTTTATTGAAGGATGGAAGTTGTTTGCCTTTGAAATGAAGTCATCCAGACTTTCTCTTCCATACTGCCACTTCATTTCTATATCGATGATATAGAAATGAAGTGGCAGTATGGAAGAGAAAGTCTGGATGACTTCATTTCAAAGGCAAACAACTTCCATCCTTCAATAAAATTCACGGCAGAAATTTCCAACTCAAACCATGTTTTCCTGGACACAACAACCAGACTGGTGGAAAACAAATTACACACAGACATCTACTCGAAACCAACCGACAAACACCAGTATCTTCTCCCAACCAGCTGTCATCCAAAACACTGCATTAAGAACATTCCATATAGCCAGGCACTGAGGATACGCAGAATTTGCTCCGACGATGAAAGATTCATAGAAAGGTCTGAAGAGCTGGCTAAACATTTAATGTACCGAGGCTACGACAAAGACCTGATTGAGGAGGCAATCCAAAGGGCCAAACAAACAAACCGTGATGACCTACTCAGATATGGACAGAAAGAAAAGGTTGATAGGATACCATTTATTCTGACCTATCACCCAGACAATCCCAAAGTAGGTAAAATCATCGCAAACCACTGGCCAACCGTGCAATCGTCAGACATACTAAACCTAATACTTCCGAACAAACCTGTAGTAGCTTACCGGAGACCAAAAAACCTAAAGGACATCCTAGTCAGGGCCAAGCTAACAACAATCGCTAGTCAAAACCAACCTAGTCAATCTGGACCCTGTGGCGATAAAAGATGCAAAACCTGTCAACATATGATCGAGACCAAGACATTCACTAGCACAGTGACTAAAGAAAAACTAAACATACATGGTCCACACAAAACGTGCAAAACAGAGAATGTGATTTATCTCATCACATGTAAGATCTGTGGCCTTCAGTACGTGGGAGAAACTGAAAAGCTACACATAAGGATAAACCTTCATAGATCTGATTGGATGACAAAAAAGCTGTACAGAAGCCCGGTCGCAGAACACTTCTCCTCCCCTGGCCACACTTTCAGTGATATAATACTTATCGCTATTGCCAACAACCACAGCTGGAGTTCCGAAACCAGGAAGGAAAAGGAATCATACTGGATACGCCGCCTTAGAACATTGAAACCAAGCGGTCTAAACCAAGAAGACTAGAAAATGAAAACTATGCACTAGTAGAATTTAACATTTTCTAAATCTTCTTATCCTTCAATTTTTACTATAAGAATAACCGGTATAGAACCAAATATCCGGGATATAATCTGCGTTACATATGTACACAAAGTAAAAATAGATGTCGCTTTGGCTTGTAGACTTTTAGGGAATTATACAACGTTTTCAGTTTCCGCAACTAGTCTATACAAGCTGGTTGTATTTATAGTTTTAGCACATGTGAAGATAGAAATGTAGAGGTTTACAAACGCAACGTTTTTGTGTTTATTTGTTTGTCGTAACTATGTTTTGTATTTGCCTTTGAAAAAGACTCATTGGGAGTCGAAAGCGCTTAGGCTAGTTAGTTACTAGTTTCGTACTGTTCGTCGTCAGTTTATTGCATCTATTTTAATTAATCCCTGACAGACGTGATCCCTTGGTGGATCCAGTACGTTTGAGAGGGTTGTTATTCGCCATATGATTTGTATTCTTTATATATATATATATATATATATATATATATATATATATATATATATATATATATATATATACACACACACACACACACACACACACACACACATGTATAAAGAATTAGAACTAGCAGGCAGAGCACTCACTCCGTTACACAAGTCAAGGCCTTGACATTAATAGAAATATTAAGTTAGTACCCATATTTCAGAAAAATAAATAAATAAATACATTCTTCATCATGATAAAGTTCCTGAAAGCTTAAAGTGGTCTTAAGAGTATTGGTCTTTATTGTTACAAAGCGTACTTATTGGCAAAGCTGGTGAAGTCTGCACGTTAATGTTTGTACAACGGGATGCTGGTTATGATTGTGTTAAGGAATATAGCTTGAAGGTTTATTAGTTGGTACTTGAGGCATGGCTTCAAAGGTTAGTAATTGAAGACAAAATACTGTGGAAACCAATGTTGTATTTGCAATGGAAAAGAACAGCTGTTTGTTTGGCGGTGTTCAGCCATGAAGGTTGATATAAGTTCTGATAACCTAAGACAGCTCATGCTAAGATTAGTTCAAGCATTATATCCATTGTGATGTCAAGGCTTGTCTTGATGAGCCGAAAGATAAAACTTTGAAAATGTTTATTGTGCAGCTCACAAACTTTCATTTGTCATACGTCTTTTTCTCAGCAGTTTTCAAAAGAAAAAATAATTCTCAGTCTCACACAAGTACTTCTAAATTTAAATGCGGCATAACGTTTAGAAATTAAGCATCCGATAAGACTGATAAAATATCTTTTTTATCTCCATATGTGCACGTATTGTAGAAAGAAAGTGGGCGTCATTTCTGACTGGTACACATTTAAAAATATGCAACAGACAACGCTATTCCACATGCTTTTATTTCAGTGAGTTAAAGGTCATTATCTTGTATCGTAAGCAATACATTTGTTGGGTTAAGTAAACCCTTTTTTATTCTACTTTATAGATTTATGAACCATTCATGTCAGAAGGTTCTATGTCATTAATTGGTGATTCTTCCAAGCCTATTCCTATTACAATATTAAGATACACAGGGGCTTCTCAGAGTTTTCTATTACCCAGTACTTTGCTTTTATCAGAGAAGTCTTCTTCTTGTAAAAATAGTCAGTGCAGCTTTGTTAGTGTTTCTCTCCATTGTGTCAATTGTGTCTCAGGACCCTTGACAGCAGGGGCAGTGAATGTTTCATCTATCAAAGTTATTTGTTTATTACATAGTCATGACCTAGCAACTGACAAGCCGTGTTTGGATAAAAATATTGATAGCTGACAATTATTGGATAATTCGAGTAGGTCACATTTTTGCTCATAGTTTTTATCCATCAATAAATATTGATCACAGTGATCCTCATTTTACTAATCACTCATTGTATTCTAATCAGGGTTACAAAACATAATCTCCTATTTCTTTTAGATGGCTATTAGTGAAACTGAAGCCTCACAAGTCTCAGTTTGTTATTTTGTGAAAGATGAGGTACTTGTGAGGGAAATGGAGATCACCTGAGGTACCAGCTGCAGATGAGCGGTAAGGTAGCTATCAAATTGTCATTTTGAAATCGTATTGACAGGAGATGCATAGCCTATTTCATGAAACTGATTGCCTGATCATTTAGGAGTCTATAAGACTATCACAAGATCTTGAATCATTTTTACTGACCGAAAATAATTAAAAGTACAGTTTCTCAATACGGTAGATCTTGTCATTCTTGTAAATCTTGTCACACGTGTTGATCTTGTCACACTTATAGATCTTGTCACACAGGTAAATCTTGTCACACTTGTAAATCTTGTCACACTTGTAGATCTTATCTTGTCACAGTTGTCAAATGGCAGGAAAACAGAATCAGACGAACTTTAAGTCACGCCTATTCCTGCAACCGATAACCATTTAACAGAATAATGGTGGACAGTGTTATCCTTAAATAAGACCAAGTCAGGTAACCAATACTTGTTGACAATAATATGTGTATCCAAAACATTTCTAGCAGCAATTCCTTTGAGAATTATTAAAACTAGAAATTAGAGTGAAAGCCTTGATAAAGTTTGTTTTACAGTTTTTGGCCTTCACAAGATGCGGGAGGTCGCGGGTTCGACCGACCGACCGAGTCATACGAAAAAATTATAAAACGGTATCTACAGCTGCCTCTTTAGGCGCTCAGAGTTAAGAGGTTAGTGTTAGGACTTGTCGGTCTGGTGTCAGGATAATTGGACGGGTGGGGGCGGACATCGTGCTACATGTCTACAGTTTGATGCCTTAGTGCAATATATAATTATATACATTGCCACACGGCATACATCGTTATATGATTGAAATAGTGTCAAAGTTATGTTATAAATCCATCTCTCTCTCTCTCTCTCTCTCTCTCTCTCTCTCTCTCTCTCTCTCTCTCTCTCTCTCTCTCTCTCTCACACACACACACACACACACACACATCCGTCCAGTTTCATCAAAGATGTCTGGCATTTTTAAAGTTTAAATTTTCTGCCTCTACCTGAAAGTCAATGGGTCAATGGGCTTGAAAAGATCTCATCAAACTGAAGAATATGATATTGATTCTGCCATAGTCCTTTGATAAAGGAAAGATTGGAGTGATGGTGCATGTTCACTGTTTTTTTTTTTGTTTGTTTTTTTTTGGTAGGGAATTATTTCAAGAATCATTGGATTTTAGTCCTTTAGAACTAGTTTCTGGACATACTGTTTATGAACTTTTTAAGTTTTAAAGAAGAAACCTTTTCCAAATGAAGATTCTAAGAGGAATCTTCTGGGCATTATAGTAGTATAGGGAAATGAGGGTTTTAGCCAAATTTATTTTTTTTAACCCTCCAAACAAGTATAAATTATAGTCCTAAATTATCCCCCACCCCTCATTGGTAGAATATCTGTTAACATATTGTCAATAATACAAAATTCACGTAATAAATCATCCATATTATATTTAACTCCTCGTAGGTAAGACCGGATCTGATCAAGTAGTTTCTTGTAAGTTTTAATTGATGTTAATGAGGGTTTTAGCTCACTTTTTTTTACCCTCCAAACAAGTCTAAATTATAGTCCTAAATTATCCCCCACCCCTTTTTCCAAAAATAGGAAACAAGGGTTTTAGCCCACCCCACCCCCACCCCACCCCCTCCCCTCAAAACCCTTGTTTCCCTATACTACTACTACGTAGACAGGTATTTTGTAACCAGACAAAACAACAGGTGTTGTCATCCAGATAAGCTCTGTCATACAGAAGTGACGAATTTGTTAGAACAGCGCATGCGTGGAATACGATTATTCTAAAGACGGCAAATGGGTTTTACCACAAGTTTTTTGATCAGATAACAGGATGAAAATTAAACTGTACATTAGAACGTTTCAGTTAACAAGGCGGAAATTAAACTAGCATTAGAATGAAAATGATGAAGGTAAGTGATATTATTTTAGTTATATTATATCTTAAGTTTAAATAAATTTTTACGTTACTCATATTTTTTTAGATAATTTTTTTCATACTTGCTAACCCTCATTGGTATAATATCTGTTAACATATTGTCAATAATACGAAATTCACGTAATAAATCATCCATATTATATTTAAATCCTCGTAGGTAAGACCGGATCTGATCAAGTAGTTTCTTGTAAGTTTTAATTGATGTTAAACAACCGTGCTTCTTTATCAAAAGTCTTGGTTCTACTTTTTTACACGCCGCTGTAAGTGAAACACCAATAGCGGATATGATTAACAAAAAAGGATTTAATGATACCCCATTTGAAATTATACCAGAACTGGTCATTAACAAGGGTAGATAAGATATTACTCGAAGGATTTTGTTGTAGTATTTGTAACATTTTTTCACGCACCAAAGTTTTTTATGATATTTATAGTATTGTATTAATGCGTCTACATCTTGTTTTGGAATATCTTTTGAAATATGATTGAAATCAACTATACTTCTTTTCATTATAATATTAGTTCACATAGTCCTATGTTTGGTTAATCCATAATAAGAGCTGGTTGTTCAGCTATAAATTCCAAACACCAGAGAAAAATTGCTAATTTTAAAGTTTTATCAACTGGTTCAAGTACAAATTCTTCTTCAGAATTTTGGTTTATTATTACAGATAATACTCCAGATGAGTCATCATTTGGATGACGAAATAGATATTTGGTAGATATTCTAAACTTTGCACTGCTAAGCACTGACAATCTATACACACCGGTAACTTCTGCAATATATTTGATAGAATTATTTTTTGGTGTCCACCTAGTATAACCAGTATCAACAGTATACACAATATTTTTAATCTGTTTGTGAGGAATTTTAACCATACTCGTTTTCTCAACAATATTAGGAATTCCACTAATAATATCATTGAGTTTTGTGTTAATATCATTGAATTTTGTGTTAATATTAGCGAGTGTAATGTCAACATTTGATGGATTTCCAAAAAATTCATTTTTAAGTGTATTTATGTTTCTGCGAAAACTTAAAAACATGTTCACATGACCAAGAAATTCATTTTTGAGCGCTGTTATTTCATTATTGATTGGAACGTCCTTATCATCGACATATTTCTTAGTTACAGCGTCTCCATCTGTAGTTGGATATCCAAGATCTGTAATCTTCTTCTGGTTCATAACAATATTCCCATTAAATAAAACACCAGCTTTTTTAACAAAATCATTTACTGACCTACCAGAATCTTGTATCTTACCTTGATTGTTAAAGGTCATGATATTATCAGCAACCGCATTAGGAATTCGTACAAGTACATCTGGCAGTTTTACATCACTCGTTTTTAATCGTCCTTCTTTGTCCTGAAAAATGACGACTTCATTTGATTCTACACTGGTAAGATTTAGTAAATTATTGATTTCATTTTTAAGCTGATCAAGAGTTGAATATTTGGATAAGTCACCTTGGTAACCTTTTGTGGATAAATCTCCTGATAGTGTTCCAAATTTTGTATAGTAGCTCATTATTTACTGTCCTAGATAAAATTATCAACACTAGTTTAATATTATACAAAATGGCAAAATCGTCGATATTAAACTTTGATACAGAGAGACTAGTGAAGCATAAACATAACATGAACTTCCTGATTGCCATTATCTTATTGTTGGGCGAACTGGATCGGGGAAAACAAATTTGCTTATGAATATGCTTCTTGGTGATAATTTTAACTACGACAGAGTTTATATTTACACAATCAATCCAAAGCAAGATAAGTATGAGCTATTAAGCGAATTTAATAACAAGCTTCGTGATGATCTTAAAGCTGGTGAAGATTTTTTTATAATTAGGCAGCCAGAAGATCTTATTCCAGTTAATCAACTTGATGCAGATGAACATAAGATAGTAGTTTTTGATGATATTCCTCTAAATAACATGGAGATGAATAAAATAAGATCATATTTCTCACTGTCACGTAACAAACAGTGTAATTCTGTTTATCTCGCTCAAGGATTTTATAATGTTGACAGATTTATTCGGCGAAATACGGGTTGTTTTATATTATTTCCAGGACTGGATAATGTTGACGTTAGAAATATTGCAAGCGAGCAATGCGGTGGCGTGACAAAAGATAAGTTTATTGAATTTTACCTTAATGCTACAAAAGATAAATTTAACTTTTTCTTGTTTGATAAACTTACAAATGATCCAACTAAAATGTTTCGCTGTTGTATTAACAGTTACTTACAGTAAAGCGTTTCAATTTTATAAAATTTATAATTATAATAATGGACAAACGAGCAAGATACAGACAACACATAGAAGATCTAAAAAAAACTTGCTCAATCTCAGGCATCACTTAAGCAAAAAGTACAAGAAGCATGACGTGGGCAAGTAACTGCTACAGAAGCAACAGCTACAATTTTCAAGCCGGTTACTGAAGCATTATTAGGTAAACAACCTGAAATTAAACCACTGTCAGAAGAAGAACTTAAACAACTGCAGGAAAAAGGTTTGGTTGGAATTGTTAGAGAACAACAGGAAGCAGCTGCTGCAAAACTTGTTACTAGATCTGATGAAGAAAAAAGAAAACTAATTGAGGCACTTACAGCAAATATAGCTGATCCTGCGGCTAGACAAGCTGAAACAGATCGATTGATAAACAATCCGCTAGAACTTGAGCGAAGATTAGCAGAGTTAACAACGCAAGGAATAACAAATATTATAACCAATTTATCAAGAGACATAAAAGATATCAGAGAGGAGCAACAAAGAGTCGGTGATCTTACTGTAAAGTTTATGGAAGTTGGAGATCAAAGATTTTATTTTACAAAAAGAGCAAATGATGAGATAAAAGGTAATGAATATGAAGATTTTTTAAACAAAGAAAATATAAGTGATATTGAAAATATAAGCAGGTGGACTGATGCAGAATATCAAACATTAATCGATAAATTAGATGTAATATTAAGAGAAGGAGCTGCTGTTAAAGATGAAATAAACACGGTTACAGAAATTGATGATATACTTCCACTTTATGATAGAATGAGAAACAGTGTCATTGCTCTCACGTTTAAAAAAAAGCAGAAAATAGTAGAGCAAAACCTTTTGGTAGTGGGTGGAGTTTTAGAAGGAAATTTTTTACTTTTGATAAATCTCGTATACAAAAAAGTAGAGTAAGAACAGGAACTGGTGAAAAAGTATTTACTTCAAATACTGAAATGATAGGTAGATTAATGTTATTAATATCGTCAAAGGAAGCTGGAAATGTTAGTGTTGAACTTGATAATGAAATCATTGACATACTTGATCATCTAAGATCGAGTGAATTATTAACATCTGACGAATATGAAACTTTACACCGCGACTTAATTTTGTAAAATGATATAATATTAAAGGAATGCAAACAACATTATTACTAAACTCTAGTGAGTCTGCGATAGATAGCGCAAATTTTTCAGTAAATTATATTCCACCTATCCAACTAGATCCTACAAAACAATATGAAATTGGATTAATTTCTTGTACCTGCTGGAATGCTATACCTAACGTGAAAACTGATGTTAACGATGAAATACAGTTTATTACGTTTACAAGTACTTCAATATCTACAAAAAAATAATAAAAATTCCACAAGGAGCTTATAATATTACTGATCTAAACAAGGTAATCAAAGAGCTCATCACAAAAGCTGACGGTGTGGCTGATAATTTTTAATTGGCAGCAAATTATAACACATTGCGAACTAGGATAACTTTGAAAAATATAGCAATCAATCTTGAACCAAGAGAAAGAAGTATTGCACAACTGTTAGGATTTACTGAAAAAACTTACACTGCACTTGATCAGCCTATTACATATGACAGTGAACTGCCAGCAAATATAACAGAAGTAAATACAATATTAGTAAATTGCTCTATTGCTTCTGGCTCTTATACATCAAAAGGTAGCAAAGGTCAAACGATTTACAGTTTCTCACCAGAAGTCCCACCAGGTTCTCTCATGCAAATAACTCCACGACATATTATATATTATCCTTTAAACGTTGAAGATCAAATATCAAGCATAATAATGCAGTTGACAGATCAGTCAGGAAAACAGTTACATGTTAATAATGAAGTTGTAACTTATTATTTACATCTACGCGAGCAAAAGTAAAAATTATGCAACATCAAATATAATGAAACAAAGAAAAAGTTTATCGAAGAAAAATAGTAGGAGGATTTTTTGGAAATATATTCACTAAAGTTATTGAAAATATTCCGGATATAGCACGTAAAGTTGCACCAATTGCTATTGACGCTGGTAAAGCTTTTGCAACTGGGGCAGCATCTGCCGCTGGAACTGCGGTGGGACAAAAAATAGCTGATAAAATAAAAGGTGATCCACCGACTGCATCTGAAATAAAACAAGTTATCTCAGAAATCGCTCCAACAAAAGAAACCCAGCGAGCTATGATGACAACAACAAAAAAATTATTATCACCAAAGGGCGAGCAGATCATACAAAAATTGATATCTAAAGTAACAATGCCGCAATAAAATTTTATATAATCTTATAAAATAAAATGTCTGTTAAAAATTATCTCGAGTTAACAGAAACTTATGACATCGACAATGATGTGACAGAATTTGAGTTTGTTGAGTACCTTGATGAGAATTCTAACGAACCAAATAAAGCTGGTATCAGAATCTTTAACACCAGAGATGAAGATGTATTTCTACTGCCACATAAGGCTATGTTAGAAGTTCGTGGTCAGATTATGACAGTAGCCAATCCACCTGCTGTAATTGCAGTTGGAAGAGAAGTAGCTCTTATAAATAACGGCTGGAGTTTATTCAAAAGTGCTAGATATCAACTAGCCAATCGAACTATAGAAGATATTTCAGGTCATCTACAAGTTGCAAGTACAATTTTAAACATGATTTCGTTTACAGATGATTACTCGAGATCAACTGCAACTAACATGATGTGGTTTAAAGATACTGGACGGGGTATAGCTGAATCAACAGAATTTTTAAAGAGAGGTATTATAGTACAGTGAGCTTATGCAGATGAAAATGTTGGAATTGTTAGAAATTTTCTCATTACTAATGCAGACGCGCTAGGTATTGTCGCACCAGGTGCAGCTGCTAATGCAGACGCTACAAGAGTTTCTCTTACAGCAGCTTTTAATAATCTAAATATAACACCACCAGCTGCAGATGCAAATGGTACTGCGATGTTAAATTTACTTCTTAACACACTTGACGTGAGAAATCCACGTTATAACGAAGGCTTTGCTAGGCGAAGAAAACTTGCAGCAGGATCACGTCAAATTACAATGATGCTTCCGCTAAGCATGATTTTCGGCTTTTGTCGCGATTATGATAAAGTATTTCGCGGAGTAAAACATACTCTTATTTTAGATCGAGCTGAACAAAACGATTGTTTGTTTAGATCTGGAAGGGCTGATGTACAGTTTATCATAAACAAACTTGCTTTGTGGATGCCACGTATAACACCGTCGATCACTAAAATGTCAGAACTAAATAGCATGCTTGATAAGCATACAAACCGAATTTACTTTAAGCAGCATAAAATATATCAGACAGCGGTTCCAAACACTACCGACTACACGTGGCGGGTCACAACAACATCAAGCGAACAATTGCCGAGAAATATCTTTGTCGTATTTCAACAGCAAGCCCGACGAGATAACCAACAACAAAATAATGCAATATTTGACCACGCTGATGTTAGACGAATACACGCTAGATTAAATTCAAAGCAATATCCAGAACGAGCTATTGAGTGTAATTTTGCTGATGATGTTAATAAAAATATTTCTCGACCGTACATGTACCTGCTTGACGCAATACAAAAATATCAAGATGTTGAAGATGGAACTCAAATATCAGCAGAGGAATTTCGTACCCTTTATCCTATATTTCATTTTGATGTTAGTAAACATAACGAGCGAATTGTAGACAGCACAGCAGATATTGAAATCACCTGGACACTTGGGGCGGTTCCAGTAGCGCCGTTGTACGTATACGCATTAGTGATTAGTGATAGATTTATCACGGTAGATTCTATTGGAGGTAAAATGACAGTTTAAGTTTAATCTATAGTTGTTATATAAAATGGCAAAATATATTGTAAAAGAAGTATATTTAACCGATGGCCAAGTTAAAAAATTAGTAGCTGCTATTGCAAAGCGAGAACAGGTATCATTTAAAATCAATCCTAATATTTCTGATGGTGTTTTAACAAAATTAATGCTAACAAAAAAATCAAGTAAAAAAGTATGATCGTAAAAGAACTTTTGTTTTAAATTTGAGTGCTGCACAAATGACAGCGATGGCAAACGACATTGTCGTTGAAGGTGGTTTTCTTGGTCCAGCATTATTAGTATTAACTAGTACAATAATACCTAAAATTTTACCAGTCTTAGGCACATTAGGAATAGCAGCAGCGTCTGGAGCAATATCTGGCGCAACGGAGAAAGCAGTCAAAGGTAATGGTATCATTCGTGGAAGTGGAATAAAAAAATTGTAAATTTTATGTAAATGATATATTATAATGCCACAAAAGAAAAAGAAATCGCCAACAAAAAAAGAAAACAACAAAAACAAAATCGCCAACACCAAAATGCAAATGCAAATGCAATCAAACAAAACAAGGAGGAATTATTCCGATCGCTCCACTTTTGGCGGGACTAGCGGGAAGTCTGCTGCCAAATCTTTTAGGAATCGGACGTGGTCTAACATTACCACGAACTCGACCACCCCGTTGAGTAATTTTGATATCATTGATAAGTTAAAAGCAGTTCCTGGATTTCACGGAGTTTATTCTAAAGATGAACTCGCAGCAATAAAATCGCACGTCAGCTGTAAGTTCGTGTGTTATTAATATACAAGATTTTAATGACGGATCCGGCACGCATTGGGTAGCAGTTTATAATAATAATTATTTTGACTCGTTTGGACTTTCTCCAAGTGATGTAATAAAAAGGTATATGAACAAAAAATTTAAAAAGGTATATTATTCGTCAAATCAACTCCAACCTGTTGAAACGTCTGCTTGCGGATATTATTGTATTATGTTTATCCAACAGATGAGCAGAAATCTTAATTTTTTAAAATTTATTTTACAGTTTGACCAGCATCCTTCTCACGCTAATGATGAGATTGCAATTAATTTTATCTAAACTTAAAAATATAATAATGTCAACATACTGTCTCGAGTGTAGAACTAAAACAGAAAATATTAATGAAACAACAGAAAAAACAAAAAACAACAGGATAATATTAAAAAGTTTTTGTGGAGTCTGCGGAAAAAGAAAAAATATATTTTTAAAGAAAACGTCTCCAGCGACAGTATCGTCAGCAACGTCGCCAGCGAAAAATTCGCTCGGATCTCGCTTCCCTAATATTATTTTAGTCAACGATTAAAAATATAGAATGATATGCAACTGTGATTCTGACAGAGATTTATGTCTTGAACAAAATAAAATTGTCGCATACTGTCAATGTTGTAACACCAGAGAAATAATAGGGTCAGATATAGATATACATAAAATTATTGGAAAATTGCCAAAACCAAAAGGCGGTTGGACATTACCAGGTCATCGGTATACAGGACCTTACAATCCGCTAGATCAACAACTAGATGAAAACGACAATCCATTGCCAGGTCAAGAGCCTTATAATAAATTGGATGTAATAGCGATGCGTCATGATATCTGTTATCGTGATCATGAAAACTCGAAATCAGATTGTGATAAAGTAATGTTAGACGAATTACGTGATATGGAGCCAAAAAATCTACGAGAACGTTTTTGATAGAAAATTTGTTCAGGGAATGATAGGAACAAAATATAAACTTGGACTCGGGGAGTCTTGACTCGGAAAAAAAGTATACGATGATCTTGCAGTTGAGCTGCACAGACCTAAAAAAAAAAGTTCCCACGACGTAAAGTTGTCGCTAATGGTGTAGATGATATCTGGGCAATAGATTTGGTTGATGTATCCAATCCAACTCAGTTTATTGTTGGCGCTGATGGTGCTCAAAAAGGTATTTGTTTAATGTTATAGATGTTTTTAGCAAATACGCTTTCAGTGTACCTGTTTCGGATAAGACAGGGGCTTCAATGACTGATGCGCTAAAACAAATAATAACGAGTGTAGAAAGAAAACCAAATAAAATCTGGACTGATCACGGCTCCGAGTTCTTTAACAAAAAGTTTGAGCAGTTTCTAGAACAAAATAATATAAAAATGTATGTTACAGGAAACGAGGGCAAAAGCGTTGTTGTTGAGAGATTTAATCGCACGCTAAACGAGCTAAAAACACCAACAGGTACATCGATGACCTTTCTCAAATCGTAGGTGAATATGATAACACAAAACATCGAACCATCAAAATGTCACCTAATAATGCTATTAAAAATCCAATATTAGCAAATGAAAACATGTACCGCAAACATAAATTTAAGGTTGGTGATAAAGTTAGAATTTCTTTGACAAAAAAGGTATTTGCAAAAGGATTTACTCCAAACTGGAGCGAAGAAGTATTTGTAATTGATAAGGTACTTTTCACAATACCTGTAACGTACGCTTTAAAAGATCTGGCAGGAGAACCTATCATAGGTAGTTTTTATGAACAAGAACTACAGAAAACTGAGCAGGATGTTTTCGTTATTGAAAAAGTAATTAAGAAAAAAGGAAATAAAAGTTTAGTCAAATGACGTGGGTATAGCGATAAATTTAACAGTTGGATCCCAAATAAGCAGATTATGATATAATGTTATTATAAATTTCCTCATACTTTTGTTTGACAGATTTACATTTTACTGGTTTACATAATGATATTAGATACTGCTTACGATCGTCAGAGATCGTCATTAGATTAAAAATCTTGACAAATATGAAATCGAATTTGATATTTTTCTGTCGGCCTGGAATCCTGATGTTTAAGAAAGGTTTGATTAGCTGCCAAAACAGTTGTTGTTCGGCAACGGTAAAATTAAATTTAATTATATTTTTTGCAATGTGATACTTGACATTATATCTTTTAGTTGTTGATCTGCTGTAATTAGATCTGTCAGCAACAGTGACTATTTCACCATCATCATCAGATTCGCTGTCATATAAAATATCATCTTCATTATATGCAATAGATTTGTCTATGAAATCTTTGGAAAATGTGACCTCATCACTGACGACTTTATCGCTGGCGACCTTATCGCTGGCGACTTTGTCGCTAGTATCTTCTTCGTAGAGTTCAGCGAGTCGTTTCATCAAGTCCATTATTATAATATATTTTTATCTAATTTATTATTATAAGATGACTGATGAGATAAAATATCACCAAAAAGTTAATATAGTAAATTACAACGAACTAGCCGAAGCGGTAAGAAAATGTTTGTTGGGTTATAGTGTTGACGTTATTGTAATGCAAGGTGATTCTCATAAAATATTGCTAGCAGAAGCAGAAAAAAATAAAATTAATGAAAGTGCAGTAACGACGCTAAAATTTGATTATTATGATATCATAGCATTTGCTCATCATTGCTTGACTAAAACTGAATTACAAAATATTATTGATCATCATATCTAAAACGAATCCTAGCATCGTATTCTCTTGAAAAAGCTGATTTCATTACTCCATCAGCTACAAATTTTACTGCTCTGGAATTTATCTTATAATGCTTTGCCGCAGCTGTAATCGATTTGAATTTGATCTCCTCATCCGTTTCAAGGTTTTTTAAAATAACAGGTTTTGCTGGACATCTAAAATTAATACCACCACCTCGTCCTTTTCTTACATTTTCCTGCTGGGTCACTAGCTCCAGATTTCTCAATCGATTATCAGTTTTTACGTTATTAATATGATTAATAACCAGATCATTGGGTATAGATACATTGAACACCTCGTAAACAAACCTATGACCAAGATAACGAACTTGATTAGTCGATGTTCCTCTAACAGTTATCCTGATATATCCCATATTGCTAATAGTACCAAGAACTTTTTTAGTTTTTCTGTTTCTAATAATACCGCGATCGTTAGCCTCGTATAAATCAAAGACAGGATGTGGCTGAAACTCATCTTCTAAGGATAAGTTTTTAATGTTGTCATCAGCGACTTTATCGTTCACGTGATATACACGCTGTCCCTCTGAAATATCATCGCAAAACAACGTGTAAATAAAATCTTTTCTAAACATTGCAATCCTCTCGGTATTATCTCCCTTTACACTAATCGTATAACCCGTTGACGTTAATTTGCCAACATATATTCTAGTTTTGATGTTAATAACCGAACCTAATACATTTCCAGAGTATAAGTTATACTTTGGGTGAACATGATAAATCTCATGCTCACGTGCGCTTGTCAGATTTACTGTCATTATATTATAGGCGATTTTTTTTATCTTTAATTGGTTTTTAGCGCATGCGCAGTGTGAGGTAAAGTTATACTTTGAGTGAATTTGATATGCTTCTTGCTCACATGTGCTTGTTAGATTTGCTGTCATTATATTATATGAGATTTTTTTATCTTTAATTGATTTTTAGCGCATGCGCAGTGTGAGAAAATTATCAATTAGATATTACATTATAGTATAATAATGCTAAAATTGCGTGATATAGCTAAGAGAAGCCTTATGGGAGAACCTAATAAAATAGCGACTGCTTTTGCAGGTTTTGATAATAGTTATCAGTTTGATAATCAAATTGTTTTAGTAAATTTTACTGCGGTAAGTCTTTACCACCTACTACAGACAACTGTAAAAAGTGAGCTCGAAAAGCACAAAAGTATTAGATTTTTTGTGCAATATCATGTTATATTTTCAAAGTTAGTTATAATGGAAGAATCAACTAACAAGGAAATTGCAGAACCTTATATGAACGCAAAATCAAGACGTGTTTGGCTTGGGACTGATCTGTTATCACTATATGATGAAATACATCAAGAAATCTGGAAAAAAATAGAGAAATTCGCTCAATTAGGTTCGGGTTGGAAGTTTGAAATGATCAAAGAAATATTGTTTCACACGATCAAATATAACGCATTACGAGGTAGTTCATACATCGACCTGCCACCAAAAATAAAAAGTAAAAGATGTTGTATAAACATCAAAAACGTAGATAAAAAGTGCTTCCAATGAGCTGTTCTTTCCGCACTATTTCCAGCAGAAAAACACGCTGATTGCGTTGAGAAGTATATCAGTCACGTGTCTAGATTAAATTTTAAAGATATTAACTTTCCTGTGGCAGAAAATCAAATACCAAAATTTGAAAAGCAAAATAATGTTTCAATTAACGTTTTCGGATTAGATGAAAAAGAGGATGTATATCCGATATATATTTCAGAAAAAGCTTTACAATCGACTATAAATTTACTGTATTATAAAAATCATTACGTTTGGATTAAAAACTTAAACGGACTAGTTGGTAAACAGTACAATAAAAATAGACACAAAAAGTTCTTTTGTTACCGCTGCTTGCACGGTTGTACAAACAATGAAACATTACAAAATCATTTGCAGTACTGTAGTGATGTGCAAAGAATAACAATGCCATCTAAAAAAGATAGTGTGTTACAGTTTGTCCATCATAATCACAAACTAAAAATTCCTTTCGTTATATACGCTGATTTTGAGTGTTTACTTCAACCTGTACTTGGTGTAGAAAATAATCCTAATCAATCGAGTACAAGAAAAGTTCAAAATCATGTTCCGTGTGGAGTAGCGTACAAGGTAGTTTGTTGTACTGATTCTAGATTATCTAAACCAATCAAATTATATCGTGGTAAAAATCCAGCTATCTGGCTTCTCAAGCAGTTGATTAATAAAGTTGATAATATTACTTATCGTTCGAAAAAAGTAACGCCAATGTTAAAATTAACACCTCAACAAGAATCCGATCACGAGCAAGCAGAAATTTGTCATATTTGTGAAAAAGCTTTTGACGATGACAAAAAAGTACATGACCATTGGCATTTGACTGGACAGTACCGTGGAGCGGCTCATAATCAGTGTAATTTAAAATTTCATGCTCCAGATTTTATGCCGGTTATTCTTCACAATTTTCGAGGATATGATAGGCATATTATAGTAGAAGCTTTTGGTGATCCTGATATAAAATCTCGTCTAAAACTCGATAACGTCATCAAATGCATCCCAAATAATTTTGAAAAGTATATGTCAGTTACGCTAGGTAAATTGCGTTTCATTGACAGCCTGCAGTTTATGGCAGCCTCGTTAGACGAGTTAGTATAAGGTTGTAGTAAATTTGATAACCTAAGAGACTGTTTTGGAGATAAATTTAATCTACTAGCTAAAAAAGGAGTCTTTCCATACGAATACCTCGACGACTGGAGTAAATTTGATGAAACATCTTTACCTGGCAAAGACAAATTTTACTCACAACTTAAAAACGAAAATATAACCGATGATGAGTACAGGTATGCACAAGATATCTGGAAAGAATTTGATTGTGAGATTTTTGGTAATTATCATGATTTGTATTTGAAAACTGATGTGTTATTACTAGCAGATGTTCTTGAAAGTTTTCGTGAAGTGAGTTATAATAATTATGGACTAGATCCTTGCTGGTATTATTCTGCCCCTGGGTTGTCATGGGATGCTTTGCTAAAGTTTAGTAAGGTAAGGTTAGAATTACTGACAGATGTGGATATGTTCAATTTTATTGAAAAAAGTATCCGAGGTGGTATTAGCGTGATAACGAAAAAATATGCTGAAGCAAACAACAAATATTTGAAAGAGTATAATCCTAACCTTCCTTCGAAGTACATAATTTATCTAGATTGTAATAATCTTTACGGTGGTTCGATGGCAGAACCAATGTCTATTGGTGGATTTCATTGGATCACAGCTGATCGATTTCTATCGGAGACAGAAAAAAGATACCCGACGATGTTTCCTATTTCGTTGAAGTTGATCTTGATTATCCAAATTCGCTACACAAATTACATAACGATTACCCTTTCTGTGCGGAATCGATGGTCATAGATTATAGTTTGTTATCAAAAGAACAACAAGCGTTAGCATCACCAAGGCAACATTCCATGATCAAGATACTAGTACCAAATTTACTTGATAAGAAAAATTACGTTTTGCATTACAAAGTTTTAAAACAAGCAGTCGATGCTGGTCTTGTGTTGAGAAAAGTTCATCGTGTACTAAAATTTAATCAGTCGCCGTGGATGAGAGGTTATATTAACTCAAACACTTCAAGAAGAGCTGCAGCGAAAAAAGAGTTTGAAAAAAAACTTTTTTAAACTGATGAACAATTCCGTTTTTGGTAAGACGATGGAGAATATTAGGAAACGTGTAAATATTAAAATAGTTAATGATGCCAATCGCAGAAACAAACTTGTGTCAGACGATGATTTTGTGAGCATGAAAATATCTAATGAAAATCTTGTTGCGATACAAAGAAGAAAAATAAATCTAAAACTAAACAAGCCAATCTATGTTGAAGCTGCCGTGTTAGATTTATCAAAGTGGCTGATGTATGATTTTCATTATAATTTTGTTAAAAATCAGTGGTCGGCTAGTAGATTATTGTTTACTGATACTGATTCGCTCGTATATGAAATCGAATGTGAGGACATCTATCAGGACATGTACAATAATCAACATCTGTTTGATCTTTCCGATTATCCACGTGACAGTAAATTTCATGACGACATAAATAAAAAGGTTATTGGTAAGTTTAAAGATGAAATGAACTCGAGCACTATCAAATATTTTATCGGATTACGCAGCAAAATGTATGCCGTATTGTTAGACAATAATAAAATAACGAAAAAAGCAAAAGGTCTGCCTCGTAATTTTGTTAAAAAGTTTATGAAATTTGATGACTATAGGTATGCGCTTGATGGTGGTGTTAGTTTTATGAGAGCTATGGCAATTCGAACTAATCATCATAAACTCGAAACAGATGTTATTATCAAACGTGGATTGTATAATTTTGATGACAAACGCTATTGTGAAAATGGGGTAGATACATTTGCCTTTGGGTATTGTCATGATGATAGATCTATACTCGACATTATCTTTTCCAACTGAAATTTTATCTAAACTTATAAAATAATGTTTGAAAATTTGATAATGACAAATAGCTATAATAGTAACATCAAATATCTAATGATGGATGGTAAAGAATTGATAGTTGAATTTAATAATGAAACATCAGGTATATGTTTTAATGGAACACATGACAAGTTAAAACTTTCGCTCATCAGATCTGATAACAGCGTGTATTTCAATTATCTCGAACAATTGTATCAAAAGTTGCTAGCGGAATTTAAAAACTTTCACAACCCCATTAGCCAACAAAAATATACTAACTCACAATGGATCTCGATCGGTCAAAGGTATATTTTATCGACAAAAAATATCCTCTGAACAAACCAGAAATAAAAGATTTGAGTCCTGTCGCTGTGTGAGCGGTAAAGTAAAATTTAGTATCTATAATCGTGATAATGAAATATTTTTAATATCAACAGTTGAAACATTAATCATTGGTAACGAGATATAAAATAATATCATTTTCATTCTAATGCTAGTTTAATTTCCACCTTGTTAACTGAAACGTTCTAATGTACAGTTTAATTTTCATCCTGTTATCTGATAAAAAAACTTGTGGTAAAACCTATTTGCCGTCTTTAGAATAATCGTATTCCACGCATGCGCTGTTCTAACAAATTCGTCACTTCTGTATGAAAGAGTTTATCTGGATGACAACACCTGTTGTTTTGTCTGGTTACAAAATACCTGTCTACGTAGTAGTAGTATAGGGAAACAAGAGGTTTGGGGTGGGGTGAGCATTCCAACACCTGTTGTTTTGTCTGGTTACAAAATACCTGTCTACGTAGTAGTAGTATAGGAAAATGAGGGTTTGGCGGGGGTGATGGGCCAAAACTCTCATTTTCCTATACTACTATTATGTCTGATTTCAAACATAAGGTGTCAAAGACTTATTAAGTAGCAAATGCTTCACTCTATTCATTCACAAAGAAATTAAGGTATGACAGAACTACACAGAAGTCTTCAGCCTGGTGATAGAATTCTTGCTTTTTTGCACTTCTTCAAATAATTTTTTATGGCAATTATACAATTGACAAGGTTGAAAGAAACATCTTTGTCACGTAAATATGTTAAAACAGTCTCTTGGTAGGTATAGCTCTCACAGTCAAATGAGTTGTACCTCTATCCCTCACAATGAGGAGTTAAACAATGGTATGCAGTCTGACTGCAGTGACGTTGGTTTAACCAATCTACAGAATTCAGAATTATTAAACAATCTTGACGAGAGACTTTTATATCAACATTCACAAGGAAAGAGTTTACTAAAAAAAATTATTATGTAAACACGAACACTTGTGTCCAAATGTTCCAACATGAACAAAAAAAATGTTTAGTGACATTGATATTGTAGATTATACAAATGTGAAATAACATTTACAGGCTGAATCCTCTCAAGCAGGAATTTTGAAGAAAAAAGAAATTAGGTATTTACTGAAGAACGATTCACAGAACCGAGAAAAAGTAACTGGAGTTCACTATGTATTCTTGTGCTGAATCCAGACACTACTTTTCACATGTGTACTGGTTATAGAAATGGTACAGTGTCACCAAAACATTAATTTCCATTACCACGAATCGATTACTGCACTACAAAAATAGGAAATGCAAAACATGTCACCAAATTTGACATTTTTTAAAGATTCTGAGAAATTCTACTCACAGCAAAGACAATTTCAGCATTCTTAACACGAAATAGACTTTTGCAATATAAAGTGTTGCCATTTGGTATAAAATATCTGCCTACAACTTTCAAGAGTTTAATGAATATGATTACATCTGGTCTACATAATTGTGATACTTCTATTGATGATGTCATCATCAACAATGATACCTAGAAAAATTACTTGGAAACAATTCAGAAATCCTTGGACAATTAATTTAAGGAAAAGTGAGTTCTGCCCTTCTTGTGTCACATTATTAGAACATATTGTGGGACACAGTCAAATTTATAGAAGTTAAGGTCAAGGCTATATTTCAATTCCCTGTGCCTATCAATAAAGGGCAACTGGTGTGATATTTTGGTATGCCTGTATAGTACCGGAAATTTTGCTCAAATTTTTCATAATTGATGAACCACTGATCAATTTGTTGAGTAAGAAAGCCAAGTTTCATTTGTCTGAAAAATGTCAGGAGGCTTTTCAAAAATTAAAGGCCATACTTTAGAGTGCATCTTTCATTCTTTCAGCTCCAAATTTTAGTCAATCATTTACATTGACTGTTGAAGCAAGTGATGATGAGGTTGGTGAAATATTGATCGAAGAAGACAATAATGGTGAGCATCATCCAGTTTCCTTTTTTATCAAAAAAAAATAATAAATAAGCACAAGGGTTATTTTAACAATCTAGAAGGAATGTTTGGCTTTGATATTGGCTTCACAACACTATGAAGACTATATTAATTCAGCTCCTTTTCAGATTTTTTTATTCTGTGGTCATAACCTTAACCCCATAACCTCATTGACAGATGAAAAACAAATTTCAGAGATTGTTAACTTGTTCCTGAATAGAACATTTATTACATACATCTTTCTTTTTCTTTATGAGAGGAGCAGTTATGTATATTTATTTAATATTGTGAATTGGCTTTTCTTCAAGATTATATATATAGGTAAAAGAATGAATATGCTGAATACATTTATAATACATGGCCACAGTACTGTAAATGTTTATTCCAATAAACAGAAAAGGTAGATGGGTTATTGGTGACTTAGATATTTAAAAATAAGCAATCTTGAATGTTTTTTTAACTATAGTCAGTATTCTATTCTTGGGGTACAGCAACTGTAAGATTTTATTGTAGTTCTAGTGGGCATGAGCAAGCAAATAAATAAACAGAAAAGTGTATTTTATTCCTAAGAAGATACAACCAACTCTTCTGGTGTTAGCAAATACGTGTACAGTGATTTCTAACAAGGGCACATCAAAATACTATGTCAGGTTGCAAATTCTGGGATACATTATACATACTATATGGCATCTCACTATCATGCTGTGTAAAGGAAACATACATGTATACTGTGTTATATGTCAGGTCACCTTATACTGGGGTATATTACATATAGTACAATGTTCCCTCACTATAAAGAAAGGGGCCCTCAGTGTCCGAGTGGTCTAAAGTTCTTGTCTTTATTGACTTTTCACCTACAGCTCCATATATTTGAGTCTCGACTCAACTAGTGTCTTCATGTGAGAAAGCTCACTAGTAGTTTCCAATTGATTGTTGGTTCTTCCCAAAGTTTCATTAGTTATTCCTTTACGTAATATACTGGCTGCCATACAGAGTGGCACATACGAATGTCACAAATCATCACTATTTCATGGATTTACTACAATTTATTAAGATCTTGATTAAATTTATGACTTTAATGTTGAAATTGTGTTATTAAATATCTTGCTTCTACCTAATATTTTCTGATTTTTTTCATAACAAATTGTATATTTTGATATTATACAGTGGTTACTATATTTCTCAACTGCTGCAATAAAAGGATATTTTCTTTAGAGTGCCTGCTGTTAGAGGTCACCTTGGATTAACCAGTACTTTGCTGATCCCATTGATTGGAAATTAAAATCATTCACTGTGGTGACCAATCTCATGGTCTAGTGGTGACAGCATCTGCCTCAGATGCGGATAGTCGCGGCCAAACCCTGGCCAGGTCATGCCAAAGATTTATAAAAATGGTCAGCTTTAAGAGGTTAGTGCTAGGACTGGTCAGCCTGGTGTTAGGATAATGTGACTGGGTGAGACATCATGCTACATGTCTGCATCATGTTGCCCCAGGACTAGACTTCAACAGTCACACTGCAGACATCATAGAGATATGACTGAAAAATTGTTAAAGCTATGTTAAAAATCCAAATCACACACACACACACATGCACATACATACACACACACAATCATTGGGACAAAAGTACCATACACTGATTTCAGTAGCAGAAGGATAAAAATGCAAAAGTAAGTACTGTATAGTGAAATTTACTGGATATGACTTGGTAGCAATGCAGTAATAAGACATACTTGCATATAGCCTGATATGTCCTGAAAAATGGTGTTACACCCACAAAACAGAAATTCATTATAATGTGAGGGCACACTGTTTGTTTCTATCACTGAGATGAAAATCTAGCATCATACTTATAAAAAAAGATTTGCATAACAATAAAACTAATGTAAATATTGATGTGAAATTAATCAAGCTTTTTTATTTTAATGTCTCTTGTTTGTTTAGCATAAAAACAATAACAAATCTTACAACAACCCAATATATTTCACTAACCTCTGTATAAAAAGTACTTATTAGCTCCCAAATAACATTGTATATTAGATATAATGGTGTGTGTAAGGAGCAAATATATATTATTATAAGGAAATATCATTCATTGTACACACTAAATAAAATGATGAAATCATACTCATTATTTAATCATACATATTAATCATTCCACAAAATCATACAACTAAGCTACTATCGAAATGTACATGAATAGTCAGATTATATAGAAACCTTTGTGTGTACCCTCCTACCGATTTCCATTACTGAAACCTTTAGTGTGATAAAAAGTGCAAGGAACTTTGTCAATTCATTGATTTATATTTTCTAACCTGACTATGAGTAAAATAGCCCTAATACTGTCATCATCTGCGTGTTTCACGCTTAATGGAAGTTTTCAGTATAATAGACGGGTATGCCCGAGATCCATTTCCAGTTCCTGGACAAGTCCATTTTTAGGAAAGGGCTGTGTGCACAACTACAGAGGTGCATACATATGCCCTCTGCTTCCAATATTTACCATGTCAAATCAAGTAAAGGAAAAGAATGACAACACCAAATTTGCCTTTCACGTCGATTTGACAAGCGGTTTAATTAATATATTTATGTGTGCAAAGGGATATAATTCTAAACTCAACATTATGGCAATTTACAGAATTATCCAGTAGTAACAAAATAAAAGAACTACATCATTATGTTGTATGAGGGAAATAAACTAGACCATAGTGTATGCAATATGGCACCATTAAGCATGAAAGGTGCAAGGGAATGCCAGTATGTGTCATTCCAGTCGCAGTCAGGTTAGAAATTATAAAAGATTGATTCAATTGACTTTAGTTCTGTGCACTTTTAATAACATTATATGTTTTAGTTATAAAAATCGATACGAAATACAAAGAAATGGGGATGTAGTGTCCGAGTACAACTTTGTCAATGCACATGCATCAACATATAAACTGGCAAAAATTAACACATATATCTGGTAATGTTTAAGTTTAGTCAGTTCTTACATCTGGTAAAGCTTAATCAACACATACATCTGGTAAGGCTTAATCAACACATGTATCTGGTAAGGCTTAATCAACACATACATCTGGTAAGGCTTAATCAACACATACATCTGGTAAAGCTTAATCAACACATACATCTGGTAAAGCTTAATCAACACATGTATCTGGTAAGGCTTAATAAACACATACATCTGGTAAAGCTTAATCAACACATGTATCTGGTAAGGCTTAATCAACACATACATCTGGTAAGGCTTAATCAACACATACATCTGGTAAAGCTTAATCAACACATACATCTGGTAAAGCTTAATCAACACATGTATCTGGTAAGGCTAAATAAACACATACATCTGGTAAAGCTTAATCAACACATGTATCTGGTAAGGCTTAATAAACACATACATCTGGTAAAGCTTAATCAACACATGTATCTGGCAAGGTTTAATCAACACATGCATCTGGTAAGGCTTAATCAACACATGTATCTGGTAAAGCTTAATCAACACATGTATCTGGTAAGGCTTAATTAACACATACATCTGGTAAAGCTTAATCAACACATGTATCTGGTAAAGCTTAATCAACACATACATCTGGTAAGGCTTAATCAACACATGTATCTGGTAAGGCTTAATCAACACATGTATCTGGTAAGGCTTAATCAACACATACATCTGGTAAAGCTTAATCAACACATGTATCTGGTAAGGCTTAATCAACACATACATCTGGTAAAGCTTAATCAACACATGTATCTGGTAAAGCTTAATCAACACATACATCTGGTAAGGCTTAATCAACACATGTATCTGGTAAGGCTTAATCAACACATACATCTGGTAAGGCTTAATCAACACATGTATCTGGTAAAGCTTAATCAACACATGTATCTGGTAAGGCTTAATCAACACATACATCTGGTAAGGCTCAATCAACACATACATCTGGTAAAACCTAATCAACACATACATCTGGTAAAGCTCAATCAACACATACATCTGGTAAGGCTTAATCAACACATGTATCTGGTAAGGCTTAATCAACACATATCTGGTAAGGCTTAATCAACACATACATCTGGTAAAGCTTAATCAACACATACATCTGGTAAGGCTTAATCAACACATACATCTGGTAAAGCTTAATCAACACATGTATCTGGTAAAGCTTAATCAACACATACATCTCGTAAGGCTTAATCAACACATACATCTGGTAAGGCTCAATCAACACATACATCTGGTAAAACCTAATCAACACATACATCTGGTAAAGCTCAATCAACACATACATCTGGTAAGGCTTAATCAACACATGTATCTGGTAAGGCTTAATCAACACATATCTGGTAAGGCTTAATCAACACATACATCTGGTAAAGCTTAATCAACACATACATCTGGTAAGGCTTAATCAACACATACATCTGGTAAAGCTTAATCAACACATGTATCTGGTAAAGCTTAATCAACACATACATCTGGTAAAACTTAATCAACACATACATCTGGTAAAGCTTAACACATACATCTGGTAAGGCTTAATCAACACATACATCTGGTAAAGCTTAATCAACACATACATCTGGTAAAACTTAACACATACATCTGGTAAAGTTAGTTAACACATGTATCTGGCATAGTTTAGTCAACATGTGCACAATAATATGTAGGTAACAGTTTTTCTTCAGCATTTACAAAGATATGACACGACAAATCAACCACTTTTATGACAACAAGAACATTCATATCCTATTCAATTTTACAAACCACCTTAACTTTGTTAAATTACATTAAAGCTAAAAGTCAGAAAACTAAATTCAAAATCAACAAGGATTCTGATACTAAACATAATGCAAAATACATAGCATCTACTATTATGTTATTCTGAGAACTATTTATGTCTACCTTAGTTGATATGTATAAAGATTTTACCAAAAGTATGTTATATTCAATTATTCTCTATAAGAAACTCTATTTTTATTCCTATGAAATCTTCACATGCAATGTTAGACATGAATGATATCATTTATTTCTGTACCATGTATATTTAATTTTTTTAGTTTTCAGGACTTATTAAAAATGTATTTAAATTAAACAAATGCAAACTACCCATTTTGGTTCAGTTTTCTCTTAAAAGTATTCCAATTGTTTTTTTTTCTTCTAATCTGGCACTGTTACTGCTTGATGCTTGGGTTCGAGTGGATATGTGGATATGTGATAAAGCTTGCCAGTAATTTCTCGTGGGGCGGTGGTTCTTTCCAGTGATTTCCCAGTTTCTTCCTCCACCATTAATACTGGCCACCATGTATAGTCTATCATGTGCTGAAAAATGGCATTAAATCCAAAAACAAACAACAATAACAACAACAACTGCTTGATGCCTGACTACCCAGACTACAAACATAATTACCCATTCACAGTACCATATATATATATATGCTTATGATGCTTGACTACCTTGAATACAAACAATGACCCATTTACAGTGCCATATATATCTAATTATGAGTCAGGTCCAACAGCAAGCAGTATAGACCCTCACCTACTGCAACATATCTCTGGGACAAATCTGGGTTTATATTCTTTGTTCTACTGATTACTCCTTAAAAACTGCACAGATTTGCTGGCATACTATGCAGTGGCAGTTCTGGGTCTATGCAGTTTGCAATTGGATCCAAATTACACATGAATGGAAACAGTAGTAATGAAAATATGCTACACAAACAACAAAACATTAAATATGACATTTAGCAAACAAATAAAATCTGACCTAGTATTGTACATGTAGGCCACAATTAAAGATAAGTAATACATATCTATACATTACATAGTCACTGTTAATCACAAGGTTCTGTAATAATTTTCATTTAGAATCATTATCAAGCTCTACAGAACATGATAAAGTACACATGTACTTAAAATAACAGTTTATTATGATTACAATAGATCAATTAAGACACATGTACTTAAAATAACAGTTTATTATGATTACACTAAATCAATTAAGACACAAGTACTTAAAATAACAGTTTATTATGATTACACTAAATCAATTAAGACACATGTACTTAAAATAACAGTTTATTATGATTACAATAGATCAATTAAGACACATGTACTTAAAAAAACAGTTTATTATGATTACACTAAATCAATTAAGACACACATGCTTAAAATAACAGTTTATTCGATTACAATAGATCAATTAAGACACATGTACTTAAAATAAGTTTATTATGATTACAATAGATCAGTTAAGACACATGTACTTAAAATAACAGTTTATTGTGATTCCAATAGATCAATTAAGACACACATGTACTTAAAATAACAGTTTATTATGATTACACTAAATCAATTAAGACACATGTACTTAAAATAACAGTATATTGTGATTACAATAGATCAGTTAAGACACATGTACTTAAAATAAGTTTATTATGATTACAATAGATTAATTAAGACACATGTACTTAAAATAACAGTTTATTGTGATTACAATAGATCAGTTAAACATTTTGTAATTTTCATTTTCTTTGTTTAGCTGGTTACCAATTTTCATAAATTTCATGGATAACAGTGACATTTCTGTGAGGACAAGATCTCCCCTATTTGGGTATTACGGCAAATTTCTCAGATTGAAAATTTATCATTGATAGAAAGGTAAAAGAATATTAATAAATAATATTAATATCGGTGTAAAACTATGACATATTTTGTCAAACTTGTGCCAGATTACTAGTATGATGTATCTTTGCAACCCAGTGATCATCAATCCAACTTGTTCCACATCAACATTCAGCATATTTAGCAACCTGGCATGGTATCTATGATATTGTTGTGGTGGTGGACTTAAGGTATCACGGTACCAATTGCTTTTCCATAGACCGCAATGCTAATGTTTTGAAAAATAAATATAATTTCTATCCTACCTCAGCATGCATGTCACACACTGTCACAGAGAACAATGTTAGATTGTTAATTTGATAACATCGAAAATAGGTATTCCATTGCATTTAAGAGAGATAACTCTGCTGGAACTAGACAGGGGTAAGAGTTATCTAGTTACACCGGAAACATTTTCAGTCATGTGTACCACATTTTAAAAAAATCTTAAAAAATACAAAATGTGATCTAGATATGAATTAACATAATTTCACATGTTGTCAAGAGGCTCAACTTTTTTTAAAGCCTAACAGAAAGTACAACTCTTACATAATGCACCAATCACAGCTAGTTTTGTTGTTTATTTCTGAATGCAATGTTCCCTACACCTTAAGCTCCTCCCACCTGGGGTTGTACAATTGGTAACGTTATACCTTAACACCATATTTCAGCACATGGTGGGCTAAACATGGTGGCATGTACAACTGATGGAAGAGAAACCCAGAAAAATCCTGGAAAGAAGCACTAACCCATACACAGCTAGTGTCAAGCTTTCTTCTTTACCCATGGGAAGCCAATTGCAACCTTTCTCACCTACCCACATTGTCTGGGCTTTAGACTCTATCCTACATGGACAAGATTAGATGGCAGTGATTAATACTTGGAGCACTTTATACCTCTTCAGCTTTCCAGGGCCTCAATTAATAACTTAATTATTAGGTACCTTGGTTTTTAAACAGATGTTAAGGAATCAAATCATTATGGTATAGATGCTTCCTGAAAAGGTCACTAGCAGACAATATTCTGCCCATTTTACCTGGATGATGGGCACCATGGCTGTTTCTCCTATATGTGATCACCAAAATTGACCATTTTTAACAAGGCACACTAAATCAAAGTCAACTTATAAGTCACCAATATATATATATATATATATATATATATATATATATATATATATATATATATATATATATATATATATATATATATATATATATATATATATAGAAAGCCTAATTTGCATTCTATTTCTGTATGTAATTTTTATAAAAGTATCTTAAAGTCAATAAATTTATTTCACCTTACAAACACCATATAAAGTGGTAAATCTGCATGTTGACCAAAACTATGGTGTCATTCAGGAACTATCGATTCGCTACAAGTTTATGTTAATTCCATGTAAAGAAATAAGAATAAATACACATTTACAATGTTTTTGTAGAGCAATTATATTAAACAAAATAAATATAATATTGCAGATCAAAACCAAAGTCACGTACCCTAAAAAACTGAAAAGAAACATTTACTTGTACATAAAATAAAATAAAGATGCTGTATGTAGTTGCTTATAAATAAAATCCAATTGAAAACAACATAGACCCTGATGTGCCTGCAGATCAAGTCTACGTTATTTGTTCTACTGATTTCTCCTAATAACATGCGTAGACATAGATTTGCTGGTGCGTTATGGGATGGCAGAACTGAACCTGTGTAGTATGCTGTTGGATATCACATAAATGGGGGTATAAACAGTAGTCAGTAAATCAGATACAAGAAAAGACATGATTAGGATACAAGGCTTCACTTAAAATGGATTCTAGTAAAGTGCCTTCCCAGGGAAAGACCTTGGCAGTAAACCTTGCCTGGTCTGAGAATGATTTCAGTAAAGCGCCTTCCAGGGAAAGACCGTGGCAGTAAACCTTGCCTGGTCTGGGAAGGATTTCAGTAAAGCACCTTCCCCAGGTGAAAGACCATGGCAGTAAACTTTGCCTGGTGTGGGAAGAATTTCAGTAAAGCACCTTCCCCAGGTGAAAGACCATGGCAGTAAACCTTGCCTGGTGTGGGAAGGATTTCAGTAAAACACCTTCCCCAGGGGAAAGACCATGGCAGTCAAACTTGCCAGGTCTGAGAAGGATTTCAACCTGCATCATTCTATAATCAAAAGTATGGCATGCTAAGCACTGAGTCAACCTGGTTCCTTTATAATGAGTTTTTTTTATAATGAGTATAATTTACTGGGACAATTTGTTGAACATTTCTGGTCTGTTTCTTTTTATCTTACAACAGTTAAAAGACATAATCCCTTGTTATATTTGGTACTCTGAAAGCTTTTTCTTTTTGGATCATTTGAGTTTTGGTCTAAACCTATCATTGGGATCAACTGAACATTTTGTGTCTGCAACATTTTTGAAAAACATTTTCACAAAGCGAACCAGGTGTCACATAAATTATCAGATAATGAACCCCTCATCCAAGCATTCGTGAAGGATAAGGGGCATTATTGGAGTAAAGCCCGAGGCTGAGCATGTATACATAGCATGTTACTCTGTCATTGGCGGAAACGGGCGCTCTTTAAAGAAAAGGAACTTTTATCAATTATACAATATGTCACTTGAAGTACCCTATATAAACAAGCCATCTGCACGAGAAACCTCATAGTTTAAAGTGAAGTGTTTTGTTGTCTATATAATACAGGGAAGGAAAATTCCAATTTACAACAACTAATGGGTGGATGTATACATGCTCAGCCTCTGGCTTTACTCCAATAATGCCCCTCATCCTTCACGAATGCTTGGATGAGAGCTTCATTATTTTTTGTAAAGCCTTCAGCCTCACATGTATACATAGCATCTTTAAAGACTGTGTGACAAATTGGTGGCATGCAAACCACACCAACCTCTTTCATTACGGTTTGTTGCTAGGGAATGACCTCCGCGGTGTAGTTTACCCAGTGTGGATAGATAGAAAGAAGAATGCAGATCACTGAACAAGTATATTGAATAAAATAAACACAACAAGCCCCCTTTCAATGAACAAATATAAAATTTAATCAGTTAATCAACAGAATTTAAAATGAAAAGAAATCAATAACTTGGTTACAAAAGAAGGAAAATGGTACTAACATGTACTCAAATAAAAAGACAATACAAATTTCTTTAAATGTAAAATTACTTTCCACGTTAATATACTATCTTCATTGCCAATGAGATGTGACTTTTGAGTGCAAAGATGAGAGACTTAATCACCTATTTTATGCTGACATCAAAACTTCTGTTTGTCCCTGCTCTGCTGATCTTTGTCTAGCTGTTTCGTCTTGGACTCTTGTCCGTCAAACTCTGACTTAACAATCGTCTCTGGACTTAGATTTCTGCGTAGAACTTGTTCTGGTCCTGTGATTGTTCAGGGATTTCTCAAGTGAATCCAGGAAAGTTGTTTCCTTCAATAAATAAAATGTCTCGAAATAGACAATAGGTCACATTCCCAAGTATATCTGTATTTTTACACTAATTCGGCTCAGAAAACAAAAGGCATAAATTCTCTAACTCCTTGATCCCTAACTATTATGTTTACATAAACGGTCAATGCTTGTCCTGACCTTAATTCGGGTCACGCTAGGGAAGGTCAATTAAATTCAACTCAGCCGTATGAACTCGTATGTAAACCCCTCCTTGACTTCTTACTCTGTTAAGTTACATATGGCTTAGACCTCCAGATCTAACTATTCTAAAATAGTTTACTCGACCAATTAAATATTACAAACCAGTATATAGATATACATGTACTGTTAGGCTATACTCATTCTAGACAGAGTTAATTCATAAAACTATTAAATATTACCCATCATTCCTTAAATCATTCATGAAAATTCCTAATCACTCCTATGTATTAAAGACTCAATTACATGCAATCTTGTCAACTAATCTAATGAAATTTTAATTACATTCAATCTTGCCACTTCTCCAAATGAATTGATAATTAGAAAATCAAAGAATAAAATGTCATGACTAGCATTTCACTGAAATCCTGCAAAATGAAATCATACATACATATATATCATATCAAGAATACATTTGTTGTTGTTGTTGTTGTTTTGCTTAACGCCATTTTTCAGCACACGATAGGCTATTCATGGCGGCCAGTATTAATGGTGGAGGAAGAAACCGGGAAATCACCGGAAAGAACCACCGACCCACGAGAAGCTACTGGCAAGCTTTCTCACATATCCACATTCGCCGAATCCTAGACTCGAACACACGCAGACAGAGGTGAGATGGCAGTGATCCGTAACGGACAGCGCTTTAGACCACTCGGCCACTCGGGGCCCCCAGAATACATTTGAAAATGATCAACAAATGAAATAACATTAAAATCGGGAAACTAAGATTGCGTACCTTTTGCCGTTTCTTTATTCGTTTTCACGAACCTCACGTATAGTCCGTCTCCTAACTGAGACAACTATCTGGCCCCTTACTCTATAATGAAAACGTACTTTTTACGAATTCAGAATGTAGAATTTGCCTACTTGCGAAGACAAAACTCCCGCTTTACTGCCAAATCACGAGATAACGTCTTACACACTCTTCCCGGAGTCTCGACCACTCTTTTTCCAAGTAAGATTGAAGACTAAAGAATTTTCCTAAAGTAAAACCTTTACTTTCTTACAGAGTTACGCCCATAAATCTATAATACCAATCGGAATAGACTGTTTCCTAAATCTGTTCCGTAGAATTTTTGGATTGACAAGACAACTAAACAACTAATCATGCCGTAATTAACATTACTTTGAACAATCATCTATAGCCAGCTGCTGCCCTTTAACCGGTCGATTTTGGGAAAGGGTCTTATGTCATTCTCTTGTACCATAGCATCTGACTCGGTAATCTTACGTCGGCTAGAACGAATTCCCTTTTGACGTTCAGAGATGAAATGAAAAATAATCATCTATCTCTAGCCCTTTCTACTTTAATTAAGTTGACTTTGATACAATTCCTTTAACCAAAGCTTCTAAGAGTTTTCAAAATTCGACACATCACAGACTGACAACAAAACATCTGCTACAAAACATGAACAGAAAAATTATTTAGATGATATTAACAACTGCTTCGGTGAAGCCCTTGCTATTAGCCTGGATATCTCTTAGGTAAAATTTTTGAAAAGTCTTTACGGAAGTCCAATCTGCCGTCTTTAATATATTGTGTAAGGAACAACCATGTCTGAAAGCACCTGATGCTGCAGCAGTTCTGTAAGAATGAGCTTTGAATTTGCATGTGTCAATTCCTGATTTTTATAAAACTATTTTTAACTATCTAGCAATAGTACTGGATGTCACGGCTCTGTAAGAACAATAAGATACCAGAACTTGATTAGATTTCCGAATATCTTTTGTCCTGTCAAGATAATGCAATAAAGTATGCATGGCACAAAGCTTTTCATCCTTATAATATAATAGTTCCATCTGGAAATTCTTACCTTGTCTAGAAGTTTTCAACAAATCTGAAAAACTGAATACAATTTTATCTGCTATACAAGTCATGTTATGTAAATTCAATGATTTTAGAGTTTGTGCTCTTGGAGCTGTGGACAAAGCAATAAGAGCAACCAGCTTCATTGTTAATAATCTTAAAGATAGAGTCTCCAGAGGAAAGAGAGTACACAGATATTTTAAGACTAGGTTTACATCCCAAGTGTCAACATATCTTGGCTTAGGTGGACTTTTGTTAAACAATCCCTTCAAGTATCTGTTAATCAACACAGGGTTAAGGCTCCACTCAATTTTAAACATTCTCAGAGTAGTAAGTGACATAGCCTTGTGAGTATTTATGACACTGTAAGACTTACCTTCAGTTACCAAAGAATCTAAATATGAAATAACTTATCTCAGAGACACAAAGTGGATTAATTTCCCTGATTTTACACCAAAAATACCATTTTTTCCATGCCAAATTGTATTGTTTTGATGTCCCTGGTCTCCATGAATTGATGATGATGTCCACAGCTGTTGTTGGAAGCCTTGGATTTGGAGCAATCTCCTGATACAGTCACTTCGATTAAAGATAGGGTCTTTCCTAGGGGATGAGTCTTACCACTGTGTGGAAGAATCAGTATATTGTTGTGCCTTGGAAGTCTAATTGGAAGAGAAATTAAACAAGACAAGAGTAAAGGAAACCAGGACTGTGATGTCCAATGTGGAACGATTAAGAGTGCTTTACTAACTTTATCAGCAATAATTTAGTTCAATATTTTTCCCAATAAGATTAAAAGGGGAAAAAAATGTATGGCACCAAATCCTGCCAGGAAAAAGAGAAAGCATCAGTTTTAAAACCACCTGGTTCTGGAAACCATGAGACAAACTTCTTTAATTGACAGTTTAGTCTAGATGCAAAAAGGTCTATGTCTGGAAGAAAAGTCTGTGCACACAATCTTTGGAAAATTTCTTTCTTTAGCATCCATTCAGTGGAGTCAGAAAAATTTCTGGATAGAAAATCTGCCTGTATATTATATTTGCCAGGAATATGGACTGCGGATACAAAAAATTTCCTTTCCAAGCACCAGTTCTAAATCTGTCTGGCTAAGTGATCCAAATGAATTGATGCCATTCCACCCATATTATTAATATACGAAATAGCACATATATTGTCAGATTGAATCTCTATATGGATATTTTTATGATCTGAATAAAAGACTTGTAAAGCATAAGAAACTGCTAACAACTCTAAATAATTGATGGAAAAAGTGGTCTCACTCTTTTTCCATCTACCAGAGATTGATCTATTTTAATAAGTTCAAAAGCTCCCCACCCTGAGAGCGATGCATCAGTTCGAATAGTAAAAGCAATCTTGTCTTGTCTGATATATTTCCCATTTTTGTCTGCAACATACAGATACCACCATTTGAGTTCCTGAATACTTTGTGGAGACAACTGAATTGTAATATCAAAATTTTTGTGTTCATGAAGGCCTTTCAATTTATCATGTTCTAAACACCTGTAGTTCATTGGGGCTTCCAGGATTGCATAAAATGCATTAATAAGCATACCAATAAACGATGCCAACTCTCTTATTCTAACATACTTTTTATCAAGAAGCTTTTTGGCAAAATTTGTGATATTTTCCACTTTCTCCTCAGTAAGAAAGACCTTAAACTGAGCAGAGTCTAACACAAAACCAAAAGAGGTTATTCGTTGAGATGGAACAAGAACAGATTTTTCGAAATTGATAGTAAAACCGAGAGATTGTAATGTTTCAATCATAGTCCATGTGTTTCGTAAGCAAATGCAACTATCACTGTCCAAATTCAATGAATCATCAATATAGTAGGTACACCTAATACACTGCTGTCCAAACCATGCATAAATGGGTTTTAGGATCTTCGTGAAGACTCTTGGAGCAGAAAAAAGCCCAAAAGATAAACAGACAAACTGAAAAAGTTGACCGTTCCAAATAAACTCGAGAAATTTCTGATAATCTGTATGTATTGGAATACTAAAATAAGCATCCTTTAAATCAATGGAAGTAAAGAAATCATTTTTCTGGATGAGATCTAAAACAATTAGAAACGTTTCTCGCTTAAAATGTTCATAATGAACAAATTTGTTCAACTGTTTCAAATTGATAACTGGTCGAAATTTTCCATTAGGTTTGGGAACAATATATTTGAAAGAAATTGATTTTTCTCACATATGGATGGAACTATAGCTTCTTTGTTTAGAAGTACAGTGAATTCATTAGATATAATGGTATTCTGCTCATCTGAAAAGGGAATTTCTTTTGGAAAAAGGGTTTGGAAAGGCTTGGAATCAAACTTTATTATGTGCCCCGAAATTGTTTGTAAAATCCATGGATCATGAGTAAATTTATTCCATACATCAACGCAGTGTTTTAATTGTCCCACAGAACTTACCTTAACAGACTTTAATTTGTGGGTTCGTTTGAGAGACTGGTATAAGTAGGTCTCTTTCCTCTGTTGGAATTTTGGTATTGATACCTGTGTATTTTGGATACTATAAGGTTGGGATCGAAATCTTGCCCTCTGATTGAAATCGTGAGTTCATATGGGTCCACCACCTCTAGCACTGCGGCCTCTATTGAAACCTCTGTTAAACTGGGCAAAGTTTTCTTTGGCAAGTGCAAACCCAGTGTCACATTTTGTAACTTCTTTGGCCATATCATCTCCAAAAAGCATTGATGTTATTGGGGTATGCATGTTACAAAGATTCGAATATTTCCTTTTCAAGTGTGGTCGAATCATATATCTCCTCCTGAGGGAGACATTATATTGCAGTAGTAAAGTGAAATGAGGGTTTTGGCCCACCACCCCCATCCCACACCTCCTCCCCCACCCCCGCAAAACCCCTCATTTCCCTAAACTACTACTATGTAGACAGATATTTTGTAACCAGACAAAACAACAGGTGTTGGAATGCGATAAGCTCTGTCAACAGAAGTGATGAATTTGTTAGAACAGCGCATGCGTGGAATACGATTATTCTAAAGACAGCAAATAGATTTTACCACAAATTTTTTATCAGATAACAGGATGAAAATTAAACTGTGCATTAGAACGTTTCAGTTAACAAGGCGGAAATTAAACTAGCATTAGAATGAAAATGATATTATTTTATATCTCATTACCAATGATTAATGTTTCAACTGTTGATATTAAAAAATACTTCACTATCACGACTATAGATACTAAATTTTACTTTACCGCTCACACAGCGATGGGACTCAAACAAATCTTTCATTTCTGGTTTGTTCAGAGGATATTTTTTGTTGATAAAATATACCCTTGACCGATCGAGATCAATTGTGAGTTTAGTATAGTTTTGTTGGCTAATGGGGCTGTGAAAGTTTTTAAATTCCGCTAGCAACTTTTGATACAATTGTTCGAGATAATTGAAATACTCGCTGTTATCAGATCTGATGAGCGAAAGTTTTAACTTGTCACGTGTTCCATTAAAACATATACCTGATGTTTCATTATTAAATTCAACTGTCAATTGTTTACCGTCCATCATTAGATATTTGATGTTACTATTGTAGCTATTTGTCATTGTCAAATTTTCAAACATCATTTTATAAGTTTAGATAAAATTTTAGTCACAATGAAAATACCCAAAGGCAAATGTATCTACCCCATTTTTACAATAGCGTTTGTCATCAAAATTGTACAATCCACGTTTGATAATGACATCTGTTTCGAGTTTATGATGATTAGTTCGAATTGCCATAGCTCTCATAAAACTAACACCACCATCAAGCGCGTACTTGTAGTCATCAAATTTCATAAACTTTTTAACAAAATTACGAGGCAGACCTTTAGCTTTTTTCGTTATTTTATTATTGTCTAACAATACGGCATACATTTTGCTGCGTAATCCGATAAAATATTTGATAGCGCTCGAGTTCATTTCATCTTTAAACTTACCAATAACCTTTTTATTTGTGTCGTCATGAAATTTACTGTCACGTGGATAATCGGAAAGATCAAACAGATGTCGATTATTGTACATGTCCTGATAGATGTCCTCGCATTCGATTTCATATACGAGCGAATCAGTATCAGTAAACAATAATCTACTAGCCGGCCACTGATTTTTAACAAAATTATAATGAAAATCGTACATCAGCCACTTTGATAAATCTAACACAGCAGCTCCAACATAGATCGGCTTGTTTAGTTTTAGATTTGTTTTTCTTCTTTGTATCGCAACAAGATTTTCATTAAATATTTTCATGCTCACAAAATCATCGTCTGACACAAGTTTGTTTCTGCGATTGACATCATTAACTATTTCAATATTTACACGTTTCCTAATATTCTCCATCGTCTTACCAAAAACGGAATTGTTCATCAGTTTAAAAAAGTTTTTCTCAAACTCTGTTTTCGCTGCAGCTCTTCTTGAAGTGTTTGAGTTAATATAACCTCTCATCCACGGCGACTGATTAAATTTTAGTACACGATGAACTTTTCTCAACACAAGACCAGCATCGACTGCTTGTTTTAAAACTTTGTAATGCAAAACGTAATTTTTCTTATCAAGTAAATTTGGTACTAGTTTCTTGACCATGGAATGTTGCCTTGGTGATGCTAACGCTTGTTGTTCTTTTGATAACAAACTATAATCTATGACCATCGATTCCGCACAGAAAGGGTAATCGTTATGTAATTTGTGTAGCGAATTTGGATAATCAAGATCAACTTCAACGAAATAGGAAACATCGTCGGGTATCTTTTTTTCTGTCTCTGATAGAAATCGATCAACCGTGATCCAATGAAATCCGCTAAAAGGCATTGGTTCTGCCATCGAACCACCGTAAAGATTATTACAATCTAGATAAATTATATACTTCGAAGGAAGGTCAGGGTTATACTGTTTCAGGTATTTGTTGTTTGCTTCAGCATATTTTTTTGTTATCACGCTAATACCACCTCGGATACCTTTTTCAATAAAATTGAACATATCAACATCAGTCAGTAATTCTAACCTTACCTTACTAAACTTTAGCAAAGCATCCCATGACAACCCAGGGGCAGAATAATACCAGCAAGGGTCTAGTCCATAATTATTATAACTCACTTCACGAAAACTTTCAAAAACATCTGCTAATAATAACACGTCAGTTTTCAGGTATAAATCATGATAATCACCAAAAGTCTCACAATCAAACTCTTTCCAGATATCTTGTGCATACCTGTACTCATCATCAGTTATATTTTCATTTTTAAGTTGTGAGTAAAATTTATCTTTGTCAGGTAAAGATGTTTCATCAAATTTACTCCAGTCGTCGAGGTATTCATATGGAAAAACTCCTTTTTTAGCTAGTAGATTAAATTTATCTCCAAAACAGTCTCTTAGGTTATCAAATTTACTACAACCTTTCACTAACTCATCTAACGAGGCTGCCATAAACTGCAGGCTGTCAATAAAACGCAATTTACCTAGCGTAACTGACATGTACTTTTCAAAATGATTTGGGATGCATTTGATGATGTTATCGAGTTTTAGACGAGATTTTATATCAGGATCACCAAAAGCTTCTACTATAATATGGCTATCATATCCTCAAAAATTGTGAAGAATAACTGGAATAAAATCTGGAGCATGAAATTTTAAATTACACTGATTATGAGCCGCTCCACGATACTGTCCAGTCAAATGACAATGGTCATGTACTTTTTTGTCATCGTCAAAAGCTTTTTCACAAATATGACAAATTTCTGCTTGCTCGTGAGCGGATTCTTGTTGAGGTGTAAATTTTAACATTGGCGTTACTTTTTTCAAACGATAAGTAATATTATCAACTTCGTTAATCAACTGCTTGAGAAGCCAAACAGCTGGATTTTTACCTCGATATAATTTGATTGGTTTAGATAATCTCGAATCAGTACAACAAACTACCTTGTACGCTACTCCACACGGAACATGATTTTGAACTTTTCTTGTACTCGATTGATTAGGATTATTTTCTACACCAAGTACAGGTTGAAGTAAACACTCAAAATCAGCGTATATAACGAAAGGAATTTTTAGTTTGTGATTATGATGGACAAACTGTAACACACTATCTCCCTTAGATGGCATTGTTATTCTTTGCACATCACTACAGTACTGCAAATGCTTTTGTAATGTTTCATTGTTGGTACAACCATGCAAGCAGCGGTAACAAAAGAACTTTTTGTTCCTATTTTTATTGTACTGTTTACCAACTAGTCCGTTAAAGTTTTTAATCCAAACGAAATGATTTTTGTAGTACAGTAAATTTATAGTCGATTGTGAAGCTTTTTCTGAAATATATCTCGGGTATACATCCTCTTTTTCATCTAATCCGAAAACGTTAATTGAAACATTATTTTGCTTTTCAAATTTTGGTATTTGATTTTCTGCCACAGGAAAGTTAATATCTTTAAAATTTAATCTAGACACGTGACTGATATATTTTTCAACGCGATCAGCGTGTTTTTCTGCTGGAAATAGTGCGGAAAGAACAGCCCATTGGAAACATTTGTTATCTACGTTTTTGATGTTTATACAACATCTTTTACTTTTTATTTTTGGTGGCAGGTCGATGTATGAACTACCTCGTAATGCGTTATATTTCATCATGTGAAACAATATTTCTTTGATCATTTCAAACTTCCAACCCGAACCTAATTGAGTGAATTCCTCTATTTTTTTCCAGATTACTTGGTGTATTTCATCAGATAGTGATAACAGATCAGTCCCAAGCAAAACACGTCTTGATTTTGCGTTCATATAAGGTTCTGCAATTTCCTTGTTAGTTGATTCTTCCGTTATAACTAACTTTGAAAATATAACATGATATTGCACAAGTAATCTAATACTTTTGTGTTTTTCAAGCTCACGTTTTACAGTTGTCTGTAGTAGGTGGTAAAGATTTGTTGCAGTAAAATTTACTAAAACAATTTGATTATCAAACTGATAACTATTATCAAAACCTGCAAAAGCAGTCGCTATTTTATTAGGTTCTCCCTTAAGGCTTTTCTTAGCTATATCACGTAATTTTAACATTATTATATTATAATGTATTATCTAATTAATAATTTTTTCACACTACGCATGCGCTAAAAATCAATTGAAGATAAAAAAATCTCCTATAATATAATGACAGCAAATCTAACAAACACATGTGAGCAAGAAAAATATCAAGTTCACCCAAAGTATAACTTTATCTCACACTGCGCATGCGCTAAAAATCAATTGAAGATAAAAAAAAATCGCCTATAATATAATGACAGTAAATCTGACAAACGCACGTGAGGAAGAGATTTATCAAACTCACCCAAAGTATAACTTTATCTCACACTGCGCATGCGCTAAAAATCAATTGAAGATAAAAAAAAATCGCCTATAATATAATGACAGTAAATCTGACAAGTGCACGTGAGCAAGAAGCATATCAAATTCACCCAAAGTATAACTTATACGCTGGAAATGTATTAGGTTCGGTTATTAATATCAAAACTAGAATATCTGTTGGCAAATTAACGTCAGCGGGTTATACGATTAGTGTAAAGGGAGATAATGCTGAGAGGATTGTAATGTTTAGAAAAGATTTTATTTACACTTTGTTTTGCGATGATATTCCAGAGGGACAGCGTGTATATCATTATAACGATAAAGTCACTGATGACAACATTGAAAACTTATCCTTAGAAGATGAGTTTCAGCCACATCCTGTCTTTGATTTATACGAGGCTAACGATCGCGGTATTATTAGAAACAGAAAAACTAAAAAAGTTCTTGGTACTATTAGCAATATGGGATATATCAAAGTAACTGTTAGAGGAACATCGCCGAATCAAGTTAATTATTATGGTCATAGGTTTGTTTACGAGGTGTTCAACGGATCTATACCCATTGGTCTTGTTATTAATCACATCAATAACGTAAAGACTGATAATCGATTGGAAAATCTAGAACTAGTTACCCAACAGGAAAATGTAAGAAAAGGACGAGGTGGTGGTATTAATTTTAGATGTCCAATAAAACCTGTTATTTCAAAAAACCTCGAAACGGATGAGGAGATTAAATTCAAATCGATTTCAGCTGCGGCGAAATATTATAAGATAAATCCCGCAGTAGTAAAATTTGTAGCTGATGGAGTATTGAAATCAACTTTTTCAAGCGAATACGATGCTAGGATTGATTTTAGATATGATGATCAATAATATTTTGTAATTCGGTTTTAGTCAAGCAATGATGAGCAAATGCTATGATATCATCGTGATTAAATTTTAGAGTCGTTACTGCACTTTCATTAATTTTATTTTTTTCTGCTTCTGTTAGTAATATTTTATGAGAATCACCTTGCATTACAATAACATCAACACTATAACCCAACAAACATTTTCTTACCGCTTCGGCTAGTTCGTTGTAATTTACTATATTAACTTTTTGGTGATATTTTATCTCATCAGTCATCTTATAATAATAAATTAGATAAAAATATATTATAATAATGGACTTGATGAAACGACTTGCTGAACTCTACGAAGAAGATACTATTGACAAAGTCACCAGCGACAAAGTCACCAGCGATAAGGTCACATTTTCCAAAGATTTTATAGACAAATCTATTGGTTATAGTGAAGATGATATTTTGTATAACAATGAATCTGATGATGATGGTGAAATAGTCACTGTTGCTGACAGATCAAATTACAGCAGATCAACAACTAAACGGTATAATGTCAAGTATCACATTGCTAAACAAATAATAAAATTTAATTTTACCGTTGCCGAACAACAACTGTTTTGGCAGCTAATCAAACCTTTCTTAAATATCAAGATTCCAGGCCGACAGAAAAATATCAAATTCGATTTCATATTCGTTAAAATTTTTAATCTAATAACGATCTCTGACGATCGTAAGCAGTATCTAATATCGTTATGTAAACCAGTAAAATGTAAATCTGTCAAACAAAAGTATGAGAAAATTTATAATAACATTATATCATAATCTGCTTGCATGGGATCCAACTGTTAAATTTATCGCTATACCCACGCCATTTGACTAAACTTTTATTTCCTTTTTTTCTAATCACTTTCTCGATAACAAAAACATCCTGCTCAGTTTTCTGTAGTTCTTGTTCATAAAAACTACCTACGATCGGTTCCCCTGCCAGATCTTTTAAAACGTACGTTACAGGTACTGTTAAAAGTACCTTATCAATTACAAATACTTCTTCGCTCCAGTTTGGAGTAAATCCTTTTGCAAACACCTTTTTCATCAAAGAAATTCTAACTTTATCACCAACCTTAAATTTATGTCTGCGGTACATGTTTTCATTTGCTAATATCGGATTTTTAACAGCTTTTTTAGGTGTTATTTTGATGGTTCGATGTTTCGTGTTATTATATTCACCTACGATTTGAGAAAGGTCATCGATGTACCTGTTGGTGTTTTTAGCTGTCATATGTTTGTGTAATTTTTCAATTAGCGTGCGATTTAATCTCTCGACAACAACGCTTTTACCCTCGTTTCCTGTAACGTATTTTTTTATATTATTTTGTTCTAGAAACTGTTCAAACTTTTTGTTAAAAAACACAGATCCATGATCAGTCCAGATTTTATTTGGTTTTCTTTCTACACTCGTTATTATTTGTCTTAGCGCATCAGTCATTGAAGTCCCTGTCTTATCCGAAACAGGTACACTGAAAGCATATTTGCTAAAAACATCTATAACATTAAACAAATACCTTTTTGGAGCGCCATCAGCGCCAACATTAAACTGAGCTAGATTAGATACATCCACCAAATCTATTGCTCAGATATCATCTACACCATTAGCGACAACTTTACGTCGTGGGAACTTTTTTTTTTAGGTCTGTGCAGCTCGACTGCAAGATCATCGTATACTTTTTTTCCAAGTCGAGACTCTCCGAGTCCAAGTTTATATTTTGATCCAATCATTCCCTGAACAAATCTTCTATCAAAACGTTCTCGTAGATTTCTTGGCTTCATATCACGTAATTCGTCAAATTTACTTTATCACAATCAAATTTCGAGTTTTCATGATCACGATAACAGATATCATGACGCATTGCTATTGCATCCACTTGATTATAAGGCTCTTGTCCTGGCAACGGATTGTCGTTTTCATCTAGTTGTTGGTCTAGCGGATTCCACGGACCAGTATACCGATGACCTGGCAATGTCCAACCGCCTTTTGGTTTTGGCAATTTTCCAATAATTTGATGTATTATAATATAATAATAATTAATTATAATTATAATTATAATAATACCTGACCCTATTATTTCTCTGTTGTTACAACATTGACAGTATGCGACAATTTTATTTTGTTCAAGACACAAATCTCTGTCAGAATCACAGTTGCATATCATTCTATATTTTTAATCGTCGACTAAAATAATATTATGGTAGCCAGATCCGAGCGAATTTTTCGCTGGCGACATCTCTGAGGATACTGTCGCTAGAGACGTTTTCTTTAAAAACATATTTTTTTCCCACAGACTACACAAAAACTTTTTAATATTATCCTGTTGTTTTTTGTTTTTTCTGTTGTTTCATTAATATTTTCTGTTTTAGTTCTACACTTGAGACAGTATGTTGACATTATTATATTTGTAAGTTTAGATAAAATTAATTGCGATCTCATCATTAGCGTGAGAAGGTTGCTTATCAAACTGTAAAATAAATTTTAAAAAGTTAAGATTTCTGCTCATCTGTTGGATAAACATTATACAATAATATCCACAAGCAGACGTTCCAACAGGTTGGAGTTGATTTGATGAATAATATATCTTTTTAAATTTTTTGTTCATATACTTTTTTTATTACATCGCTTGGAGGAAGTCCAAACGAGTCAAAATAATTATTATTATAAACTGCTACCCAATGTGTGCCGGATCCGTCATTGAAATCTTGTATATTAATAACACACGAACTTACAGCTGATGGTGATTTTATTGCTGCGAGCTCATCTTTAGAATAAACTCCGTGAAATCCAGGAACCGCTTTTAACTTATCAATGATATCAAAATTACTCAACGGGGTCGACGAGTTCCTGGTAATGTTAGACCACGTCCGATTCCTAAAAGATTTGGCAGCAGACTTCCCGCTAGTCCCGCCAAAAGTGGAGCGAACGGAATAATTCCTCCTTGTTTTGTTTGATTGCATATGCATTTGCATTTTAGTGTTGGCGATTTTGTTTTTGGTGTTGGTGATTTTGTTTTTGGTGTTTGTGATTTTGTTTTTGTTGTTTTCTTTTTTTTTGTTGTTGGTGATTTCTTTTTCTTTTGTGGCATTATAATATATTATTTACATAAAATTTACAATTTTTTTATTCCACTTCCACGAATGATACCATTACCTGCGACTGCTTTCTTCGTTGCGCCAGATATTGCTCCAGACGCTGCTGCTAGTCCTAATGTGCCTAAGACTGGCAAAATTTTAGGTATTATTGTACTAGTTAATACTGATAATGCCGGACCAAGAAAACCACCTTCTTTTGCCATCGCTGTCATTTGTGCAGCACTCAAATTTAAAACAAAAGTTTTTTTACGATCATACTTCTTTACTTGATTTTTTGTTAGCATTAATTTTGTTAAAACACCATCAGAAATATTAGGATTGATTTTTAATGATATCTGTTCTCGCTTTGCAATAGCAGCTACTAATTTTTTAACTTGGCCATCAGTCAAATACACTTCTTTTACAATATACCTTGCCATTTTATATAACAACTGTAGATTAAACTTGAACTGTCATTTTACCTCCAATAGAATCTACTGTGATAAATCTATCACTAATCACTAATGCGTATACGTATAACGGCGCTACTGGAACCGCCCCAAGTGTCCAGGTAATTTCAATATCCGCTGTGCTGTCTACAGCTCGCTCGTTATGTTTACTAACATCAAAATGAAATATAGGATAAAGCGTACGAAATTCCTCTGCTGATATTTGAGTTCCATCTTCAACATCTTGATATTTTTGCATTGCGTCAAGCAGGTACATGTACGGTCGAGAAATATTTTTATTAACGTCATCAGCAAAATTGCACTCGATAGCTCGTTCTGGATATTGCTTTGAATTTAATCTAGCGTATATTCGTCTGACATCAGCGTGGTCAAATATTGCATTATTTTGTTGTTGGTTTCCTCGTCGAGCGTGCTGTTGAAATACGACAAAGATATTTCTCGGCAGTTGTTCGCTTGATGTTGTTGTGACCCTCCATGTGTAGTCAGTAGTATTTGGAACCGCTGTCTGATATATTTTATGCTGCTTAAAGTAAATTTTGTTTGTATGCTTATCAAGCGTACTATATAATTCTGACATTTTAGTGATTGATGGTGTTATACGTGGCATCCACAAAGCGAGTTTGTTTATGATAAACTGTACATCAGCCCCTCCAGATCTAAACAAACAATCGTTTTGTTCAGCTCGATCTAAAATAAGCGTATGTTTTACTCCGCGAAATACTTTATCATAATCGCGACAAAAGCCGAAAATCATACTTAGCGGAAGCATTATTGTAATTTGACGTGATCCTGCTGCAAGTTTTCTTCGCCTAGCAAAACCTTCGTTATAACGTGGATTTCTTACGTCAAGTGTGTTAAGAAGCAAATTTAACATTGCAGTACCGTCTGCAGCTGCAGCTGGTGGTGTTATATTTAGATTATTAAAAGCTGCTGTAAGAGAAACTCTTATGGCGTTTGCATTAGCATCTGCAGCAGGTGCGACAATATCTAGTGCAGTAGCATTAGCAATGAGAAAATTTCTCACAATTACAGCATTTTCATCAGCATTAGCTCCATGTACTATAGCGCCTCTCTTTAAAAATTCTGTTGATTCAGCTATACCCCGTCCAGTATCTTTAAACCACATCATATTAGTTGCAGTTGATCTCGAGTAATCGTCGGAAAACGAAATAATATTTAAAATTGTACTTGCAACTTGTAGATGACTCGAAATATCTTCTATAGTTTGATTGGCCAGTTGATATCTAGCACTTTTGAATAAACACCAGCCGTTATTTATAAGAGCTACTTCTGTTCCAACTGCAAATGCAGCAGGTGGATTGGCTACTGTCATAATCAGACCACGAACTTCTAACATAGCCTTATGTGGCAGTAGAAATACATCTTCGTCTCTGGTGTTAAAGGTTCTAATACCAGTTTTATTTGGTTCGTTAGAATTTTTATCAAGGTACTCAACAAACTCGAATTCTGTCACATCGTTGTCGATGTCATAAGTTTCTGTTAGGTCGAGATAATTTTTAACAGACATTTTATTTTATTAGATTATACAAAATTTTATTGCGGCACTGTTACTTTAGATATTAATTTTTGTATGATCTGCTCGCTCTTTGGTGATAATTTTTTTGTTGTTGTTATCATAGCTTTTTGATTTTCTTTTGTTGGAGCGATTTCTGAGATAACTTGTTTTATTTCAGATGCAGTCGGTGGATCACCTTTTATTTTATCAGCTATTTTTTGTCCCACCGCAGTCCCAGCGGCAGATGCAGCCCCAGTTGCAAAAGCTTTACCAGCGTCAATAGCAATTGGTGCAACTTTACGTGCTATACCCGGAATATTTTCAATAACTTTAGTGAATATATTTCCAAAAAATCCTCCTACTATTTTTCTTCGATAAACTTTATTTCTTTGTTTCATTATATTTGATGTTGCATAATTTTTACTTTTGCTCGCGTAGATGTAAATAATAAGTTACAACTTCATTACTAACATGTAACTGTTTTCCTGATTGATCTGTCAACTGCATCCTTATACTTGATATTTGATCTTCAACGTTTAAAGGATAATATATAATATGTCGTGGAGTTATTTGCATGAGAGAACCTGGCGGGACTTCTGGTGAGAAACTGTAAATCGTTTGACCTTTGCTACCTTTTGATGTATAAGAGCCAGAAGCAATAGAGCAATTTACTAATATTGTATTTACTTCTGTTATATTTGCTGGCAGTTCACTGTCATATGTAATAGGCTGATCAAGTGCAGTGTAAGTTTTTTCAGTAAATCCTAACAGTTGTGCAATACTTCTTTCTCTTGGTTCAAGATTGATTGCTATATTTTTCAAAGTTATCCTAGTTCGCAATGTGTTATAATTTGCTGCTAATTCAAAATTATCAGCCACACCGTCAGATTTTGTTATGAGCTCTTTGATCGTCTTGTTTAGATCTTCAATATTATAAGCTCCTTGCGGAATTTTTTTTTTTGTTGTAGATATTGGAGATGTTGTAATCATAGTAAAATACATTTCATCGTTAACATCATTTTTCATGTTAGGTATAGCATTCCAGCAAGTACAAGAAATTAATCCAATTTCATATTGTTTTGTAGGATCTAGTTGGATAGGTGGAATATAATTTACTGAAAAATTTGCGCTATCTTCTGTAGACTCGCTAGAGTTTAGTAATAATGTTGTTTGCATTCCTTTAATATTATATCATTTTACAAAATTAAGTCGCGGTGTAAAGTTTCATATTCGTCAGATGTTAATAATTCACTCGATCTTAGATGATCAAGTATGTCAATGATTTCATTATCAAGTTCAACACTAACATTCCCAGCTTCCTTTGATGATATTAATAACATTAATCTACCTATCATTTCAGTAGTTGAAGTAAATACTTTTACACCAGTTCCTGTTCTTACTCTACTTTTTTGTATACGAGATTTATCAAAAGTAAAAAATTTCCTTCTAAAACTCCACCCACTACCAAAAGGTTTTGCTCTACTATTTTCTGCTGTTTTTTTAAACGTGAGAGCAATGACACCGTTTCTCATTCTATTATAAAGTGGAAGCATATCATCAATTTCTGTAACCGTGTTTATTTCATCTTTAGCAGCAGCTCCGTCTTTAAATATTACATCTAATCTATCGATTAATACTTGATATTCTGCATCAATCCACCTGCTTATATTATTAATATCACTTATATTTTCTTTGTTTAAAAAATCATCATATTCACTACCTTTTATCTCATCATTTGCTTTTTTTATAAAATAAAGTCTTTGATCTCTAACTTCCATAAACTTTACAGTAAGCTCACCAACTCTTTGTTGCTCCTCTTTGATATCTTTTATATCTCCTGATAAACTTGTTATAATATTTGTTATTCCTTGCGTTGTTAACTCTGCTAATCTTCGCTCAAGTTCCAGTGGATTGTTTATCAATCGATCTGTTTCAGCTTGTCTAACCGCAGGATCAGCTATATTTGCTGTAAGTGCCTCAATCAGTTTTCTTTTTTCTTCATCAGATCTAGTAACAAGTTTTGCAGCAGCTGCTTCCTGTTGTTCTCTAACAATTCCAACCAAACCTTTTTCCTGTAGTTAAGTTCTTCTTCTGACAGTGGTTTAGTTTCAGGTTGTTTACCTAATAATGCTTCAGTAACCGGCTTGAAAATTGTAGCTGTTGTTTCTGTAGCAGTTACTTGCCCACGTCGCGCTTCTTGTACTTTTTGCTTAAGTGATGCTTGAGATTGAGCAAGTTTTTTTAGGTCTTCTATGTGTTGTCTGTATCTTGCTCGTTTGTCCATTATTATAATTATAAATTTTATAAAATTGAAACGCTTTACTGTAAGTAAGTGTCAATACAACAGCGAAACATTTTAGTTGGATCATTTGTAAGTTTATCAAACAAGAAAAAGTTAAATTTATCTTTTGTAGCATTACGGTAAAGTTCAATAAACTTATCTTTTGTCACGCCACCGCATTGCTCGCTTGCAATATTTCTAACGTCAACATTATCCAGTCCTGGAAATAAAATAAAACAACCCGTATTTCGCCTAATAAACCTGTCAACATTATAAAATCCTTGAGCGAGATAAATAGAATTACACTGTTTGTTACGTGACAGTGAGAAATATGATCTTATTTTGTTCATCTCCATGTTATTTAGCGGAATATCATCAAAAACTACTATCTTATGTTCATCTGCATCAAGTTGATTAACTGGAATAAGATCTTCTGGCTGCCTAATTATAAAAAAATCTTCACCAGCTTTAAGATCATCACGAAGTTTTTCATTATACTCACTTAATAACTCATACTTATCTTGCTGTGGATTGATTGTGTAAATATAAACTCTATCGTAGTTAAAATTATCATCAAGAAGCAAGTTCATAAGTAAATTTGTTTTCCCCGATCCAGTTCGCCCAACAATAAGATAATGACAATCAGGAAGTTCATTGTTATGTTTATGCTTCACTAGTCTGTCTGTATCAAAGTTTAATATCGATGATTTTGCCATTTTATATAATATTAAACTAGTGTTGATAATTTTATCTAGGACAGTAAATAATGAGCTACTATACAAAATTTGGAACACTATCAGATTTATCAACAAAAGGTTACCAAGGTGACTTATCTAAATATGCAACTCTTGATCGGCTCAAAAATGAAATCAATAATTTACTAAATCTTACCAGCGTAGATCCATATGAAGTCGTCATTTTCCAGGACAAAGAAGGACGATTAAAGACGAGTAACGTAAAACTGTCAGATGTAGTTGTACGAAATCCAAGTGGGAATATTGTTATGACACAAAACAAGATTACAGATCTTGGAAACCCAACTGAGGATGGGGATGCTGTCACTAAAAAATACGTCAATGATTGGGACGCTTCAATTACTAATGAAATCACAGCGCTCAAAACTGATTTTACCGGTCACGTGAACACATTTTCAAGTTTTCGCAGAAACATAAACAAAATTAGAGATGAATTTTTTGGAAATCCATCAAATGTTAGCATTACACTCGCTAATATTAACACAAATCTCAATGATATTAACACAAAACTCAATGATATTATTAGTGGAATTCCTAATATTGTTGAGAAAACAAATATGATTAAAATACCTCACAAAGAGATTAAAAATATTATATATACTGTTGCATCTGGTTTTACTAGGTGGACACCAAAAAATAATTCTATTAAATATATTGCAGAAGTTACCGGTGTGTATAGATTGTCAGTGCTTAGCAGTGTAAAGTTTAGAATATCTACCAAATATCCATCTCATCTTCTAAATGATGACTCATCTGAAGTATTATCTGTAATAATAAACCAAAATTCTGAACAAGAATTTGTACTTGAACCAGTTGATAAAACTTTAAAATTAGCGAATTTTCTCTGGTGTTTGGAATTTATAGCTGAACAACAATCTTTTATTTTGATTACCCAAACATAGGACTATGTAAACTAATATTATAATGAAAAGAAGTATAGTTGATTTCAATCATATTTCAAAAGATATTCCAAAACAAGATGTAGACGCATTAATACAATATTATAAATATTATCATAAAAAACTTTGGTGTGTGAAAAAATGTTACAAATACTACAACAAGATCCTTCGAGTAATATCTTATCTACCCTTGTTAATGACCAGTTTTGGTATAATTTCAAGTGGGGTATCATTAAATCCTTTTTTGTTAATCATATCCGCTATTGGTGTTTCACTTACAGCGGCGTGTAAAAAAGTAGAACCAAGACTTTTGATAAAGAAGCATGGTTGTTTAACATCAATTAAAACTTACAAGAAACTACTTGATCAGATCCGGTCTTACCTACGAGGAGTTAAATATAATATGGATGATTTATTACGTGAATTTCGTATTATTGACAATATGTTAACAGATATTCTACCAATGAGGGTTAGTAAGTATGAAAAAAAATATCAAAAAATATGAGTAACATAAAATTTTATCTAAACTTAAGATATAATATAACTAAAATAATATTTTCATTCTAATGCTAGTTTAATTTCCGCCTTGTTAACTGAAACATTCTAATGCACAGTTTAATTTTCATCCTGTTATCTGATAAAAAATTTGTGGTAAAACCTATTTGCCGTCTTTAGAATAATCATATTCCACACATACGTTGTTCTAACAAATTCGTCACTTCTGTTGACAGAGCTTATGGCATTCCAACACCTGTTGTTTTGTCTGGTTACAAAATATCTGTCTACATAGTAGTAGTAAAGGGAAATGAGGGGTTTGGCGGGGGTGGGGGAGGAGGTGTGGGAGGGTGGTGGTGGGCCAAAACCCTCATTTCACTTTACTACTATTGCACCTGACCCATAAGAGTAATTGCATCCGAAATTAGGGTCTTTGCTTTTTCATTAGTAACAATCTGCGGCTTTAACAATTCTGCTAACTGGACAATTGACATAATACCTGCAGCAACAAGATTTTGTATATCCCTAAAGGCTTTGTCGTAAGAGTGAACTCTTGCCTAGGACATTCCAAATTTCTTGATTGACAAAAGGGGGGCTCAACGTATCACAATTTTCTGTGATTTTGTACTTCTGTACAATTTCATCTGTTGCACACAAGGAAGTGCATGCAGTATTAATCAGCTCTGCTAAGGATTTTGGTATTGGCTCTCCTTTTTGGGGAGTTTTTAATTTGGGTAATTGCCACACATCATCATTACTAGTAGAAATACAGTTGTAATCAGGCTGCATAGCATCAAACAATGCCCCGTTAATTTTCCCACTCAACGAAATTTGCTTGAGTGGTCTACTTGTATAACCCTCTTCTGGGGGTAACCTCAACATCGCAATATGGACCTTCATTTTCAACTTCAACATGTAATTCTGGTAAACGTTCACCAAAACAGTCATTAATTTCATTGTCATCTGCCACAACAGGTTGAATATCATTTAGACCCAGTTTTTTCTTCAAAAGCTCAATGTCCGTTTGCGACAGGTTATTTATATCTATAAGAATGGACGTCTTCGACTGTCAGACATTTGTTGTTTGTTTATCTGCCATAACAGGCTTGCGTTTTGTCGCTTTCGGAACTCTAGTCACGACAGACTTCAACTTTTTGTTTTTCTGTGACTTCATAACTTTTCCCTCTTTTGAGGAACTTGCCTCGACTTCACAAAAGACTGCAATATCCTCAGGCCCAAAACCCGAAAATTCCGAGTCGGCTTCGAGGTCGGTAATTGAGAGGACTTCGTCTTCTTCAGTAGCCATTAGAAAATAAACGAAAATAATTTAGAACAGATAACACGTATAGCTTGGACTACGTCCTAAGCTGGCTACAACACCACGTCTTTTTTAAGTATACACCAATTATTTAACTTACCGATACCTACCGTTCCGCTACAACGCCAAAATAGATATGAGGTTTCTCGTGCAGACGGCTTGTTTATATAGGGTACTTCAAGTGACGTATTGTATAATTGATAAAAGTTCCTTTTCTTTGAAGAGCGCCCGTTTCCGCCAACGACAGAGTAACATGCTAGTTATACAAGGCTTTACGAAAAATAATGGATATACAGTATAATCTGTCTTGAAAGACCACCCCTTCTGCCAAAAGATGGTCTCTCAAGACAGGTGGTCACTCATAACAGGTCATAACACTACAATCAACAAACTGGTCTATGGAGATTGTGGTTTCTCAAAACAGGTGGTTTCTCATCGAATTTAGTCTCTCTAGACATGTTTTACTGTATCAGGACCAGTTGAATCTTCTACCTATCCTATGAAAGAATCTTTCATTATAAGGATGAAAAAAATGCTGTAGTTTCTGATAGACATTTGGATCTACATCAGGGTGTTTCCTCCCTTTACTGTCTGAAAGGCATTTCTCTTTTTCATCAATTTTCACACAGTAAAAACCCTTTGTCTTGTTGAATATGAAGTTTTCCACTTTGATTCTTGGATCTAATCTTAAATATGTTTCAACATCCACCACTTCTTTGTACGGGTTCCTAACAAGGTTATCTCCATCAATAAAATGAAACTGACTCAACTGGAAGTACTCCAACCAACGAATGAAATGCCTAATATAAATTGATCTCTGGATGCCACTATATGTTTTGTCAACCTGACCAGTCTTTCTGTCTATAACTTTGTCCTCAAAAAGTTCCCATGGCTTGTTCTTCATTCTTTTACCTTCTGCAACTTGAGCATAATCTGATATGGTTCTTTCCACTGGATCACGCACAACCAATAGTAATTTCATGGAATTGTTCATTCTAAACACTCGCTTAGGGGCTTTTGGGGATGTGAAATAAGCAGGTGTTTTCTCTATTGTTATTTGCCCTTTAAAGCTGAAAGGCATCTCATGCCGGTATGCATCAAAACCTTGGTTGTAATTCTCATTCCTGTCAAAAAAGTGAATCTCGTCACTTGCGGTTACAACATCTGGGTGAATATTTAAGTAGTTCAAAAGTGCTCTAGTGCCACCCTTCTTTACCCCAATTATTAGGCACTGTGGAAGCTGGCGATGAGTATGTGCTATTTTCAGTCGACTCTTTTTGAATCCATTGGGAATTGTAGTAACTATCTTCTGTCGACTCTTTTTGAAATCTTTGGTGACTAAGGTAGTTAGATTATGGGGTAAACTGCACACAGTGGATCTGTTGTGAATCCCCGACTGAAGGCAATAAAATGCAATGAGGACCATAGAAAACACAGCCATTGTAACAACTGAAATTACTTTTATTCGAGTCAGTTTGGGGCATCTATATTGTAAAATCAGGATCTGTTGCTGCTTGTTGGCAGACATTATAAAATTACCTGCAAGAAAAAAAAACATTCTAGAGAGTTCTTTCTTCCAGATAGACATACATATTGAATTAATCAAGCTTTAAAAACATACATATTAAATTATGTTCCAACAAAAAATTTTCAAAATAATGTTTTGAAGTGCATGTCTAAAAGATATCTACCACGAATTATGAAATGACAATATGTTAAATAATCTTATATAAAATATAAGCAAAATATTTGACATACACCATCATTATCCTGAATAAACAGACTTCTTATGGAATTTTGTCGTCTAAGTTCCTTTACATAGTCTACAGTAGTTTTTGACATACAATAAGAATACTAACAAACTTTTGAATTAGCAAAGCATTTACAGCAACAATCCAGCTGAAATATTGATTATTCTTTTTGCTACTGATTTTTTAATTTTTTATGTAAATTAAATTGGAATTTAGGCTGATATGTAATATTTTATTCGGATATATAGAAAAGAGTTACAACCAGTGTAATGAATGAATCTATTTCCAATGTATAATTATCTCAAGACAAATTGCCTTTTCGAGATCCTAACCAATATGCCTTTTATTTTTCTGATATTAGGTTTCAACCTGGTAACTTGTAAAATTGGTATTAATGGTGTAACATGTTTGGCTTTTGTGTAAAATTGGTCTTAAAATTTTGTAATACTTTTTACAGCTTTTTCTGATCCTCAAAATACATTCATGTGCCATCAGCATATTGGAAAAGTTTATATTCCTTATCATTGACAAGAATTCCTTTTGTATCTATTTCATTCCTAACTGCTTATTACTTCTATACATATACAGAAACTGATCTGATGCAATAGCTTTTCCCTATCTACAACCAATTGCAAATATCTTTTAGAAAATTACATTTGGTATGGTACAAAAACTAACTAAATTTTGGTACATTATGATTACTTATTAAACAATATTTACATACTTAAAATTACTATCTATCTTATATATAATAACTAACACAAAATGTCTTTCTTTAAAAGCATTTTCACCGCTCCCATGTCCTAGTGGATAGAGCGTCCGCCTCGGATGTGGGAGGTCGTAGGTTCGATCCCCGGTCGAGTCATAATAAAGACTTACAAAAATGGTACTAACAGCTACCTCGCTTGGCACTCAGCATTAAGATGTTAGTGTTAGGACTGGTCATCCTGGTGTCAGGATTATATGACTGGGTGGGACATCATGCTACATGTCTGCGGCATGATGCCCCAGTGCTAGACATCACTGTAAACTGCCACACTGCAAACATCGTAGCAATATGACTGAAAAATTGTTAAAGCTACGTTAAAAATCCAAATCACATCACACAAAAGCATTTTCTTTGCTTACCATCTATAATAACTATTAAGTCCAATCCAACTGCAAACTACAAGGACCCAAACCTGCCATATCTAAACATTGAGTTGGTAGTAGTAACCAGTAGAAAAAAGCACATAAATACTCATCTACTCATGTGAGGGCAGATCAGGGTCTATGTTGTCAGCATTTGGACTTGATTTTAAGTGAGTATATATGGTAGTAACCTTGTCATCTAATAAGTTGTTATCTGTGACTGTGTTATCATCAGTTTATTCAGAATTTTATGGTAACTCGTGAAGAATCATACATGTTAACTATGTTTAGTAAATACTTAGTGTTTACACAGCTTGTTTAGTAAGGACTTAGTGTTTACACAGCTTGTTTAGTAAGGACTTAGTGTTTACACAGCTTGTTTAGTAAGGACTTAGTGTTTACTCTGATTGGGAATTATTTTAGGACAATTTTTTCAGAAGTTGACTCTTTTGGAATTCAATAATTGTCTTGAATGACATGCTTCCACATGCACTCAAATGTCAATCCATTAACAGTATCATTTACAAGTCTGTTGATGATACTAAGTTATGTTGGTTTCATTACTGAATAATTCATCAAATATTGCCAGGCAAATATCTATACAGTGTTGTTGTAAGTACTTTTGCATTTTGTTCTTTCAGTACATTTGATGATGAACAATTGATACATATTTCTTAAGGAGATGCTCACAGTCAGTGGATTGAATAGGAAAACTGGATATAGGACAGAACCTCATTATTGTTAAATCTTCATAAATAGATATAATTAATGGTAAAAAACATACAAATTTAAACATGACCCTCATCATTATTACTGTCAAATTATATATATATATATATATGGTAACTTTATGATCTTGCCCTTTCTTTCCAAACTCTTCAGTGTATGGAGGTTGTAGTAGAATCATTCCTGGCAGGCATTCAAGCTGGTGGACATTGACAATTGCAACACAGAATGAAGGGTGAATGAAATTATATTTCTTGCCAAAGTAAATGCCATAAATCAATGCATAATAAAGTATTTTATGGATGGATGGAATTCAGGCACAATGGATATAACCTTGTATCAATGTGTATCTGTATAACCAATGCAATAACTTGTAATTGAAATTTTAAAAATGTAAACAATAATTTGGAAATAATAAAACTGTGAATCAAAAATCCTTTGCTATTAACAAGAACAACAACACCAATAAATAAAATGAAAAAATGAATCAAAGTTAAAATGAATCTTTAAAGTAACATTTTATTAATTAAGTCAATTATGAACATTAATTCATGATTATATTTTATTCTATGTTGTAGATAACAAAGGATCTGCATCTTATAATTAAATTCTGTTACTCTTCCTTAATTAAAAAATCACTTACAAATAAAATAAATAATTTCCATTGAGTACTTTGTTTTCATTGTGTTGAAACTTTCTACTACAAAAATATTCAGCAATGAAAATTATTTCAGGAGTGATGTTGATTGCATCATTTCTCAATTGCACACATTTCATACAATTATTAATGTCAGTCTGAAAATTAATTCTATTTTCTATTGTACAATTCAAACAAATATGCATGATTAAAAACTTCTTTTAATTTTTTTCAATGAAAAACTTAAAATGAAACAAAAATAATTTCTTTTGATTATTTTATTTCCATTGCATTCCAATTTTCTGTAGCATATTTTAATCATATTGATCTATTAATCATACTGATCACATTCCACAATAACTAGACCATTTATCACAATACTTTTACAAATGGTGAACAAAATATTGATTTATTTGTGGGCACTATTACATCCTCTTATGTTAAGCACTCTACTCCCCAGAGCCATCTGAAAGTTTTAAAGGCTTTCATCTATTTCTGTATCCCAAATAATGTAGGTGATTTGGTAAAAAATCAAAATAAATTTGGAAGAAGAAAAAGTATTTATTCTTTTTGTTCAGTGGTTGCTATTTGCTACATGTACAGAATTTGCATTTTATAATTTTACTGTGGGTTGTAGTCTCAAGGTTCCTGGAGATGGTCCCTTTGGTTTCTTTCCCAATATATTTTTTATGACATATACTTTCCTCCTCAGGTAATGGGTCATATCACTGGTTTCTATATCATGGTCCTTTATTTTAGTGATCTTGACCACAGACGAATCTAATCTCTTGTGTGTGTTATATATGCATACTATATTGTTTTAAACATGCTATATTGTGGCTTGAGTTAGAACAGGCAATTTTATGTATTTCAATTTGTATTTAATTTTTTTATTTACTTTATTTTATTTACATACAAAAAACAGTGGTATAATATATAATAGCTATATAAAATTATGAATTGTTATATATATATATATATATATATATATATATATATATATATATATATATATATATATATAGATAGATAGAGAGAGAGAGACAATCAGACAGACAGACAAACAGAGACAGAGAGAGATTTAAATACTGACTGGATGTAGTAAATACCTATTATGAGAGGGTGATAACTAGATTACATAAAATGTCTATACAGATCAGTGTATGTTTGTGTGTGTGTATGTGTGTGTGTTTGTGTGAACTGTCTATATACATCAGAGTGTGTGTGTATGTGTATGTGTGTGTGTGTGTGTGTGTGTGTGTGCAAATCCCACATTGATATATGTACCTATCTAGGATAGTTTAGAGAAAAATATTATCAAGATGGCCACCATGGTAGCCATACTGAGGGTCAGTTTGCATAATTTTCATTTAGGACCAACTAGACACACAAGAAAACCTCTTCTCATTAAACCCCAATATCATAATGACTTTACATTTAAGACAAGTAATTTCAGGCTGGCCAGCATAGTTTTCCTAATGGTCATTAGAGCTTGTGTCATTTATTTTGATGATCAAATGGAGATCAAAAATATTCTGTGAAAACGCCATACTGATATGACTTTCTTCTCTTGGAGGAGTAATGATAAGATGATTTTTAAGATGGCTGTGATTGCACATTTAAGCCTAATTGGACATCATAAGAAGGCTTTTGGTTAAAGTGCAATGTCATGGCAATGAGAAGTAGTCCTAACAATATTTTCAAGATGGTCATTGTAGCACAATTTTCATTACAAGCAACAAGGTCTCATATGAAGTTTTCAGTGAAACCCCAATTACTTAGGTGTATTGACAATAAGATTTTCAAGGTGGCCACTTTGGTAGACATGCTGGATGTCTGAAAAGCACCATTTTCATTTAGGACCATCCAGCCTTCACAAGTCTTTGGTGTAAACAAGATTTTTAGTATGGCCTCTGTGGCTGCCATATTGGATTTGCAAGTAGCTCCATTTTAAGGTACCAACTAAGAATCTTAAGAAATTTTCTAGTGAAACTCCATGTCAGCATGACTTTGTTTTTGAAGATTAATGATTTTCATGATGGCTGCTCTGGTAACCATTTTCATGATGGCTGCTCTGGTAGCCATTTTGCACATCAATCATGTTTATTTAATCTGTACATCATATGAAGTATTTTAGTGAAACTATCATGTCAATAATGACCATCAATTCATAAGGAGCAATGACAAAAATATTGTCATGATGGTCACTACTGTGGCCATATTATGTGTCTGAACAGCGCCATTTACATGGCAGGCCAGTGAGGGCAGAGCATGAATGCATATGTAAAGTTTCATGGCACTCCTCCAAGTAGCAAATTGTGCTAATGGATGGACAGATAAAAGACTGATGACAAGAGACCACTGCATAAGCTCTCCTGGTCTACAAGAGCTAAAAAATATAGATACTTATACACTTAAAATGGGAGAAATAAAAACCAAGCATAGATGTCTTGACAAAGATATCAAACATACATGTACAAAAAATCATGTTAGATTTCTTATTAATACCTATGACATTGCTATAACTTACCATGGTTGTTAATATTATATATCTTATTATTTAGTTTTATTTATATTAATCTAATTGTTCATACATGATAAATACTTCTGTTAATTTTAACAAGTATCTTGTTCATTAACTATTACCCATTTAAAACGTATTGAAAAGGTGAGTAACTCTAACTTCCAAATAATATAACTAAAGGACAGTTAAATCCCCTGATTAGTTAAAGTCTTTTTAAAAAATGCTTAACTGTATTCCTCCCATTCTAAGTGTATAAGTATATATTTTTTTGCCATTGAAACCTTTTGAAAGCTATAAATGTTTTCATGGAACACAAATGTCAGGACACAGTGACCAGGTTTTGGTGAAATAGTGAATATGTTGTCACAGAGATACATAATATCCACAAACCCACTTGCATGAGTGACAGCAGTCAACAAAACCTGAAATATTGACTCACAATGCAAAACATGACAGGAATAACTGAATTGTAAATATGCAATGCAGTGACCTAATTTTGATGAAACCTGCTGTGTTAAACTAACAAAAGCATCCAAAAGTTGCAACCAACAATGCTTGGAAAACTACACTATCCTTCAAACCAAAACTTTACCAACATGTATCTAATGTAACACTAGACAATGCTTACTATACTTGCTATTAGTTATATCACACTGCAAGCAACAAATATCCTGATCTGCCATAGGGTATTGTGCCTGTAGACCAGGGCATACATTGTTTGTTCTACTGTTTGCTCCTAATAAGCAGTACAGACCCAGATCTGCCAGCACATTATGTGACAGTAAATCTAAGTTGGTGCAGTTTGTAGTTGAACTATACTTATAAGTTAGTAATTACAGTACAAGTAAACATACAGACAAGAGGACAATGTAACACTGTATGTATCACCAACATTATTCTTGATTTATTCATTTATGTACAAAAAATAAATTCCTATTTGTATACAAAGACTAAATAGAAAATGACTAAAAAGCAAAAGACTAAATAGCAAAACAAAAGAAAAAAACAAATAAAACCCTATGCTTAGGTTTGAGTTTTCAATTATGTGATAGCAGAGTAGAGATATTGTTGTTTGCAGTTGGACTTGACTCACAAGTGAGTATATGCTCAAAGTACCTCTCCCATGAACACACTGAGGCAGCCAACCTGGATTGCTCTCCAGGGTGGGTATTGGATCTGCATGTCTTGTATTAGGAGTCTGATACTCAACAAATTGAACTATCAGAACTATATGGCACTCTGCATTAATATTAAAAAATTTAAAATCAGAAAATCTTTTATCAGGAAAAGATTATTAAGTAATTTTCTTTCCAATCTATTTGTATTTGTGAATGATGTTATGAAGAAACAGCTTTTTTATGTATATCAATTCATCAACACTTCTAAGTTGACTTCTTTTTCCTGGTTTGATTGGTTTGGTTCTGTTTGGTTTTGAGGGATTTAATAACATTTTTCAACATATGACAGCCAATATATTTGATGGAAGAAGAATCCTGGAGATTTTGAGAAGAATCACTGACAGACTGGAACCTACTGGCTAGCTTTCTTACATATTGTATCAACATTGGATGAGCCAAAACTTGAATTTACCTGGAATGAGGTGAGATGTGAAAGTGACCTCCTGACCACATGGAACCATCTCAATTTGAAATTTTATAATCCTGGGGAATAATAAGAATGGACTTTTACCTAAAATAATTAAATCAGAATGATACATTAAATGCATGTTTCCATGGCCAGCCTTAGGCCAATTCGACCAATTTTGCCCATACACTCACATGGATCCTGTGTGTTAGTAATTTTTAAAAATATATATCTATAGACAGAAAATAATTTTAAAGCGATGGAAGTTCAGTTTCATATAAAATTTGTGTTAAAGCTTATTTCCAAAATTCTGTGCCTTCACAGGGGACCCTGTGTATAAATCCAGGGGGCCCTGCCAAAATTGTTCAAATTGGGGCCCCACATTTGCTAAGGCTATTACTGCGTGTTTCTTATTCAAGCATGGGTGGTGGTGGGGTGGGGTGTGACTTTGGAAGCACCAATTGTAATAATGGCATAAAGTTCCATGCTGACTGATACTTCCGTCAATGTTTCAAGTCTAAAACAATATTCTCTTAATGATAATGTCTTTAGCAGATCCTCATTAGTCAAATTTCCAAGTTTCTGTACCCCAACTGTCAAAATTGGAGCACAGCATATGGTTGACAACCTTTAATGATAGTCATATAAAATTAAAAAAATTAAAAACCAGACTTTAATGATACTGTGGAGGAAGACAAGTAATCATTGCAATAACTCAAGATTGACAGAATATCTTCTGGCAGGTTCATTAAGAGAATTAACTGCACCATTCATTCAAAAATTTACAACATCAGCTTTCACAGAATTTCACCAAGGATCAATTTATCACTGTAAGGACAGTTTTAATTGACAGGCAGCATGAGACAGCCTTACCTTATATTCCCCTTTATAAGTTGAGTCCAACTGAAAACTGCAAAGACCTAGACAATGCACAGTTTGTTAGGGGCAATCAGTAGAACAAATAGATCCCGATCTGCTGGTGCATAATGCATTTTTTGCAGTTACTATAACAACAGCCTACTCAAACCAGGATGGGAACCAAAAGTGCAGGGAAGACTTGGTTGTGACCCCCAAAAATCAATGTTAACTCTATGACAATACAATAAAAATGAACTAAATTTTGAGGTTGCATTGACCAGGCAATGCATTTAGTTATCATGAGCTGAACTGTAATGATTTAGAAGTTTTACTTATGAATGTGAAATGCAGTAGTAAACATTTAAAAAAAAAACATTGTTACATTGATAAGGGTCAAGGTGATAAAAAAGTATTTCAAAATAATTGGGTTGGTGTGCATTTTACTTTGCCATCCTCAAATATGTATCTTTAAATAGGATAGTATTGGAAAAAGTACCCTTTCACTAATTGTTCTGCAAATAATGGCTGAATGCGTATTGACAAGTTGATCAAATTTGCAGGATTTTATATTTTAAATACAACACAATTATTGAACTCACATTGGACCAGATAGCTGAAAGCCTACATAACTCACTTACAGCAGATTGGAAACAACAAATGGTATCCAAAAAAACAAGATAAGGTTCCAATTTTTTCTAAACAGAACTTATTTTTTAAGACTTGTTCAGATTTTTCTTAACATAAGTCTGAAATTTTGCCTGTGGAAAGAAGCTACAAAAAATGTTGTTGCTAATTATTGACTTTTTCTTCATCTTTAGAATTATCAACATTATCATCATCTTTTGGTGCTGCTTAATAGTTCAGTTATGACCAAACTATGCAAAATAACTCCTCCATTTTACACAGGTAAAAATCAGACCAGACTTGACAAAGAGTGACTTGCACATAGCATCATGAAAAGAATTCCAAGAATTCCATGAGATAGTTCTGCATAAAAGATTGGATCTCAGACAACTGGCATCTCAAATCCACAGAAGAATAGAGATAATATTCAATTCAACTATTTTATAAACAAGAGAACTTTAATTGAGTTTGTCCAGTGCATGTAAGTGTGTGATTTGGATTCTAATGTAACTTTAATAATTTTTCAGTCATATCACTACAATGTCAGCAGTGTGGCAGTTTATAGTGATGTCAATGTATGGGTCATCATGCCACAGACATGTAGCATATGATGTATGTACCACTCAGTCACATTTTCCTGACACCAGGCTGACCAGTGCTACACTGACCTCCTAATGTTGAGCACCAATCGAGGCAGCTGTAAGTACCATTTTTATAAGTCCTTGGTATGACTTGGGCGGGGATTGAACCCATGACCTCCCACATCTGAGGCAGACGTTCTAACCACTTGGCTACCGGAGCAGGCGATTTTTGTCCAGTGCAATTCACTTTTATGCATGGAACCAGAAAAACTGGGTCATAAGAACAAACAATTTCAAAGTGGACATTACTTTACTATGACTGAACAAATGGTTTCCATTTCCAACTAAGTTTATGATTCTCTCTTCTCATAACCTCTTGGTGTGAAATGATTTCTAAACATGTCAAAAGATTTTGACAGCAAATCTTTTTGTTTACAGAAAGGAGTCATTGTATTCACTATCTGTTTGTTGCCTGTAGATAAAAAAAATTCTTATTGCAGAAATTCTTCTAGGAATGCAAAAGGTTTAAGCCAATCAAGATCATTCCATTTATAGGTCACTATTGTATACAAGTTGAGCATGAAACATATTCCTGGTAATAAAGTATAGATTAACATAAGACAGCATGTGTCTCTGACAGATTGAAACTTCATGAATAATGTTTTCTTTCTCCTTCAAGAAATGCTCATCAGAATCAACCAATCTCTTGAATTTCACACTAGTCAGTCTGGAGTCAGCAAACAAACAGTTGTAATTTGTTCCTCTGATTGATTTGTGTCCTGTAACTTCATCTTTTAATAATGTTGTGTGAGCATGATTTGGATTTTTATGTAGCTTTTAACAATTCTGCAATTATATTGCTGCAATGTCTGCAGTGTGGCAGTGTACAGTGATGTCAAGCACTGGGGCATCATGCTGCATGCAGACATGTAGCATTATGCCCCACCCAGTTGCATTATCCTGGCATCAGGACAACCAGTCCTAACACTAACCTCAACTGTTAGCAACTGTTAGTACCATTTTTATATGTCTTTGGTATGATTTGGCTGGGGTTTGAACCTTCAATCACCCACATCTAAGGCATATGCTCTAACCACTTAGGCTAACTGAGCAGGAAAATAGCATTGTCTAAAACTGCGCTCAGATATGAACTTCTAAACTCATAGGACACAAAGAAGCGGATTTTCTGTAAAGTTTGTGTCAAACACTGATTTTTATTGTTATTGCACTAATGCAGTTGCTTATTTGCTACAAAAGGACACAGAATGCCTCATATGAAAACTAAATGCAAGTAGAATATAATTAAAGATCTCCGGCCACACTTCAATATTTTTCTTTTTACATCAGATTTGCATTATATAATTAAAAGTTGTTATACTCTCACAAAAAGAATAAAAAAAATTATCAAGTATAAATAAAAAATAATAATTTAAATACTTGAAAAATATGTATACAATGCAATTACTACCCCTTAGTGATGATTTCCCACCTATAGAGGACACCAATTGGAAATGACGTACATTTATCCCCACAAATTTTAGTACATGCTTCTTGCTGTAGAAAAATGAAACATTCTAAACCATGGATAGGGAACATTTAGATGAAACTACTGAAAACTAATTTACTGTACAGCTTTATATCAATATGCATACTAGATGCACTAGATTGTGTCACATTCAAAACTATTCCATTATTTCAATTTATTTTGAAAAATTTCCTTTAATACAATTAAAAAGGAATGAATGTTGTCTTCTCTATGTCGACCAACTTTATTTTTTAAAAAAAAAAAAGAAAATCGGCACACTAAAAAGAATCCAAAGAAACCAAACTTGACTGCCATATGTGGGCTGACTTCATAAGAAAAATCTTCACACTTAAAAGATACCAAAGTCAGTTTTCAAGGTCATAAGATATATCACAAAGACATATACATTGAGAAATTAAACACTTTAATGGTTAGGTTGAATAGAAGGGATAAATGTATGTCCTATTCGTGTTTGGCATGCGGAAACTACCGATTGTTTACGGAGATTACCAAATAATTTTTTCATCTACAAAAGTTGATTTTTAAGCCTAATTAAGCATTTTTGTGGTTGACAAACATAACAAAGGCATTTTTTGATGACTATAATAATATCACACGTTTGTACAATATAGGTGGCTTGTGACCTTTAACCTTGCAAAGAAACATATCTGATCTAATAGTATCAAGAAAAGAAACAAAATTATCTACTGGCACGCTCACTGTGGACATTTGCTTGTCTCTGAAATTTTGAATTTACAGATCTTTACCAAAAGTGATGTGGCCACCCAAGGCAGGGATTTCTTGGTCTCAGTCCTTTCTTCCATCAGAATTCCCAGACATGCTTTATAGACTGTATTCCAGTCTGCCAGCATCTCCCATCTGTTGTCAAAGTGATGATGAAGAAAGTCAGGTTATGATTTATTCAGCAACTTCCAATTTACCTACATTATTAGTCAAAACAATTTTGTTCCTACAAGATTTGATGGAAATCAAGCTTGACAATGTGACAAACATCAATGAATCATACAAGTACAGTTCACAGATTTGCACTGAAGTTTCAGTGTAAGCTCTGCAAACTCCTTACCAACAAAGTTCTTATCTGGCAAAAACTTTCTAAGAATGTAAATCCACCAGAAATAATGTAAAATGGTATTGAGATCATAGAATAAACTTTAATTATTTGAAATATGCTTTTACTAGAATATATGTTTTAATTTAAGTGTAAACTTATACACTGTACTGATAGTCTTTTATCACTGAGTACATACAAAAATGCAATTTAGATGTTTTGGCCCCACCACAATACCTGAAATTAATGTGTTTCTGAAGTCAGAGATATCAAATAGTTTCAGGAGTGGGAATGCTAAAGTACATAATTACTTCTGAATTTATTCTTTAGCACTATCAGCCTGAAATACTGTGACTTTCTAAACATGGCCCAACAGTATTTTATAGAAAAATTTTCAAGGAAAAAGTTTCTCCATGAAACTGAATTATCAACAAGATCTCCATCTTAGTCTAAGGTCAAATCATTATCCCCATCTTAGTCTAAGGTCAAATCATGATCCCATCTTAGCCTGAGGTCATATCATGAACCCCATCTTAGTCTCAGATGAGATCATGATCCCCATCTTAGTTTCAGGTCATATCATGATCCTCATTCTAGTTAGAAATCATCTCATGATTTTCATTCTGGTCTGGGGTCATATCATAATATCCATACTAGTTTGAAGTCATATTATGATATCCATACTAGTCTAAAGTCATGTCATGATATTCATCCTAGTCTGAAGTCATATCATGATATTCATCCTAGTCTGAAGTCATATCATGATATTCATCCTAGTCTGAAGTCATATCATGATATCCATACTAGTCTGAAGTCATATCATGATATCCATCCTAGTCTGAAGTCATATCATGATATCCATACTAGTCTGAAGTCATATCATGATATCCATCCTAGTCTGAAGTCATATCATGATATTCATCCTAGTCTGAAGTCCTATCATGATATCCATACAAAGTCTGAAGTCACATCATGATATCCATACTAGTCTGAGGTCATATTATGATATCCATACTAGTTTGAAGTCATATCATGATATCCATACTAGTCTGAAGTCATATAATAATATCCATACTAGTCTGAAGTCATATCATGATATCCATCCTAGTTTGAAGTCATATTATGATCATCCTAGTCTGAGGTCATATTATGATCCCAATCCTAGTCTTTTGTCATATCATGGTCTCCATCCTAGTCTGAGGTCATATTATGCTCCCCATCTTAGTCTGAGGCCATGTCATGATGTCATATTCTGATCCCAATACCAGTCTGAGGTCATAGAATGATATTTATCCTATTCTGAAGTAATATCAAGATCCCCATCCTAGTCTGAGGTCATCTCATGATCTCCATTCTAGTCTGAGGTCACATCATGATCTCCATTCTCATCTGAGGTTATATTATGATCCCAATCCTATTCTGAAGTAATATCATGATCCCCATCCTAGTCTGAGGTCACATCATGATCTCCATTCTAGTCTGAGGTCACATCATGATCCCCATCCTAGTCTGAGGTCACATCATGATCTCCATTCTAGTCTGAGGTCACATCATGATCTCCATTCTAGTCTGAGGTCACATCATGATCTCCATTCTAGTCTGAGGTCACATCATGATCTCCATTCTTGTCTGAGGTTATATTATGATCCCAATCCTATTCTGAGGTAATATCATGATCCCCATCCTATTCTGAGGTAATATCATGATCCCCATCCTATTCTGAGGTAATATCATGATCCCCATCCTAGTCTGAGGTCACATCATGATCTCCATTCTAGTCTGAGGTCATCTCATGATCTCCATTCTAGTCTGAGGTCATCTCATGATCTCCATTCTAGTCTGAGATCACATCATGATCCCCATCCTAGTCTGAGGCCATAATGATTCTTCACCTTGACTCAATAAATTGTTTGTAACAAACTGTACTGCAAAGTCAATTGATGGAGAGGAGGGGGGGTGATTTAGATTTTTAACATAGCTTTAACAATTTTTCAGTCATATCACTACAATGTCTGCAATGTGACAGATTTTAGTGATATTTAGCACTGGGACTTCATGCCGCTGACTTGTGGCATGATGTCCCACCCAGTCACATTATCCTAACACCAGGCTGACCAGTCCTAAAACTAACCTCTTAATGCAGAGCATCAAGCAAGGCAGCTGTTAGTACCATTTTTGTAAGTTTTTGGTATGACTCTGCCAGAGGTCAAATCCCATGACATCCACACAAATACAAGATAAGAATATTGCATATCAGGTTCAAGGATAACCAACCTTAGTGAATGCTTACACTTGAAATTTTAATGTCATGGAATATTCTAATGGAATAAATATGATACAACATGATCTATAACTATACTGAAACTGCTCCGGTGCCATAGTGATTAGAGTGTCCGCCTCGGATGTGGAAGGTTGTGGGTTTGATCCCCGGTCAAGTCATACTAAAGACTTATAAAAATGGTACTAACAGCTGCCTTGCTTGATGCTCAGCATTAAGAGGTTAGTGTTAGGACTGGTTGGCCTGGTGTCAAGATAATGTGACTGGGTGGGACTTCATGCTACATAAACTGCCACACTGCAGACATTGTAGCAATATGACTGAAAAATTGTTAAAGCTATGTTAAAAATCATAATTACATCACATCACAACTGTACTGAATTTGAGTTTCATGGTATATGCCAATGGAATAAATATGGTAAAGCATGATCTACAACTGTACTGAATTTATATGTCATGGTATTTGCCAATGAAACAAATATAGCAAAGCATAATCTACAACTGTATTGAATTTGTATGTTATGGTGCATGTATATACCAATGAAATAAATGATTCAGCATGATCAACAACTACACTGTAATTTGTATGTTATTTTGTATGCCAATGGAATACACATTATAAAGTAAATGTTCTGCAATTATGTATAAGTTAAATTGCTGTGCAATGTGAGATTTTACAGTAAATCTAATTACCATATATGCTCATTTATGTGAGTCCAATTGCACACTGCACAGGCCCAGAGTAGACATCACCTTTTTATACTAGCAGTACTGGATATATGCAGTATGTTTGGAGTAATCAGTAGAATAAAAACAACATCAGCCCTGATCTGCAAGTGTATTATACCACCACAATTCATGGTCAGTGTTGCTTGCAGCTGGGCTTGACTAATGAGTGTATACAGTATGCTGCTTATTGAGAGGATGGGTGATTCCCTTGAAATTCAATTACCCAGGTAATTCAATATGTTTCTGTATTTAGTAGCCCCCTGTGCATTATATTCAATCAAATCTGGGCATATAACTCTTCCATTAAATCCATAACTAATTTTACCATCATTCTATATCACTGGGAGCAAAACCCTGGGAACATCCACTCATCTTTATCTGAGATTGTGAATGAAACCAAAGACACTGTTGCATATCAGAACATTACATATATATATATATATATATATATATATATATATATATATATATATATATATATATATATATATATATATATATATATATATATATATATATATATAATTATCTACTGCTCATGATGCAACTTTATCACCAATACCACATGTAATCAAAATACTAATACAGCAATTTAATTTACTCACTGTAATAAAATTAAAGCAACACCCACCCTATAAACAAGAGTCCCTTGACAGAACTGACACTCAAGTTTCCAGAAAGCATTTCTATTGAATTCTAGATTAGATCATTTCTCCCTTTTAACTCCCATGTGTTGAAACCATTCCTAATATTCTTTAACAATAACAAGGTTTTAAAGTAACTGCTGTTGTGTACATACTAAATGTCTAATGGTACCATGTTCTTTTAAAACTATAAAGACATCATTATAAGTCTTGCTGAAAACCCAATATGCCATCCATTCATCGGATTAATGACAGCAAGATTTTCAAGACAGCCATTCTGGCAGCCATATTGAATGTACAATTGATAAATTCAGGACCTAATAGGTATCAATAATTCTATTGGTGGAAACCTGATGCTGATATTCAATAAAGAAACAATATTTTCAATATGGTTGCCATGTGTTATATAATGAGCATCAGCTTACATCATTTTTATTTAGAACCAAGTAGACACCAGAAGAATTCTTCTAATGAATACCCCACACCAAAATGACTTTCCATTTAAGATTACTGATAAAAGATTTTACATATTGACATTGTCGTGGCCACATTGGAGGTCAGAAAAGCATATTTTTAATTTCCTATTAACTAGACATCATTTGAGATTCTTGGTAAAATCCTCATATTCATAGGACCATCCCTTCGGAAGGAGTATGCATAAAACTGTGGCAGCCATACTGAATGTATAAGCCAAATCATTTTCATTTAGGATCAATTAGGCATCATAAGAAGTCTTCTCATGGCACCCCAATATTATTATGACTTTTTGCTCTTTTGGAGAAGCAATAACAAGAATTTCAAGATGGTTGCTATCATGACCATATGAGATTTCAGATTGGCACCTTTTTGATAAGGAGCAAAAAAGTGTTTTAGTGAAAATCCCATTTTGATATGACCATCCATTCAGGCAGAGAAGTGATAAGATTTTCAAGATGGCTTCTGGAGTGGCCATGTTGAATGGCAACATTTTCATTCTCGACCATGTGTGTCTGATCTGATGGCAGATCATGGTCTTATGTTGTTCACAACTGGACTCAACTTGTAAGCAAGTATATATGGTAAATATTCTATTGATTTCACTAGAAAAGATCACTAACTAAAGGAAAAGAATGGATTTAAGAATCATTATCTTTATTATCTAAGCCAGGTATGAAAAAAAGGAAAAGACTTTCAATAGTATAATAGACTTTTATCAACTATTTTCATACATTTCAACAAAACAATTTTCTTATGATATACAGATGTGAACAATAAACATTAAGGCACAGATTTGGCACACATGCATGGGTTATCCCCCTTTAATAATGTAACGTCTAAAAGCTAAGAATGCTTTAAGATGTGATATATTCTTTATTAAATAAGTCATACAGAAGGCTATTGTACATGATGAAATTATATATTCCTTTTAGAAATTCCTATTTTGAAAAGAATATGTATTTAAGAGGTTTAGTTGCAGCAATTTTTAAACTATTTTGCTCTATTACAGCAAGGTTAATATTTTTCAAGTTGTGACTAAGCTGGAAACAAAACTACTTTCAAATTTCTTCATGTACAATGCATGACACTGACTAAATTGTAGCATTCAGCAGACTGGTTCTTAAGAACCACTGATTTTTTTACCTGAAATATTTACTACAAAACTAAGAGAAAAAAATTAAACTCAGATTCAAAACTACAAAATTTACCGTATTTACATTTTCTAAACAAAATGGCTTTGCCACATAATTTATTTTGGTACACTTGGTCACTATCTATAATAGCAGGAAAGGAAAATCTCTCTATGGTCAAAAATCAGGAACCAACTAGTCTGACCTTTGTACAGAATTCTGTGTATTCTTTATTGCATAATTTTCTGCAAATTTTATTGCATGTATTTAAACTCCAAAACTTGGCATGGCATTACAGTCTGTTATGACTTTGCAATATCAGTGGAATCTGACGTGCTTTTAGACAAATCTGATTGCTTCTAACCTTTTCCCACGTCAAGCTCTAATGAATGAAAATGTCTGACATTCAAACATGGCATCAATTTTAAAGCCGAAAACATTTTATTACAACCAGCACTGAGATCATAAAACTCAAGAGTTAGAGTTTCAATTATCAACCAATCAGAAATGAACATTGAAAAGTAGCAATTATTATGATTGGTTGGATCATAAAACTCAGGGCTAGAGTTTCAATTATCAACCAATCAGAAATGAGCATTGAAAAGTAGCATCACTTATGATTGGTTGAAACAAAAATTCAAGTTCAAGAGTGGTATTATTTCTGGGTCAGGTTTGTTACAGAGTAGTTTATTATTTACATTAGAAAGAAAGTTGAGTTGATGATGATTAAATTTCCCCAATGTATTTATTATGTAGGTAATCTGTCGACTTTTCAACCTAATTGCATTTATTATGTATGTAATATGTCCACTTTTCAACATAATTTGCTCACTTTTCAGTCTAATTTGTTTAAATGAGATAATGCTAAAAAACATTGATATAAATAAATGCAAGGAATTGTGCAACTGGTTCTACAGCATTTCTAATCTCATAACTGGAATGCCCAAATTACACTAAATGTACAAATTATGCTGTAACACCAGTGATCATTTTACACCAGTAATTAGGTCAGATTTATTAAATTATGTATGTCCAAAATGATTATTAGAAAACATTTAGCATCATAACAGTTGGGTGTTAAAAAAAAACTTGTGAGTATGATGGGAGCCCTTAATTATATCAAGGTACACGTTTTGGCATATTTTTGTATTACACAAATGTCTGACAATGTCTCATTCCAAAATATTCCAATATTATATACCTGTTTTTAGTGATAAAACAATCATTTTATGAAAAAATTGATTATTTATCTTTTTGTATAGGTATCTTAAAAGTTTTGTACACATTTGTATTTGACCAGCAGAACAGTTCTCAGTATGTATAATAACTGTATATGCCCCTGTGCTAAGGCACATTTCCAAGGGTGAACTTCATATATCTCTTATAAACTGGTTTCATGTCGAGTTTTTGAAATCTTAATAATAATAATAAACAGCATTGACACTTATCCCTAAAACTTTTGTTGTTGTATATGTTATATCATACTGAGACATTGGTAACAGGAATTGTCACTGTCGGAGTAAGGTTCATTTTTGAATGCAAATGTTAAAGTGCAGCTGTGATTCAAAGAAAGATGAGCCATCTGTGAAGTAAACAAAAGCAGATGTTAAAATGTTTGGTTGATGGAGTTAGATTTTGTAATGTGCATTTTATACTATATATATTCTACACCATATTGACTTTTGTTATTATGGAGTACAGGACATCTGTCAATATAGTAACACTGCTTTGTATTAGGGCAAATGGAAAAACATCATTTTTAATGCTGAGAAAAATTCAACATGAACTTCAGAGAAATTACTGAGTGCTACAAAGTCAGTAACTACACATTAATACTGTATTCCAATATCCAATAGATTATTAAAAAAATAGAAACTTTGTATATTATTTCACTTAATGTGTGTGTGTGTGTGTGTGTGTGTGTGTGTGTGTGTGTGTGTGTGTGTGTGTGTGTGGTGATGACATAATTATGGCAATGTTAAGTCAACCAGCTATTTTTGTATTTGAAAGTGTCTTATATGCTTCATAGAAAACAAACTTCCTTTAAATCCTAGTCATTTTCTTTTGGTGGCTTACAAGAGTAAATAACTTATTTTAAATTGTACCATATCATAAATCTGGGTTATATACACAGCCCCCATCCCCACCACACCCTACCCCACCCAACCCCTCCCTGAAACCCCCAAATGGGATCACAAACACCTTTTTATTCTAACAGAAACCCCAACACTATCTGGAAGGTTGGCAGGTATGATATGCTCTTAAGCAATTCTGGCCAAAACTCAAACATTTGTGGAAAGAATCACAGATGTGTGAGTGATCTGTACACAACCACAACCACAACCACAACCATGAAGCCACTTGAGACCCATGTGCAGAATAAAGGTGAACCACATTTAGAGGCTATAAGTCTGCTTAATAATTTTCTAAAAATGTCTATAATCAAAACTCAACCAAGGTCTCATTATTATGAAATCTGATTGAAATCTACCAAATCTGCACATTTATAAGTCTAGTCCAACATCAAACAAGATATACCCTAATCTGCAATCACAATGGGTTGACAAATCAGGGTCAATATTTTTTGTTCTACTGATTACACCTAACATACTGCATAAACCCAGATCTGCTGGCACATTATGTGAAGGCATATTGGCCTGTTCAGTTTGTAGTTGTATATGTCATAAAACTAGTACACATGGTAATCATAGACATGGGAAATGATTGTGGGTGTATCCATCAATCACAGGCTGTAACCATCCCAAATAATGATGTTTAGTTTTGACAAGAAAACCTCATCAATATCAAACCAGTTTTAAAACTAATACACAACCAGAACAGAGATTACCATGCCCATCATTAAATATAGCATGTCCAATAAAAACAAATTATTTTATAATCTCACTTACCACATATGAATTAGTGTAATGTTTCATGGGTATACTTAAAATTTCATGTGATTGAAACATAATGAAGTTACAATGATTTGATTTGTATACGAAACATAGCCAGCAGTCAGCTTAGTAATTATCATGAGGCATGAATGTCCAACAAGTTGACAGTCAACTTAGCAATTATCATGAGGCATGAATGTCCAACAAGTTGACAGTCAACTTAGCAATGATCATGAGGCATGAATGTCCAACAAGTTGACAGTCAACTTAGCTATGATCATGAGGCATGAATGTCCAACAAGTTGACAGTCAACTTAGCAATTATCATGAGGCATGAATGTCAAACAAGTTGACAGTCAACTTAGCAATGATCATGAGGCATGACTGTCCAACAAGTTGACAGTCAGCTTAGCAATAATCATGAGGCATGAATGTCCAACAAGTTGACAGTCAGCTAAGCAATGATCGTGAGGCATGAATGTCCAACAAGTTGAGTTTACTGCAAATCATGAGATACACATTTGCCTGCAATAGTATTGGTCCACAGTCCATAGGTATCCACAATTTAGGGTATGAGTGACATACGATATGTTATCTTGGTTAAATCCAGTATTAATCATCGTGATTATGGTGTGCAAACAAATGTGGGTGAGTGCAAAAACTGATGAAAAATAATGATAATCAAAGTTGGCCAAGGATACATTAAAAAAAAAATCCAGCTGCATACCAAATTTGGTTGAAATTCAATAATAATTAAGGGAGATACTGTGTGAAAAAGAAAGTGGAGGGGTCTGAAAGTCAGTGGTCATAACTCTGCAAAATTGATAATGTAGCTGAAAATTTATGATGCATAATTTTAACATGATCACACTTGTCCAATGATGAATCAATATCACAATGCAGACCAAATTTGGTTGACAGTCAATAATAATGGTTAATAATAATGGTTATTGTGAGGAAACTAAAAAATGGATTGGGTCTGGTAATTAAGGTTTGGTAAGGCTTGTTTTGTGCTTTGCTATTTTGTATGAACAGTAACACTATGAAGGCTATATAATACTAGGACACACAATAGTAGCTAATCTGGGCTGATCAGCTGGCAAAAATCAAACCTCCACCCTTCCTGGTCATGAACCTAAAGCCTTAAGCACTGAGCCCAAGCAACTCCATGACAGTTAAGGACCATAACTCTGTTAAATGATGATGCAGAAAGCTGACAACTAAACTAATCCAGTCGCAAAACAATGATGAGGAAAAATTACAATTGAACTCTGTCAAGGTTTCATCAAAATCAAATAGCACATCAAATTTCTTTGAAATCTAACAGTAATTAAGAAAGTGGATGGGTCTGACAATCATGAGCTATATTTAAATTTGTACAACAATGAATAGAATGCTGACAGCTGAAATTGGTATAACTCTTATCAAGAATGCAACTTTATTACCAATACCTTAGCACTTCCTGTGTTACTTTAGTGTAAACACATTTCTCAGTGGATTACCTCCCCTTTGTGTGATCACACCACTGATAAATTACTGTAAAAATTGGTGGTAAATTTCCCACCCACCCTGAACCAAACTGAACTCCTTGAATCACTTGATGGCAATTAATTTAAATCTCATTTACTTCAGTTTTACCTGTAACATGTCTTTGATGCAAAATACATGTATCAAGATTCTGTATAACATGCTAGAGAAAGAAGTCCTACAAATTTTTACTTTCACTTGATCTCAAGAATTATGATGTTAATAAGTCAAACCCGCACCAATGTTTTAATATAAAACCTGCATTGTATTGATGGAGTTACTGTGTGAAAAAGAAAGTGGCTGGGTCTGAAAGTCATGGCCATAACTCTGCAAAACAATGCATATGAAATGTTATATTTAGTCTGGTTCTTTTGTCCTTGCTTTTGATGGAATTTCAATGTCTTCAGAGGAAATAATAACCAGTCAAGGTTCTCATGTACTACTCCACATGGGCAATAAACTAAGGCTTAGATGGCCTGGGGATTTAAACACCATTTTGGAAGTAAGATATTCTGAAAGACTATCTGCTGTGGAGAATGTGACCCAATGCAATTTTAAAAAATCAAATTTAGTTAAAACTATTAATCAAGGAAGTTACTATGCAAAAAGTATATGTATTGAAGGACAGTTATTGTTGTTTTGGGGCTTAGTGCCATTTTTCAGCACACGATACATGGTGGCAAGTATTAATGGTGAAGGAAGAAACCAGGAAATCACCGGAAAGAACAACTGACCCATGAGAAACTTCTGGCAAGCTTTCTCACATATCCACATTCACTGAATCTTAGATTTTAACCCATGCAGACAGAGGTGAGATGGCAGTGATCCATAATGGAGAGCACTTTAGACCTCTCTGCCTCTCAGGGAACCATGGAAAGACAGACAGTCAGACAGACATGTAAAAAGTTTTTTATGTTGTTAAAATGCTGGCCTTAGAAATATTCAGCCAGAATGATGTCTTTTATTAAACAATTCCGACATTACACTGAGTGATGTTATGAAATATATACGGCATATTTTTATATATCAAATGGGTTGACAAAAATGTCACATCAATAATTATATGGGATAAAACACATAGACATCTTTCATTTAAATAAACATGTAGACTGAATTTCTTCTGTTTTGTAATTCACTTTTTCATTATTTAACTATTACTGTGTGAAATGTATAGTAATAATTGGTAAAGAAAAAGTGAATTCCATGACAGGTAAGTCTCTCAGACAAATATGTACACTCACATACTTGCATATACATTCTCCAGCAAACCCTTACACATGCAGCATCCATGAAAACAGCATAAAAAATATAATTTCCTCAGTGAGCATTTTACTAACAGCTGAATAAATACACTTGTAAGTTTGAAGTACATATAATATATCATGACGGCATAAATGAATATGAAATACATGACTATATAATCAAGGTTAAATAAGCAAGGCTGAGGATCCAAACAAACCATTATATGTTTAGAAATTTATCTTAACAATACAGGCTCATACAATTTCCTGTCTCTTGTGAAAATTTTTTAATTCAAGTGCAAGTTTTTCTTCTACCTCTGTCTAAAGTTGACACAAAATTATAAAAATTCATTGATGAAAGAAATAATAACACATCAATTTAATAATCTGGACATTATGGCTGACTCGAGTCTACATGAAACCAAATTTATAAAAAGGAAACCAAAACTATTCTGCGCACCACCTTGTTTGTGCAGCAAACTAAAATATATCCTTATAATTTTTAATAAATTAGTAGAATTTAAAGTTTAAGGCAAGGGGTTAATAACAAGGAAACAACAAATCGTTAAACCATGTTTCCAGACCACTAAAATTTGGATGATTTAAATTTCATGTTTGTAGCCTAATTTTAGCAGGGTAAAAAGATTTAATTTTTAGGCTATCTTCCATCCTGGGCTAGTATATAAAACTTGGAATTATCTACCCCTGATAATTCTCTTATTTTAAGTGCTAAAAATTATTTATTATACCACTGCATCAATTAAGCTTTTTTTCAGTAGTCAAATGAAATCATTTACTTAAGAATTAGGCTCTAAAACAAAGAAGTGTATAAAGACCATTTTAACCTAAAAATTGTTTTAATTAAATGCAAGAAAAAAGAGCAAAGAAAGTTTTTAAACAAATCTTATATCCTCTACATTGGAACTTGATGCACTGACTTGGTCCTTTTATTTTAGATGATATGTATTATTATTTCAAGACTGGGCCACTTACAGATGGTTTTAACCATTTGTAATGTCAGCTGTACTTCAACATTGTAATTTCATTAAGTGATAATACATGTTTTGCCACAGAAACATTTGTCAAAACACCTGTGAATGACTCAAGCCCATACTCTTCCCTCATTGACATTATTCACAAAACTGGGACAATCTACCCATAATGGCTACATTGGAAAGTTCCTGTAAATGGCATTACAGGTCACTAACTGGTATTTTCATACTGGCAACAGTTCATAGGTTCTCAAACCATGGGTTGTGGTCCAACAGTGGGCCAATGGCATGCTGCAGGTTACTGGAATTGTGATACATAGAATATCTGGAGGTAGGCCCTGGGTGCAAGAAGATTCAGAATGACTGGCATAGAGTGCATTGTGTAAAAAGTACACAATTTGTGTGTCATTTTGAATATGGTGTGGCTGATAGTCATCTGATATCTCACAGGCACTGAAATTGTTATACTGTATTCTCATGAGCATTGCAAGTGTGATACTGTATTCTCATGAGCACTTACAGTGTGATACTGAGGTCTCATGAGTACTGGAAGAGTGATACTATAGCCATGAGCAATAGAAGTGTGGCATTGAAGTATCATGAGCACTGGAATTGTGATAATGAAGCCTTGTTAGCAATGGAAGTGATATTGTAGCCATGAGCACTGGAAGTGTTAAACTTAAGTCTCAATGGGCAATGGAAGAGTAATACTGTCATGAGCACTGGAAGTGTGATATTTAAGTCTCATGAGCACTGGAAGTGTGATATTTAAGTCTCATGAGCACTGGATGTCTGATATTTAAGTCTAATGAGCACTGGAAGAGTGATATTTAAGTCTCATGAGCACTGGGTGTCTGATATTTAAGTCTGATGAGCACTGGAAGAGTGATATTGAAGTCTCATGAGCACTGGAAGTGTGATATTTAAGATTCATGAGTACTGGAAGAGTGATACAGTAGCCATGAGTACTAGAAGTGTGATACTGTAGTCAACAAAGCACAAGCTAATATTGTTAAAATGAATCTTACTCATCAAGACAAATTTGACCTGTAAAATGACTAAGAGCTGAATGATCAAAACTTTTTGTTGTTTTTATTGCAGGTTTATTGACATTTTTAAGACAATAAATACAGTAAGTGGCTGCTAGTATATCTGGTGGAGGAAGAACCTGGAAAGACACCAGGAAGAACCACTGACCCAACAGAAGCAACTGGCAAGCTTTCTTATATATCAATGGTGGTTAAGCTTGAGACTCAACCCATGCAGATTTAAGTGATGTGTCAGTAATCTGTAAAAGTGATATGTCAGTAATCTGTAAAGGTGATGTGTCAGTAATCTGTTGTTGTTTTGGGGCTTAATGACATTTTTCAGCACATGATAGGATATACATGGTGGCCATTATCAATGGAGGAGGAAGAAACCGGGAAATCACCCGAAAGAACCACCAACCCACAAGAAGCTACTGGCAAGATTTCTTACATATCAACATTTGCCGAATCCTAGACTCGAACCCATGCAGACAGCAGTGAGATGGCAATGAATTGAACCGTAATGGACAGCACTTTAGACCACTCAGCCACTAGGGGCCCCCTCTCAGTAATCTATAAAAGTGATGTGTCAACAATCGGTAAAAGTGATGAGTTGGTAATCTGTAAACATGACATGTCAGTAATCTGTAAAAGTGATGTGTCAGTAATCTATACAAGAGATGTGCCAGTAATCTGTATAAGTGACATGTCAATAATCTGTAAAAGTGATATGTCAGTTATCTGTAAAAGTGATGTCAGTAATCTGTAAAAGTGACAAATCAGTAATCTGTAAAAAAGGCATGTCAGTAATCTACAAAAGTGATGTATCAACAATCTGTAAAAGTGGTGTCAGTAATCTGTAAAGGTGATGTGTCCATAATCTGTAAAAGTGATGTGTCAGTAATCTGTAAAAGTGATGTGTCAGTAATCTGTAAAAGTGACACATCAGTAATCTGTAAAAGTGGCATGTCAGTAATCTGCAAAAGAGACACATCAGTAATCTGTAAAAGTGACACATCAGTAATCTGTAAAAGTGATGTGTCAGTAATCTGTAAAAGTGGTGTCAGTAATCTGTAAAGGTGATGTGTCAGTAATCTGTAAAAGTAATGTGTCAGTAATCTGTAAAAGTGATGTGTCAGTAATCTGCAAAAATGATGTGTCAGTAATCTGTAAAAGTGATGTGTAAGCAATCTGTAAAAGTGATGTGTCAGTAATCTGTAAAAGTTATGTGTCAGCAATCTGTAAAAGTGATGTGACAGTAATCTGTAAAAGTGATGTGTCAGTAATCTGTAAAAGTGATGTCAGTAATCTGCAAAATTGATGTGTCAGTAATCTGTAAAAGTGATGTGTAAGCAATCTGTAAAAGTGATGTGTCAGTAATCTGTAAAGGCATGTCAGTAATCTGCAAAAGAGACACATCAGTAATCTGTAAAAGTGACACATCAGTAATCTGTAAAAGTGATGTGTCAGTAATCTGTAAAAGTGGTGTCAGTAATCTGTAAAGGTGATGTGTCAGTAATCTGTAAAAGTAATGTGTCAGTAATCTGTAAAAGTGATGTGTCAGTAATCTGCAAAAATGATGTGTCAGTAATCTGTAAAAGTGATGTGTAAGCAATCTGTAAAAGTGATGTGTCAGTAATCTATAAAAGTTATGTGTCAGCAATCTGTAAAAGTGATGTGACAGTAATCTGTAAAAGTGATGTGTCAGTAATCTGTAAAAGTGATGTCAGTAATCTGCAAAAGTGATGTGTCAGTAATCTGTAAAAGTGATGTGTAAGCAATCTGTAAAAGTGATGTGTCAGTAATCTGTAAAAGTTGTGTCAGCAATCTGTAAAAGTGATGTGACAGTAATCTGTAAAAGTGATGTGTCAGTAATCTGTAAAAGTGAGCACCTTAGATCACTGCCTCCCATGGTATAGTGGCCATGACTAATTGTAGGTGACATAAATTGTTTTTCACTAATTAACTGGATTAATGCAGGAGTTAAACTGGTTAATAAGTCTGCTTCATATCACTAGTAACATGTAAGATTCATATCTCTGACAATCTCTGCTGTCCACGATAAGTGATTTATATAATATATAATTATAAGTGACATATTTTTCACACCCTTCTCTATCAGTTTGGGATGCAAAGACAGAAAGACATGAGAGAATGGATATGATTTCAAAATGATAATAACCAGATAATATTTGCTGGAAAATTCTGCAATGTTGCATGCACAGGAAATTATCATTACAGATGATGGATACCATGAAAATAGCACTTAGCATGCTGCTTGATCTAAGTTGAGGTTAAAATGTGGATCAGTAGTAATTGATGTATAATTTTCTTCTCATTGCATGTTCTTAAATTTTTCTGTACTGCTTGCATTAACTGGTTGGGAGGAGCATTAACATGCACGTTTTCCTCATTGGAATGGGTGTGACATTTTCAAGGGTAACCAAGGTAGTTTAGTTTAAGGATTAAAAGATAATGAATGTTGTTCTAAAGGATTTAAAGGATACTTTTTATCATAAAATGTTTTGCATTTGCAGCACTTCAGTCAAGTTCGTGATCATAATGATGATGAATCGTAAAAACTTTTTTGTCTTTGATACAAGTAACTAGCTAACCACATGTATAGATCTGTCTGGATTGTGTATAATTTTTCATCATCGTCATGGATATAAAAATGGAGATTCCAAGAGTGCCAAATTTTTTCATAAAATTACATTACTAAACACGCTTTTTTTTTCTTCAAAAATCCTTATTTTCAAAAATAACTTTGATAAATGGAAAAGTTTGCATGCAAGGACTGAATTATAGAAAATTACCATGACAGTTGCAGGTAAATTAAAATTTATATGCATTTTCTATGATTTTTTTTGTATCAATTTTGCACAAATGTACAGCACATTTGGAAAATCTGCGTGGTCACCCTGTTGTAGTGGTTGCAGCAGAAACTGACCAGTCTCAAGCTTTCAGCATATACTTCACTGCTTAATATTTACATTGAATCAGATGAGATTATAAAAAAGCTGCATTGAAAATGCATTTTAAGCTTTGATTATGTGTTTTTTGCTTTATATATAATATTTTATTTTTTTCACATTTACTTTCTTTATTTCTTACCTTCCTTCTTTCCTTTCTCAATTTTTTTTATAACTTTGGTTATCTGCAAAATACATAACTAATGGATGGAACTTATCCTGTCATTTACCTTCATGCAATTTATTATGTCCAGAAGCAGGATCTCAGATAGGTTGAATGGTCTAAGGTGCTCACTTTCAGAGATCACTGACATCTGACCTCTGTCCAAGTGAGATTGAGTCTAGAGCTTAGCCAATTCGGGTTAAGTGACAAAATTTGCCAATAGCTTCCCATTGATCAGTAGTTCACTATCAGAATTCTTATGTCAATACATGGCCTAAATCTGTCCCCACCCACCCACCGCCCCTGCAAGTCTTTAGGAGATGGTAGTATAATAATGGCTGAACCATGCATTAAGATTAGAATTCTAACATAATTACACACTGCAAGATAGCTATTCATTTTAATTAAATTACTATATCATCAGACCATAGTAGTTGTTGTTGTTGTTGTTGGGCTTAATACCATTTTTCAGCACTTAATAGGCTCTTCATGGCGGCCAGTATTAATGGTGGAGGAAGAAACTGGGAAATCACCGGAAAGAACCACTGACCCACGAGAAGCTACTGGCAAGCTTTCTCACATATCCACATTCACTGAATCCTAGACAGAGGTTAGATGGCAGTGATCCGTGTTACAATATATTTGAGTGAGTATTCTCACAGCGATCATGTACTATAATTTTAAATGTGCACAGAATAGTTTGTATTTGAACAGATATCATAGTTTTTACTAATCAAAGGTTTCATCATTCAACATGGACCATGCTTACAGTAGGTGCAGTTAGACAATGACAACTTTAGACTAAAAACTAAAAGTTAAATTGTTTGTATTTTTTAAATACGTCTGTTAAAAAATATTTGTCTATTTGCCTGCATAATTGTTTGCAAATAGGCTGCACATCAGTGTTTTGGTGATATACATTACATTATATTTTAGTCTATGACAGCAAAATAATACAAAATATCAATTCAAAGATTGCATTTTGACTGACTATTAGCCCAGCCATGTCGAACCACAGTATTGATGAGACTCAATACTGAATGAAATGACAGTTGCTAAATGAAAAATATTCTAATATTGACATAAGTGATAATTGCACTCTCAGTTTGCAAGCACATCATTATTTTTATTTTCATGAGTGACTGATCAATGAATTTCAAGTTAACCTGAAATACCCACTAATTTGTGGGGGAGACTAGACTGTATCTCTGCTGCAGTTAACAGCTCAGCTGGTTCTGATACATTTTAAATTCTGACTTATACATTTCTTGATACAAGAAATAAATTCAATTCCAGTCAAACTGTCTCTGAATCACATCAAATAATTTTTTATTATGAGGACGAAAGAATTCGTGTAATTTTTGTAGTACATCTGGATCAATGTCTGGATGCTTACGTCCCTTGGTTGCACCAAGACAATGTTCACCCTGCTGAAATTTCATGCAGTAAAATCCCCGAGTTTCATTGAAATAGAGTCGGTCCTCTGAAATACCATGTGAAAGGCCCAAGAATTTCTCAACTTCTCGAATCTCTTCCAGGGGATGAGTAATGAGATTATCTCCATCCACAATGTGAATCTGATGCCGTCGGAAATACAAGTACCACCTGGAAAGGTGATAATAATATAAACTGATTCGGACTGCTTTGTACTGTGTGTTTACTTTGCTGGTCCTAGGGTCTATCACAACATCTTCAAATCTTGATACGGTTTTATTTTTTGCAATCTTATTTGCATACACTTGAGCATAATCAGACACAACTCTTGTGGAGGGATTTCTCAAGATTACAATGAGTTTTACTGAGCTATTCATTGCCTGAATCCTTTGTGGTACTTTTTCTGCTATAAAATATCGTGGTGTTTTCTCTATAGTAATTTGTCCAGGCAAAGCATACGGCATGCGGTTTTGATACCAAGCTAGACCTCTAGTGTAGTTTTCATCATCATCAAAGAAGTGCATTTCCATATCGGCCACTTTTATCTGTGGATGCAGACTTAGAAATTCTAATAAAGCTCTTGTGCCACATTTCCTCGCTCCAACTATAATGCATTGAGGTAATCGTTTTTCTGACCCAGGAATCAATGGTCTGTCTACAGGTGACTTGTCATCCTCCAGAAGCTTCCGAAAGCCATACCCTGAGAGATTTTCATTCTGAAGTTTGGAATCAGTTTTTAGCGATGACCAAACATAACTGTTGAAAGAAAATGTGAAGACTAGAAAAATGCTAAGCACAATTATAGCTACATATAACTGTCGTTTAATGACTCCCATGACTCTATATAACTTTTCGTCTAGTGGTTCTGGGGAAGTCAGAGGCCATGAATCCAATTTTGAAACTGTTACATTACACAAATTCCAGATTCTCCTTACATGGTGAATATTTCTAAATGGCCAGCTTCCCGTGCCTCAAAATCATTCTCATCTGCAAAAAGAAATGAAAATGTTTCATGAGAGATTCTTTACCCTATATATTTGCTTACAAGTTGAGCACCACTACAAATTACAAAGACCCAGATCTGCCATCACTTGATGTGCCAGCAGATCATTATCGAATTTGTTCAACCGATTACTCCTAGTAAAATGCATAGACCCAGACTTGTCTATGCATTATGTATTGGCAAATCTGTTTCAGATCAGTTGGATATGACTTATAAACGAGTGTAGATAGTACTTAGACATGTTGCTTAGTCAATATTGAGTGTATGTTTTGAACAGTTGGCATCTATTTTGTATCCTTTATCTCATAAATTGCATTCACTATCTATAACAGGTTTGGCATGAATGCAGATTCTCATTACTCCAAAAATCATAAAAGCCCCCCCAAAAAACATAATGAGAATATAATAAATATTTCATAGATATCTTTAAATAAATAATAAAAAAAACATGGAAGATGCCTAGATCAAGATGATACAAACACTGATCTCTCTGCACATTTCCAGCCCTTCAGATTTCCAGATAAGAATTAGATGTAAAGATGGCATGCCAAATTAATTTGAAACTACTGGCAGTAAAGCATAAAGTTGCATAATTTTTTTAAAAGTTGGAAGTAACTTATATTCTTTATGCCAATTCCAATCATGAGGGCAATTCACAAGTTAATGAGAATAAGAAACCTAATAAACAAATCTATTTATGTCCCTGCTTACATTTCAAACCCATTGCATACAGTAGTATAGTATTTACAAAATTATAGCTTGATCATTGTTCCTAGTAGAGGATGAAAGGTTGTACTTAAGTTGATGGAAAATTGCCCTGTAATTGCAAGAATTTATATTCCGATGTTTTAAGACAACACAATACTCTGCCAGTTTGTGATGAAAATGTGATGTAAATGACAGGTATACACTAGTCTCACAACCTTTATGATGGTGTTGGACTTTTATGTAGTACAGATTTATCCAATTAATGTACAACATAAATTTGTAGCACAAATCAAGTTCATGACTGTCAAAAAACCAAACACCCATCCTCAGCATTGGACACATGATAAATACAATCCAAAAAACAGTTTATAGCTGGAAGATCTCCACATAAACTGTTATTAACATGTGCTAAATGTATACTAGATACTAAATTAAGAGTCCCATCTTAAAGTTGGCTAGGAGTCATTTGAAGGTGAAGACACTTGCCAAAGATATACTTGAAGTTGATGAAGAGCACTAGACCTAATAGAGAATAGAAGCCTGCAACTGTAACACTGTACAGCTTTCTCATATAGTGTAGTTCTACAACTCTGTGATTAACATCTAGGAAAACTTGCATGTTCACAACATATATGAAACCCAACAGGATATATATCTGACAATTTGTGTATAGTAAATTACATGCAGGATTTCACATCAAAAGATGATGTGTACAAACTCAACATCTTGGCTACTGCATGTTACTGCTGATTCTGTACATTAGAACCTGTATTCTGCCCAAAATATATAGTCTCTTGACACAGGTAGTCTCTCACTGTAGGTCATAACACTATATAATCAGTAAATCTGTACATTGAGAAAATGGTTTCTCAAGATAGGTGGTCTCACATAGCAGTGGTCTTTCAAGACAGGTTTTAATGTGCTCTTTCTCAGAAAGAATAGTAAAACAGCAAGTTTATTATGTTCTGCACATTCATTTATTGACCCAGGAATTATAGTAGAACCTGTCTTAAAAAATCACCTCTCCTGCCAAAAATTGATGTTCTTTTTGAACAGGTGGTTTCTCATGACAGGTTATATAACTCTCTGTAATCAAGAAAACTCTGCACTAAGAATGTAGTCTCTGCAAAAGGTGATCTCTACTAGTAGTGTTCTCTCAAGACAGGTTTTACTGTAATAACAATAGAAACACTTAAGCTGGGTGTGTGCTACTATTTTCAGTTTTAATTAAGGATAAAGTGGATGTAGCACTTCTGCTGTTTTTACTGGAACTGTAGTTAACTGACTCACTTTTACATTAATATAATCACAAGAGCAAATCTTTAATATCAGACCAACACTTTTACATTAATATAATTACAAAGGTAAATCTGTTAAACCAGACCAACTCTATCTATTACATCAATATAATCACAAGAGAAAATCAGTAATATCAGACCAACTATATTACATTAATATAATCACAAGAGAAAATCAGACAATTAAGCTTTATTCTACATGGATGTCTCCACACATTTATGATATCAGACAACCTTTGTTACATGGATATAATTACAAAGGTAATTCTGTGATACCAGACAATCTGTTACATTAATATAGATTAAATATAGTCACACATGTCAATAAGTAATATTGTTGTTCTGACCAGCTCTGTCACATTAATATAATTACAGAGGTAAATCTGATATCTTTTACATTATTATAATCACACAGGTAAATCTGTGATATATGTTACATTAATATAATCACACAGGTAAACAAGAGATATCTAACTGTTACATTAATATAATCACAGGTAAATCAGTGATAACAAAATGTTACATTAATATAATCACAGGTAAATCAGTGATATCTCTTCCATTAATAAAATCATAAAGGGAAAGAAATGATATCTAACTGTAACATTAATTTAATCATACAGGTAAACAAGTGATATCTAACTGTTACATTAATAAAAAGACATGTAAATCAGTGATATCCCACTGTTACACTAATATAATCACACAGGTAAATCAGTGATATCTGACATAAAAACATACTGTGATTATCCATCAGCTGACTTATGATAAAATATTTTTGTCTTATTATAGACATAAATTGGGTCACTGTTTTTAAGATAAGTAAACCTTCTTACATTTCTTTAGAATCCTCTCATTCACAGTTGTGATTATGATATCAATGTTATTACTTATAGTTGCACTATTATAGTCAGGTTAAGTTATTACATCAGTAAACTCTGCTGAAAACAGGATACTGGCATTTGAAAATGGCCTTTATAGTGAACAGTATTAGTCATTTTTGTCCATGAGTCAAGTACAGTTCCAGGAAAAAGAGAGATTCAAGCATTCTTTAAGTCATATATTGATGAAGTCCATCATGTGATGCTTGCTTCACTGCCCAAAATAGCTGTGACCCCCCTCCTCCAATCCCTGATGTGCCTAGTACTGACAATAATCACTTATAAGAGTCAATATTGTTTGTGTTTTACTGATTTGTTGTTGCATTATGTGTTGTGAAATTTGGGTCTATGCCATTAACAGTTGGACTAAACTTAATAGAAAATACAGATGGTATTTATCATCTAACATATTACCAGAATGGTATTTATCATCTAACATATTACCAGAATGGTATTTATCATCTAACATTACCAGAATGGTATTTATCATCTAACATATTACCAGAATGGTATTTATCATCTAACATTACCAGAATGGTATTTATCATCTAACATATTACCAGAATGGTATTTATCATCTAACACATTACCAGAATGGTATTTATCATCTAATATATTACCAGAATGGTATTTATCATCTAACTTATTATTAGAATGGCATTTATCATCTAACTTATTATTAGAATGGCAATTATCATTTAACTTACTAGAATGGCATTTATCATCTAACTTATTATTAGAATGTTATTTATCATCTAACTTAATATTAGGATGGCATTTATCATCTAACTTATTAGAATGGCATTTATCATCTATCTTATTATTAGAATGGAATTTATCATGTTAACTATTACCCAAATGACAAAGCATTTATTGAAGTTGTATTTAAAATATTACTTTTAAAGAATTAAACTCAATGCAGCAAAGTTAAGTCATGGGTGACCCTCTGTATGCCCAACTTTTGACATCAATGTACATATATCAGATTATAGTAATATACAAAAGTGCTCTACAGCTAATTATGAAGCCATTAATGGAATTCAAATAACACAGTAAATTCAATCAGCAGGAAGTTCTCAATTTTGCTGTTGATGGTGACTTTTTGATATGTTAAATTATTTATTCCTGCTCAGTATACTTGCACTTAAAAATTGCTGAAGATATTGACAATTGCAGTGTTATGTACTGACTTCCCAAGAGTATTGGAGTCTTTAAATCTATTTGTTATGCCCACACCTAATTCTTGCAGGAATCATTTGTCTATCATTTGTTACTTAGAAAATTAACATATACATCATAAAATTCTGTCAAAAGTTATATCTTAAAGTGCACTCATTTTAAGTATAAATTGTCAGCTTTGTTTCATTTCTGCAAAATTAAAACTTGAAACATTCAAACATTAATTACTGAAGTGTGTGTGTGTGATTTGGATTTTTAATGTAGCTTTAACAATTTTTCAGTCATATAGCTATGATGTCTACAGTTTGGTAGTTTATCATAATTTCTAGCACTGCTGCATCAAGTCGCAGACATGTAGCATGATGTCCCCACCCAGTCAAAGTATCTTGACACCAGGCCAACCAGTCTTAACACTAAATTTTCAATGCTGAGTGCCTAGCAAGGCAACTGTTAGTACAATTTTATAAATCTTTGGTATGACTCAGCCAGGGTTCAAAACCCATGACCTCCCACATCTGAGGAGGATGCTCTAACCACAAGGACACTGGAGTGGACAGTTAATAAATCCTAAATTACACTATTATGTCATCGTGATATGAAGACCAACAAGCAGATTTTAAATTTAAGAATGATCGTTTGTGAAATGTTAGGAGTCTTTTTTTTGCAATATCTACTCTCATGTAAGGATCAATAGAGACAACAGTATGGGAAAAGGTAACCTTTCACTAATTAGATAAAAGCTGAACAAGTGTTTAAAAAATTCATCAAAATTTGCACAGGTTGAAGGTTATAGACTCTAGTTATCAAATACATGTAGAAAAGACAATGTAAGTGTATGAATTATTTCAGTGTGACACAATTACTGAGACACATAGATTTTTCACAACAGCAAGTGTGCATAGCTAAGTTTCAGCAGGTCATATATTGCTAAAGATTTCAAAGGTCTCATAAGCTTTACATTGACTTTACAATTTTCTCCCATGGAATGATTATCTTTATTACTGAAACTGTATTATAAGTTCAAGTTTTCATTATTTTATAAGAGATTTGCCATAACACATCATTCTACATCCAGTCTCCCTCAGAGCTCAAAATATAATGATACATCTTGGTTTTAAAGAGACATCACATACTGTATATATTCACTTATAAGTCCAACTACAAGCAGCATGGAACCTGACCTGCTGTTGCATAATGCACTGGCCTTTCAGGGTCATTTTTTTTTTCTTCTACTGATTACCCCTATTAAACTGCAAAGACACAGATCTGCAAGAGTATCATGCAATGGAAGATCTGGACAGATGGACACGCATGAGAATAACGATGGTAGCCATCATAACAATCACTTCATTTCAAGCTATACTGTAAGTACGATCTCACAAAACAGGTAACATTAAACTACAACCATTTAAAGCAAACAATCTGGTACATTTAACTGATGGGGGGAAAAAAAACAGGCACAGATGAAGGACTGATCTCAAGAACAATAACAGCTTTCTGCAAATCTTCAGGATGGTGACTGTTTGGTTATAACATAAACAGAGCATTTGAAATTTTGGTCAAAATGGAAAATTTATCTACCACTGAAAATCAGATGGAGGATTGAAGTAAACATACAATATGGCAAACATCAACCAAGGTTACATAAAGACTAAAATGAAAAACATGCATTGGACAAATAACTGAGCCAGTCTTATGAGGCATTTGAGTAAAAGACATCAATTTGAAAAAATGAATGCAATTTAACTTTATTATGTCTGACGTGGCTGCCTTTATTTGGCCATGGAAATGGCACTTAGCTTACATTTCTGTGGGACGATATAGTCAATAATGCATTAAAAGTGCTATTAAGATGAAGGAAAAAAACCAGAGCTAAACCATTATAATATAATATTTTAAGCTGATTGTATTTGCATTGACAAATATTGAACACATTTTGTTTTATATTTTTAGGACTGTAACTGTTAATGATGAAATATTTATATTATTATGCAATATTGATTTGTCTGTTGAGAAATGCACATTACATAACATCAAAGACACATTAGTTTGAGAATTTATCTCAAAGAAAGACCTTTTATATTAATTTGTAGTACTATTTTCATTTCAAATAATGTGACTGTCACACCTTTGCTAGTGATACCAGAAGTCCGTCAAGTCTACTGTAAATAAAGTGATGGTCAAACCTTTGCTAGTGATACTAGAATTCTGTCAAATTGACTGTTAATAATGTGACAGTCACACCTTTGATAGCATTAGTTTATCCACAGGTACAAGTCCATGTTATGGCTCGAATATGATAAGGCAACAAGCTAATGGAGTAATATACTTTGCATAGGGACAAACCATGGGAGACAATCAGGTCTGATCTGATGGTGGGATTTTAAACTTGCACCCATTTGGTCATGAAGTAGGCACATTAACTTATTAACCCCTAGCGACGCATTTACAGGGCAGGAGGTGGTAGCCTACTTCTGAGCTCTGTACCGCCGTTAAGGTCATGTGTGACACAATAAAGTGGGTGGTATTATAGAAAGGTGATACCAAATAATATGAATGTTCTAGTTGCACTATAAAATACAGAGGGAGAAACGTCACTTTTTGGACTAGAGTATTTTTTGGCCAAAATTCACATGACATCGTGATCCGGTTTTGTGTCCGGATTTTAGACTTTTTGACCTCAGATCTAAATTGCACACAGACATGTGAACCTTTGCAAAAAGTGGGATAAGATGGGCATTTAGAATGATGAGTGGTCTTGAAAATGAAAGCAAAAAATAAAAAGAAGTCCAGTTTTTACCCTTTTGCTTATGCTCAGGCGAATGAGCCAATAAAAATCGACATTTCTAACACAAATAGGCATCAAGTTAACTAAAAATCTCTTCCAAGTGGATGTATTATAATGTATTAGAAATATCTCCCAAAATTGATTTCCTACTCACATTTCAGGCAAAAACAACAAAAACCTCCAGGGGTTAATGGGTTAACCACTAGACCACTGCACAGTGCAACATGTACCATGTAAAGTGTACATGTACATGCATACTGTGCAAAGTACACATGTAACTATGTACACATTAGATTTGGATTAAATTGAAAGTACCATATTTATCCATATGGGGTAGTAGCCTTAAAATTATCTGACCCTTTGCCAATCAGATTCAGCCAAAACTTTGTGGAGCTAAATCAGGGCTGTATGGAGGATGTGACAAAGTTTGGATGCTGTGCTCCTTGGGATGTTTGTCCTGATGGTGGATTTGTGTGCATTATGTTGGAAGTTAGATGAATATCTTGTGTAACAGAGATTAGATAGGTCATGCCACAACCTTTGGTATCACTCTGGAGGTATGAAACTATAAATGACACTAGCACAGTAAGGTACAAGTGTATGGATGATTAGTACTTTTGCTTTTTGAAAAATATAAAGTTTTCTTTACAGTCAGATTAAGTTGAGCAATTTGTGATCTCTGCTCTTTTTCTAATTTAGACATTATTTTCTCCAGAGTCATGTTAAACAAATTAATAAATCCATATTTTATCATGTGTTAATCTCATTTACATGTCTGTGGTCACTTTTTCATATCTATTGGGTGATTGAATCTGGCCTCTGCTTATGATTTGCCCTCGTGAAATAAAGGACCAATTTGCACAATCCTTTCTGAACTTCAAAAGAAATCAGATGATGAATGAATGTCCACAATAACATAAATATCTGATATTGTGTATGGGTCATCTTCATCAAATCCCCCTTCACAGCAGTGGCCTCCTGCTAATCAGTTGTGGACACTGGTCTTCCAGAATATGGGTCATTTTCTATGGATTTGCAGCCATCTTAAACACATCATAATTTAACAATATGGCAGATAATTCCATCCATAAACTTTATCCAAATATGCCTTAATTGATATCAGTTGGAGAGTGATCACCCTAAGAGTGCCCAGATTTATACTATGAATTTTCTTCAGTAGCAGAATTATTCTCCTCCAACAGTTTTAGGTCCCTGTTATTTACCTATGTTACTTCACACACATGCAGGAGTCTGGTGTGTTGCACATGCAGATTCTGGTCAATAATATAACAATACTTTGTCTATCAATTGTGTTAAATTTACAGACAGGTTGAAGGAAAAATAAAAAGTTAAAACAAAATATTCACAACATTTTAAATCAATCAAAGTGCCCCTAGCTGCCTAGATCCAGATGGGATCTGGCCTACTGAGCTGGCCTACACTGTTTACATGAAATGATGAGTAGAATCATCATGTAGGCCCTGGTCTAGTGCTGCAATATTGATGGCAACTCTGGATCTATCTTCTGTGCAGTTTTAGAGTGCATTATACATGAGTTTTAACAACTGCACAGGCTTAGACCTTCCATTGTGTTATCTAACTCTACATTTAGGCCAAAGTTCTACATTATTTGCAACAAGGTGTAAATGGCACACAAGTCTGATACAATAATACAATAATAATTATACTTCATATGGCTTTAAAACTTTAAATCATCCTGAAAATATACTGCTGTGCAGAAGTAAATTCACATAATGAAAAATAACTCAATAATGGCCACTGAATGCTAAGAAGAAAATGCAACAAAACTACTTAACAAATATACACTTGACTAATTGTGGGAGTTACTTTGACAAGTTCTGTAGTTTCAGTTTAAGGGTGTATGACCTTAGAGTGAAATTCTAATGCCTAAATAAATTGACACAATAACAGGAAAATTGTCTTCAGTGTCAATTGAGTGTTTCCATACAGTAAAAGATTAAACACCTTTGTTTAGTGAACAATTTGTTCAAAATAACCATCATGAGAATGAAATGAAAGGAGTTTTCATAGCAAACAAAATTGTGAAATTTGCAAGCATATGGGAAATATCCTGACTCAGATGTTTATTCAACAATGTGGAATTACAAAATATTCCACATTTTTCTATGGAGCAAATGCCATGTTAATGTCAAACATAAATGCCAAGTAAAGTGGATTCAAGTACACTGATTCTGTGACACAGTTCTGTAATCCATATAATACAACCAGATGCCTTAACAAGTACACCCACCTCCTTTTGGTCAAACAAAATTAAATACAAACTTAATCAGCATGCAATCACAGCATGCAATCTCATGGGAGAGAAGCAGTTCCTTAAACTTGCTTACCATCCTGATTATCACTGTACCATATACAGTTATTTATAAGTCAAATCAAATTGCCAACAATACATCGATTTGCCATTTCATAACATGCCAGCAGAGCAGGGTCTATGTTGTTTGTTTTACTAATTGCTCCTAACAAACTACACAAACTCAGATCTGCTGGCTAAGTTTGCAATGACAGATCTAGGTCAATGCAGTCTGCAGTTGGATCAGTCTTATGAGTCCATATGGTATATATCTGATGTCCTGTTACCATTTATTTTTATGGATTAAATTAGTCTTAAAAATGAATCTGACATGAGTTATTTAATGTGACTATATAAGAGGAGACAGTGTATCTCCAGTCTGGAGATTACACAATATAAACAGTAGACCAAGGGAGATAAATAATGGTAAATAATGGTGATATTGTTTTTGTTAACATTAGTTTGTTCTTCCAAATACCTTCAATTGTATGAAATATGCCCAAATAATAACTTTTTAAGCACTGTTTTTAGATCTGACCTTCAGTACTGTATATACTCATTTATACGATGACTCCAACTGCACTGACCCAATTCTGCTAGTACAAAATGCACCAACAGATCTGGGTCTGTGCAGTTTGTTAGGAGTAATCAGTAAAACAAGCAACACAGACCCTGATCTGCAGCATGTTATGATATGGCAGATCTGGATATTAGCTGTTTGCAGTTTAACTCAACTTATAACCAACCAAGTACATTGGCATTATCTACCAGTAGTATGGTAGGTTTCCAATACACATTATGAAAATAAATAGGTTTTTTTTCAAGAATGTACAGATTTTTGAGGTATTGCAAATATTAATATTTAAAACAGTATTCTGCCCCTTCCAATAATTGCATTCACAATGTTTCAATGCTTGTAGTAACCATGAAATACTTGTAGTAACCATGAAATCCACTAAAACAAAAAAACTTGGTAATTGTGTCTCTGAACTGACTGTGGTGGAGTCATCAGAATACAATGATGAAATAGTGACTTTTGCCATTGAGACAAATAATGGCTGAGCTACTGGGCAGGCATGGTAGGTAATCTCACTTTTATGTAAAGTCCAGAAATAGATGAAGAAATAATGACCTTGACTGTGAAGATATAACCCTGAGAATGATATGCACAATGCCATGGAAAACATTAGTATACCATTGTTCATCCCTTTAAATCAACAAATTTTGATTTGACAATTGACCTTGACTTTAAAATGGTTGTTTGCAACACAAATTCTTGCTACAATAAAAAAAAAATTTTATTAAATTGTTTTAAATAGTTCTTGAATAAAAGCAGTGTTCATTGGAAATGTAGGGCCCAATGGCTCCTACATGGTCAAAAAGGGGGGTAATTTACAAATTTTGCATAGATCTTACTCATTTATTTGTTCATTCAGAAAATTCAATATATTATTATTGCAGACACTTGTATGATGAATTTCATATGCAATAACTATTCTTTTTTCCAACATGGGGAGATCAATCTATTTTTTTGAAAGTCATTTTAAATCAAACTAAGCACTGTAGTTTTCTATATTTTCTTGTCCTCTATAAGAACTGTATCCACCATTCATGAATTGTCTGTAATCTTTATCAGTTTCTCCAATCACAAGCTTTCCATACTGGCATTTCAATTCATCATGCTTGAGTAACCAATCCCCTGAGGAATTTATTTTAGCCATTTCAATGTTGCTTTGTCTCTGTGAACTCAATGCAGCAGTGCTTTTGCTGAAGATTTCATCTTCTGTTCTTTACAGTTTCTATTAATGATCATTGACTATGTGCTGTCAATTGGTGCCCAAGCCAATCAAAATCTGCAAGACATTTTTACCAGCCAATGACACTGATCATCATATGCAAATACCAACAGGCACATTCTATTCAGTAAGCTTGGAATACACTTAATTCAGTCAGTATCAAATCAGATGTAACAATCTATATCTTTATTTTCTTTTCTCTGAACTTTCTTGTCCCAAGACAAAACATAAAGGTCACACAACCTAAAATGAACCCTGTTATAGAATGAAAAGAAAGTGCAACCAAAAACTTAAAATACTGACCATTAACCTCAACCTTGATGATTGAACCCCCAATATGGTGCATGAAACACCTTCTAATGTTGCTTCATTCTTTAATCTCAAATGGCTTGAATTACACAGTGAAAAAAAAAGTGAAAAAAAAGGTCAACAAAATATTGAAGCATGACTGAAGAAATCCCAAATGTGGAAGGTAATAATCTTCAAGTGATAATCCAAATATCAGATTGGATCCATCATTCTCTGGTGGCCTAGTGGTCAGAGCATCTGCCTTAGATGTGGGAGGTTGTGGGTTTGATCCCTAGCTGAGTCATACCAAAGATTTACAAAAATGGTACTAACAGCAGCCTGGATAGGCACTCAGAATTAAGAGGATAGTGTTAGGACTGGTAGACTGGGTGTCAGGATAATGGCTGGATGGGACACCATGTTACATGTTACAATCTGTGGCACGATGCCCCAGTGCTAGACATCACTATAAACTGCAACACTGTGGACATCATAGTGTTATGACTGTTATATACTGTTACATTTTAAATCCTAATTATACACACACAGACTCATGCAAACACATCCATCATTCTCAAATGGTTCTAAAATTATGAAGCAGATGTGATGGAAAATTTAAAAAATATATACCTGTGATTTATTATCTTGAAGAGAGGCACTCAATGTAATGACTTTCCAATGATGCCATATTTCATCCCTGAATCTTAGAGGGCTTGAAAATTACAGAGTGGAAACAAGAATATGAAAGATGGGCAGCTAGAAATGCCAATGCTATGCATTTCATGAAAAGGTGGAAGAAGGGGAGGCAATTAGTCCTCTAAAAACAGTAGTAAATTCATCCTATGAGCCATCCAAATTATAATCACAAGTTTATTTGTGCACTTCATTATGTGTACTATGTTATTAATACACTACAATATGAGTACAATGTTTTTTATACACTACAATATGTGTACAATGTTATTTATACACTACAATGTGTATAATGTTATTCATATACTATAATATGTATACAATGTTATTCATACACTACAATATGTGTACAATGTTATTCATACACTACAATATGTGTATAATGTTATTCATACACTATAATATGTATACAATGTTATTCATACACTACAATATGTGTACAATGTTATTCATACACTACAATGTGTACAATGTTATTCATACACTACATTATGTGTACAATATTTATACATAATACAATCTGTAATAATATATTCACACACTATATCATGTGTACAATTTGTATTCATATACTATACTGCATACTATTTTATTCTTACACTATACAATTCATACACTACTTCATTCATATGCTATACAATGTATACCATTTTATTCATACACTATACTATATGTACAGTTTGTATTCATATACTATATTATGTATACTATTTTATTCATACACTATACTGTGTACTATTTCATTCATAAATTATATTATGTATACTATTTTATTCATATACTATACTGTTTACTATTTTATTCATACACTATATGGTGTATTATTTTATTCATACACTATACTATGTGTAATATTTTATTGATACACTATACTATGTGTACTATTTTATTCATACACTATCCCATGTATACAATTTATTCATACAATATAATATATGTACTAGTTTATTCATACACTATACTATGTGTACTATTTATTTCATAAACTACTTTGTGTGCATAGAATGAAATGAGAACTGTCTTAATTTCAGCTCTTAAAATTATGAATGGTTTTGAATTTCAATGGTATTTTTCCTTTATATTTGTAGGGCTTTGTAAATTCATCAATCTGTAATCATGTGCTGAAAAATGGTGTTAAGCCCCAGAACAACAACAACATCAATCTGTAATTATCTAGTTAGTAATAAAGTTATTTCAACATCATGGGTGTCTAGATTTTTCGAGTGTCAGATTCAGTACAATTATGGGTGCCATCTTTTCATGCATCTCAATGCAATTGAAATTTTAGTCAGCAAGGTAGTTCTTAACTATGGTATAACAAAAATTCTGCTAGAGAGTAGATCAATTTAATAAACACAACTAGATGTGTATATTTCCTGATTGCATTTTTTTTTCTGCTCATGCTCTATTGACCCAGCAACCAGTCACGAACCCAGTGGGTCATTTATGTAGCCTGGTGGGTGATTCATGTAGCCTGGTGGGTCATTTATGTAACCTGGTGGGTGATTCGTGTAGCTTGGTGGGTCATTTATGTAGCCTGGTGGGTGATTCATGTAGCCTTTTGGGTCATTTATGTAACCTGGTGGGTGATTCATGTAACCTAGTGGATTATTTATGTAGCCTGGTGGGTGATTCATGTAGTCTGGTGGGTCATTTATGTAGCCTGGTGGGTGATTCATGTAGCCTGTTGGGTCATTTATGTAGCCTGGTGGGTGATTCATGTAGCCTTTTGGGTCATTTATGTAGCCTGTTAGGTGATTCATGTAGCCTGTTGGGTCATTTATGTAGCCTGGTGGGTGATTCATGTAGCCTTTTGGGTCATTTATGTAGCCTGGTAGGTGATTCATGTAGCCTTTTGGGTCATTTATGTAGTCTGTTGGGTGATTCATGTAGCCTGTTGGGTCATTTATGTAGCCTGTTGGGTGATTCATGTAGCCTTTTGGATCATTTATGCAGCACAGTGGGTAATATAAGTAGCTTACACCAAACTTTAATGACAGATATGGTAATACATGAGCAAAGCAATCATAAGCTTTTAAGAGATGAATTTGGGTGTTGCATTACAGTTAATACAGTTGATAGCTCACAGTAACATTATTTCTCTGTATATGCTTTGCAAAGAGAATTACATGCTGGATGTAAAAATTCAGTGTCATTTTAGGACCAACCTGATATCATAAAAATTCTTTTGTTTAAAAAAAATATTATTTATATAGCAATCCATTGAAACTGAATAGCATTAATGAGATTTTCAAGATGGCTGTCACAATAGCCATATCTAATGATACAAAGGAATCATTTCCATTTAGGAAAAACTTGATATCAAAAGAAATCTATTGGTGAAAACCCCAGGAAGAGTAGTGTTAACAAAATTTATACTATGGCTGCCATGGTAACCATATAAAATGTAGACCTGCATTCTTTTTGCTTGGAACCAAGCACTGACACCACAACAACAACAAATCTGGTTTTTAAAAAAAACTCATGTCATTATAACCTTCCTTGTATGAGTATGATTAACAAGAGCTTCAAGGTGGCCGCCATGGTAACCATATGTGAGGCTAGTTCGGCATCATTTTCATTTTGGACCAACTAGACAGTATGTAAGATATTTTAGTGAAAATGACATGAGAAGTGATAACATTTTCAAAATGGTTACCATAGCAGCATACTAGAAATGAAACTGGCCTCATTTTTATTTCAGAACACTAGACATCAATAACTAATCTTTCACTGAAACCCACATTACCATCCATGCAGGAGATATGGTGATAAGAAGACTCTCAAGATGGCTGTTATTTTGGCCATACTAGAGGTCAGAAAAGCACCATTTTCATTTAGGGCCAATTAGAGACCATAAGATGTCTTTCATTGATAACCTTATTTCATATTACCATCCATTTAAGAATAGCAGTAAAAATAAGATTTTCCAGGATATTAAATTGTGTGACTACAGTTTTTGATCTCAAAATCTTTAGCAGTCATATTTGATGTCCACGTGGCACCATTTTCATTTAAGACCATTGGGATGAATATATATGAAATGTTTGCTGGCAATTTTCACAGTAGTTTAGGGCTATCGACAGCAAATATGTGCCAATGGATGCTGGATGTCCAAAGTCACACAAACAAAAGTCATCATATAACTAAAAGTCATCAAATAACTAAGTCATCACAAAAGTCATCATTTAAGCTATCCTACTGAGTGAGCAGCAGAGTCAATAACAAACTGAAAGAACATACTCATTCTGAGCTCTCCAAACCGAACTTCCAGTGCAACTATAAGATAAGGCAATTTGGTCAATTGCATTTATAAAGCAACAAAAAGGATCATGAAAAGTACTGAGATGATTCAAACAAGGATAAGCCAAGTATGATTACCAGGAATAGCAATTTTCAGGTTTTCTTTAAATGGGAGGAAAATGTTCCTTCAATGAAAAAAATACTGTTGTAAAATTACTGTTAATCAACTAGAAATAATCTGAATTTAATGGCTACTTAAATAGCTTTCTGATAGTCCTTAATTCTCTTCCAAGTGAAAGGCTGAAAAGTGAAAGTCTCATACAAAGGAGGAGAATGTCCCAACTTCAATGCAAGATGGACTTTCATATAACCTACCCGTGCATTCCTTTTACTTGTCATTGGTAACTTAGGGACTGACCATTTCATTTTTGTCAGGCAGAGCAATTAGATTGTTTTTTAATTTATGTCTCAGATAGCTTGAACAAAAAAATTCTCTCTGATTTTCAAGGAATGAATGAATTATATATATTATAGTATATGAAAATATTTTTAATGTAAAAGGTAATTACTGTCCCAATCCAAGACTTCACAACCCCATAAATGATCAGTCCTTAGAACATTACACTCTAACCAAAATTTAACTTCTAAATCTTTCCATTAATTCACAATTCTAAACTATTTCTTGCCAAATGAATAAATACCATCTCTACTCACTTTTAAGTTGAGACAAACTGAAAACAAAGATCCTGATCTGCCATAACATAATGCACCTGCAGATCAGAATCTATGTTGTTTGCTTTACTGATTACTCACAAAAAACTGCAGTTATGTGATGGCAAATCTGGGCATGAGCAGTCTGCAGTATAACTTGTCTTATAAGTAAGTATATATGGTAGATGGTATCACATTTTCTAAAAATGTGTCTAAATAAGAAACCAGATAACTACATTACTTTCTTTCCATCCTCAGTTAACTGAGATAATTTTTGCAGACCTAATCCTTTCAACAAACTCTGATGTTCATATGTCATTTAAAATCCAGGCCTAGTATTCATAAATATTTAAAAATAATGGATTTTTTCCTTCACCAGTCTTGGGTGATAGAGATCTGAGATACACCCATACTCAGCTACAGTTTTTACAAATTTTTCAGGCATATTTAACACCAGCTGCTGCTGCAAAAAAGAACCATATATACTTGCTTATCACAGCACAGACTCTTATCTGTCATTGTACAATGTACTTGAAGATTTAGCTCCATGCAGATTGTTGGATGTAATCAGATGAACCAACAACACAGGCCAGTGTATCTGCTGGAGAATTACATGAAGGCAAATCAGGTTCTATGATATTTGCAGTAGGACTGATCTTACAATGAAGTATATACCATAGACACAGTTGAAAATTTGAAGGCATAATCATCCAAAACTTGACAGTTACATAGCTACCCCATTAAAACACCATAACCAAATAGGTTACCTGCATTAAAATGAGGGAACATTATGCTGAGGGGTGTTTCAAATGATTGTCATAATAATCCATACAAAACACAAAAATAGGGTTTACAATTATGTGAAACTGCATACAAATTGGGTCTCATTAGTACAGAACTAAATTTCAATGGAAATAAATTTAAGAATGGTAACAAATAATGAAACCTGTGTATTGTATCTATCATAATACTCCAGTTAGTGGGAAAACAGCAGTATATGAAGGGGATTTATAATTAGTGACTATTGTACTGGACCTGGAATTAAATAACAATATGTAAATTCTCAGTTTCAAAACTTTGATCAATTTAAAATCAAATGTACACAGAATGTTATTTAAGTTCAGTTGCATGCTTTGATCTCTATGTGTTCCTTGAAAACCCAGAATATGCATGTAAACTTTCTAGAATTTCACTTTGAAACATATGTATATATTAGGATAAGTTGAAAATAAATTTTTCAGTTACACAAAATGAGGAAAATATTATAGGAACTACTCAAAATAGACAGGAGGCCATGGCTTGTATGTTAAACCAACCTTTCATACATGTTAAAGGAAAATAAAATAAACTTTAATATTGACATTATTCTAAGGTGTGAACAGATGTTTGTACAGACAGACACATGGATGCCAATGTGATTGTAATGCTGATCTTACCTGTATATGAATGCAGTTCCTTCATAATTACAGTGTACTATTTTCTGCTGTACAATAATGTCCTCATTCATCTTGTTTTCACCAAGCTCTATGAATATATACAACTTTTACAGGTCTTCTTGTTTCTCCATAACAAATATGGGAAAATCCACATTTGTGTTTCAGTCAGGACCTATTGTAGACAAGTTAAATCTGGCCAGGTGTGATCAAAGTAACTCTGTATAAGAAAGGTTAAACTTCACTACCTATGTGCAGGTACAGCCAAGTCCCTTTATCCACTCTACCCAGATATAAAAATCAACAAAGCTTTCCCATTGGATTCTGTCAAAATGCAATAAGATGATAAAATGTTTTTGAGATAATAGATATGATCTGACAAACACAATGACTTCATGAACCTAATCCTACCTGTGCAAATAATCAGACTACCTCTTCAGGTCAAAGTGTACCCAGTTAAGAAGTGGTATCAAAGAGGAGTGCAAATCTAGATAGACAGACCATTGGCTAAAAGTGTTATTATGTTAGGACATTTATGGTAAATACCATTGAACAGCATTAGTAACTTGACCACCTAAGCTCTTGTTTGTCTGATGTGTCCTCACATTTTCTGACACCACTGGTTTAATTGTTTATGCTTTGCTGTCTTTTTTAAAAATAGTTTAATTTCCCAGATCTTTAGATTTCTGTTTTAGGCTTTATCTTAAAAATTAATGTTTGTAAAATTTTATTTATGTGTGTCGTTTTATGGATGTTTGAATATTTGGTTGATTTTTAATCTTGGCATCTCCTGTGTGGCTGATTAGCTCTGTGAAGAACTTTTAAAATCTGGTTACCCTGTAGATTGTTCTTGTTGTCCAAGAAATAACTGCAGTTACCCCAATGATTGTTTTAATCAACATTTTTTCACAAAGTAGTCCTAATGGCACACAAAATGCTTGTAGATCAGTTTTGCTAATGGAAAGTCTCTTACAAAGTTCTTATACAAATCAATCTACTAAAAGATAACAATTTTATTTTTATGGTGTCTTCTTGTGTATCAGCTTTTCAGTCACCAGAAACTTCTCCATATCTTATGTGTGTCTGAATTTATATCAACAGGATTCATGTTAATCTGACACTATTAATCCTCTGTCTAATCTGTCCGGGAACTGTCAACTTTTCACACTTGAATTTTGTTTAGCCATCACTCAACAGGCCAATGTAGTATACAACAACAGTTGTGATTGGTTCATTGTTTAAACTTGTCATATTTCTTTTACTAAAGTCAGCTAAAGAGAAGTCAGTGCTCATATCTTTAACAGACCAATGTGAAAGTGTAATATACATAACAGATCATAGGCATTCAGTGTGTCTATCTGAAGATGAAAGGAACCACTACTATATGTCCATGTGTGGTCAAAAGATAAATATTAGCAAGTATCCTTTCTTTAAGGGTTCTTCCTGAGGGGCTTATAGTAGGAGTTGTGATTACTTAATCAAATAAACCTATAAATTAGTGTAGCCTCTCAACAATAGGAATCATCCAACACTCAAATATATATATATATATATATATATATATATATATATATATATATATATATATATATATATATATATATATATATATATATATATATGCAGACTATTTGGATACCCTAATACAGGTCCCCAGAATGGTGTTTCAATGATCAAATCTTTGGATTAGAAAAGTGATTTAAAACACAATCTTATTTTAACAATATGTTAGAAGCCTGCTGCCTAGGTTTTCACACTGGTAAAAATGGTTGCCCAGTTTAAATGTTTAGTTGCCCAGGCAATTGATTTTTGTACCCTGGTATATATTAGAGATCTTTATTGGTGCTGTATGTATGTATGTATGTATGTATGTATGTATGTATGTATGTATGTATGTATGTATGTATGTATGTATGTATGTATGTATGTATGTATGTATGCATGCATGTCTGTCCTTATGTCTGTCTGTATGTCTGTCTGTATGTCTGTCTGTCTGTCTGTATGTATGTATGTATGTATGTATGTATGTATGTATGTATGTATGTATGTATGTATGTATGTATGTATGTATGTATGTATGTATGTATGATGTGTGTGTGTATGTGTGTATGTATGGACATATGGATGGATGGATGGATGGATGGATGGATGGATGGATGGATGGATGTTTGTATGTATGTATGTTTTGCAGTAAGAGTTGAAATGTTCTTGTTTGGGATTTAATGCCCTTTCTCAGTTACTATAGGCAATATAGGTTGGCCAGTCTAACTGGTGGTGGAAGAACCCATGAAAATCCCAGTAAGAACCACTGACCCACATGAAGCTACTGACAAGCTTTTTCACTAACTACATTAGAGGAGCCTGAGACTCAAACCCTCATGGACTGTGGTGAGATGTTGGTGATCAGTAACAGTGAGTGCTTTGGATCACTTGGGCACACAGGGACCTGATTTTTAAATGTTAAGCTAGATTGTTCTTTAGTGTCATGTATTATGAATGTGATTTGTACTGTTGAGATTTATTCTCTTTTTAACTTTAGGGAGATTTCCATTTTTTTCAGGGTTTTTTTTGAGGAGATGCATATTGTGTGAATCAGGAAATCTCCCCGAAAATCAAGATACAGTTTTTAATAGGATGCACAAACCTACCTAATCATCAAGGATATACCACTTTTAAGGATGGGTGGAACAGATGTTAGAGTTGAAAATCAGAAATGCTGAGACATGTATATGCATAATGTCAGCAGATTCAGCCTTAACACTGTGTTCTTGAAATAACAGACAGTATAGACCCTGATATATGGAGACACCTTTAGCAGCAGGTCTAGGTCAGTACTGCCTATTGTTAGGGGATTCTTGTTAAATAGGTGAGATTCAATAGCCTTATACAACCTCTACAATTAATTACTGTACACATGTCCTTGTAAGTTGAGTCAAATTGCAAACAAAAACAAAGATCCTGATCTGCCAAATCATAATGGACCTGCAGATTTGGGTTTATTTTGTTTGTTCTATCAATTACTTCTAACAAACTTCACAAAACCAGATCTGCCAATAATTATGCGATGGCAGATCTGGGTCTGTGAAGTTTGCAGTTGTACTCCATTTTATTTACTCTACATTTCTGAGGGGCTAAAAGTCAAACTTGGATGGTTCTCCTGTGTGTGGTATACAGAATGGAATATATAAGGATAATTGTATGTGACAGGAAGGTTTTCCAGATAACCTTGGGCAGACATTTAAAACTTTGCTCCGAAGCCAAACTTCTTGTTTGCATATAAGACTACTTGCCTAGCCATCTTGGAACAAAACAAAACAAAACATAAATAGCAACCTGGGTAAATGATGCTGTATTTTTTATATGATATATGTTTATGATGCTCAGTCATGACCAGACTGGTCTACATCTTGACAAGACTGTTTTACATCTTGACAACATTTTGTGAAGATTGTTGTACACCTTAACAAAACACTTGTACATGCTGACAAGGCTGTTATGCATCTTGACAAGACTGTTGTATACCTTGACATGACTCTTGTACCCTTGACAAGACTTGTACACCTGGACAAGACTGTTGTACATCTTGACAAGGCTTCTGTATACCTTAATATGACCATTATATCCTTGATAAGATTGTTGTACACCTTGATAAAACTGTTATATACCTTGACAAAACTGTTATACACCTTGACCAATTTATAAAAGAGACCCCCTCCTTTTAAGCATGCCTTTATTTTGTGAGAAAGGACTATATATAAAAATAAAGTAAAAATTTAACATGGAGCATAATGGGGGAGGGATGGAGGTACAATTTAACACACATACAGACAGATCATACAGATGCCACAGTGATTGCTACATCAAGCTTTACTCCGGCTCAACAAAACTGAATAATTGGATTTAAAGATCCATTTACCACATTAAAAAAAATACTTTATCAGGAATCATACTGCCCTAAAATAATGTGCAAAATAACTTGAAATTGAAACCAAAAGAACAGCTTAAATTTTAGCATGAATCTATCATTGCCAGATCAACTGACATTTTATTCAATTAAAGCCACAACCCTAGTTGGCAGATGAAGAATTAGTGATTCCCTGAAGCAGAAGAGAAGGATTTTGGGATGAAGTAAAGTGGAAGGTAAAAACAAAATTTTATAACGGATGAGCACACAAACAAACTAATGGATTGAAGTTGAACTATGCTGAATTAAAGATATATTTGAATTGAAAAAGGATTAATTTGCCCTAAAGACAAGCAGTGTCCTTTCTACCAACACCATCTCCTTCCTGAAAAAAAACTTTATTAGTTGTATGTTTGTTTTTCTTAATTCTTTGATGCACATATCTATATACTAGTGTACATGTATTATGGCACCTCAACAAAAATGTGGTTAAGAAGTGTCTTACGACTTGACTCTATGATCTTAAACTAAAATAAAAAAGCAAAATTCAACAAAATATTGATTTAGTCTGGAAGTATTAATTAGCACTTTTTAATTCCAAATAATAATTTAAGTAAAAGATTCTTCTCAAACTTAAATCCGAACAAAACTGAACATAAAGATAAAAATAAATATGATGTTGTAAACAACCCTAATATAAAAATTGAAGACACAATAAGAGGACCAGGAAAAAAGTCGTCTAAATGGAAATTTTCATCAACCTGTAAATAAAATTCATTTTTAGAAAATTCTAAAGTCAAAATCAAAGTATATCTAGAACTGAAAAACAAGTAAACATATTTTTAAGAAAATGACAGTAGTCATCAAGGCTCAAACTCCTAACCTCAGTTTGGGATGAAAGGTCAATCACACAATACAGATTAAATTATACATAAAAAGTGCCAACTAATGGTAATGCTTGAAAAATTTAAAAATAAACTTTGCTAAAATTTAGGAAGACAAACCCTTCAAGGTAACTAAAAGCACACCAAGATAAATATCAAAAGTAAACTTGCTAAAAAAAATGGCAAATGCATGCAAAATAACCGAAAATGGTAAAATATGTAAATTCCTTAAAATACGATTAAAATTTTTTGTATAAAACACATTTCCATATAAATCCTCTGTGTGTTTTCAGTGGTACATCCTTATACATTCTCTTCAAGCAGATCTTACTGAGTGGAAATGGACATGACCCACAAGAATGTCAGTGGACAAAGGTATAGTATGCATGCTGATTGAGGTTCACCTTTCAGGAGGGGTTAATCAGTCAGGTATGTATGTTCAATAGGCCCTCTAATCCTTTATTAGTTCTCTATGATGGATGACACTCTCTAACAGACTCTGACATTCTTAAATTTGTTTAAGGAGATATCATTCCCCTTAATTTGCCAAGCATGCTGAACATGCTTATGTATATGGTATTTGAAGTCAGTAAATGGAATCTTCCTTTCAAAGATGGTTGACTGCTGTGCAGCTTTAGATGATTTATCTGCCCTTTCATACCCACTACTTAATAAGAAATTGTGACTAGGCAGTTAATGACACGTAATAATTTTCCCTAATTGCATGAAAACATTGTGTTTCTGTAATATCTGGGATATCAACATGTCAGATTAAAGATTTTGAAAGACTTTCAGTTTGGACATGGAATCTGAATGGATTATAAAAATGGATTTTCGAGAGGTTTCTAATAGTTCAAAGCTTTTAGTGTGGCTGTAATTTCATCAGTATTATTGAGGCTTTATCCAACAACCAGCTCAAGATAGTTCAAGATAGTGACAAAGAAGATAGTCCGGTTGGATACTTTAGGACTATTTTTTGTCTGTTTGAGATAAAGTGATTGTTCATTTGTATCAGCATAGCAGTTTTCTGAAGGTGAAGTTTTAAATGTACCTCACATAGAATCTAAGTCCCTGACTGTTTTGGATTGAGAATCTGCAGGTCAAATTATAAAGCTGATCCATACAGACTCAAGCCATAGTAAAGTTTCAATTTTGCTAATGACCTGTATAATCCAAAGCAAGGTTGGATAAAAATAATCAAAATATTAAATCAGAACTGAACAATGCATGTTGCAAACACATGCCATAATAAAAATGTTAAGTGTTAACTGAATCAATGTTTCAATGTATGTAGCACTGGATAACACAATCTAATAATCCTGCTGGCTTAGCCAGCAGATGGACTGGATTAGCCTGCATCTGGTTTTGTAACTTGTTAAGTATTGACATTCTCTGAAATTATATAGCTTTTGAAGTGATTGTTTATCCCAAAAGAGTTCTACTGGGTCAGTCTGGGTAAACTCCTAAAATGGATAAAGATGAAGATGCATATTTTGCATTTGCCAACCACTAATTGCTGTTTCCAAAGACTAATGCTCTGTAATGCAATTAATAATTAATATTCTACAACACCAGCAAATCCATTGACTATCATCGATAACAAAATTTTCTAGATGGATATTATGGTGGCCATATTGGATGTTGAGGCTGCACCATATTAATTTAGGACCAACTAGCTAATGGAAGGAATGTAATTAACAAGTGAATGGTAATCCCCATAGTTGTTTAGGAGGAGCAGTAATAACAACCTTATGGTAATGGACAAATAGATGGAAAAAATGTCAGATGAACATATTGCCATAAAATTAGCTCTTCTGGTCTGCTATAAACTCCCATAACATAACTCTATGTTCAAATCTGCCTAACCAAATCCATCCAAATGTGGTAGGTAGGGTCATGGAATGAATGCCTTTAACATTCATACATACATTGCCAATGCACAGAATATTTCAGATGAAGTTATTTGCAAGAAAACATAGACTTTAAATATCACCAATTTCAACCAAATTGCAGGAGATTATCCTGACAAAGTTGTCTTTTGACCCACAACACCTGTTTTATTAATACCTTTGCCTTTTAGACCAATGTATGTCAGTTGAGCAATACCAGATCCAATTTGGCCTCTTATTCATTGCATTAACTTCTTAATTCAATGGCTTTTACTATTTTGCTGAACTGGCTCAATTCTGATGAAAGTCTATGACATGTTTGTGACAAACTGCATGGCACCAGATTAAATTTCTTTTCAATCTCTCCATTTCAAAAAGCATATATCATAAACAATCTTACATTAGAACCAAGTATTTACCTTATTGCCATGGTCAACTCAATTAATTTCAAAACTATTGACAAAATTTGCTGTGATGTAGCCTGGACTGTTATAGACCTCCAATTTTGGATTGAACATTTGATGCTCTGCCAACATAGCTACTGTGGTTCCCCTGTATGATCTAAAATCAGTGATCCAACTATAGGCCCATGGGCCACATTAGCTAATGGGGCTACCATGTATGTTCTAAAATAGAGTGACCCAACTACAGGCCCATGGGCCACATTAGTTATTGGGGCTCCCCTGAATGCCTTAAATCAGAGTGGCCCAACTACAAGACCACAGGAAACTTTGCTTACTGCAGGTACCCTGTATGATCTAAATAAGAGTGTTCCAACAATATGCCAATGGGCCACATTAGTTACTGCAGTTCCCCTGTATGACATAAATCAAAGTGGTATAACTACAAGATTGTGGGCCAAATGTGGCCCACAGGTAATTTATATGGCTGGTACTGATACAAAAAGTCAGCAATATAATTATAATATAATTAAATGATATATTAAATGTATGGCCCATGAACTTTACATATCTGATCCATGTGGCTCACAGTGTTAAGATGCTGGACTACTCTAAATAAAATGTTCTTATTCTCTGCTCAAATCTCTCTGATAAGAAATGAAACCTAATTGTGTTTACTAACCATATTATGGTATATACTAATGTAGTACATACTAAAGATGACTCTTGTACTGAAAGAACCATCAGAAACCAATAATTGGAAAACAGTAAAACAGTACCATACAGCCAGTAACTGTGCTTGCAGATTTAACCTACATGCTGAAAAAATAATGAGGACCTACATCGATATATACATAGCTGATGTAATCTCAGATTATATGGAGGCCTTCATTAATATATGCTTAGTTTATGTAAATAATAAATAATGGGGACCTTCATCAATGTATTCATAGTTGATGTTAACTCAGACTTTATGCAGAAGCTATTGGTAGTTAGTAGAACACTGGAATTATAATCAAATAGTCCCAGGTTCGATATTAACCAATTTCAGGCCAGGTTGGTGCCTTAGTGTATCCTTAGGTAAAAGTTTTAGCTCCAATTTCTTCATCATGATACAGTTTAGCCAACATTGTTAAAAGTGTCTTTAATTAAAACCAACAAAAACAAACTGATTCCAGGTTATCAGACTTTTAATATTATTTCAGTGTAATCACCACTGATAAAATAAAACACAAAAACATGCAAAATATATATAGAAGGTAACTGCATCACAATCACAAATGATGGGCCAGCATTACTCAGTAAACATGGAATCACTTCAGAGGTATAACTCATGAGAAGACTCCAATAATCAACTAAACAAATGGATGGTCCTCTATTACAATAATTAAAGTCATGATTATTTCAAGTGTTGAATACTATACATTAATTTTGTATCAGTCTTTGGGATGCAAAAGAAAACAAATGAATTCTTACCAGCATTCGTCAATAGTCCTCTATTCAATGAAATTAAACAGCTCATCAGACCCGATTTAGAAATCCCTACATCACAAAAGGGTCCAACAATAGTATCCACTCTTCTCTTGTCCATGAAGCTATTCAAACCAGCTAAACCAAGCAGCTACCAGTCTAGAAAACAAGCCCAATACATTTCTTAAATTGTCAATTTTCACTGACAGGCTGCCACCAAAATCTGAATGAAACCAAACAGCCAGGACTTAATTGTTGCTCAGAAGTAAACAATAGGAAATTACAAAGAGTGCCTACCAGTAGCTAACAATTGATTAATAAAAGGCATATCAAGTCATCAATTTTACCAGGAATGGAGTTCTGAGTTTATACAAAATAACAAAATTATGGAACAATTGACCCTCTATTTGATTAGGGTAGAGAATAGGAGGGGAACTAAGCTGTGTTTAATCTCTCTCAAAAATTGCACTTGTTGACTCACATGATAAAATTTAAAAAGCTTTTGTGTAAGCTCAGAACCAAATGATGATTATCAAGATTAATGTTTAAATATAAAGGGAAAAAATATTTTATGTGATGAAAACCATGAACAAATTACACCTTATTAAAGACTACCTGGATTATATTTACCTCAAAAAGGTAAATTCATGGACGGTATTTTCATACCTGGACCATTTAATGGAAAATCTCATACACAGAAAAAGAACTTCATACAAAGTGCTCAGTATGATGACTTGTCTGAATAGTAAAATGGTAACAAAAATATGTCACATTATCTGGCATTTTTCAACACATGGAAAGGATGTATACTTCAAGATAGTAAAAACAGTAATGTACATGTAGATTACCATGTGAACATAAACAAAGAGAGTAAGAAAAATAATCCACACCAACTTAATTTTGGGCAGGTGAAAGAAGTTATTTTATGTACCTTCAGTCATTGACAACACTTAAATAGATGGGAATTAAATGCTATTGTTTTACTTTGAATTCATCAATAAATGAAAAAAAGGCATTGTTGATATATATTACATAGGCAATTATAACAATATTAAATGGAGATTGCCAAAACAGCAACAAAATCAAGAAGAATAGCCATTGGGGGTAAAGGAGGAGGAGAAGAGAAGAATGTTGGCCACTCACACTATTAATTTTTACCATGAGAACAAATTACAATAAGTAAATTATTTTTTGTACACATAAATTTTTGTCTATTTTTATACAAATATTTGAAAAGATGTTAAGAATGATGTTGGTGAAATATTGATAACAGAACTTAATGAAATTGTTGTTGTTGTTGTTGTTGTTGTTGTTGTTGTTGTTGTTGTAGGGTTTAACAACATTTTTTGGCACAAGATAGGCTATACATGGCTGCCAGCATAAATGGTGGAGGAAGAACCAGGAAAAAACCCTGGAAAGAACCACCTACCCAAGAGAAGCTACTTAGCAAGCTTTCTCTCATAACCACATGAACCTAATGAAATGAAATTTGTAAGATCTTGCATTCCTTTTGATACTATGTGGATTATTTTAACCTCAAACTTATGACTGATGATGAGGATGAGGATGAGGATGATGATGATGATGATGATGATGATGGTGGTGGTGATGGTGGTGGTGATGATGATGATGATGATGAAAACTTTTAATATCATTCTCATACTTCTTTCTTCCTGGAATTCTAGTAATATTTTCATTATCCATTTCATCCTGGAAAATTTTATATTACCCTTTTACCTACTGAAGTAAAAACCTAAAAACTCCCAAAGGCTTTCATCATGTTTGAAATGTGCTGTTTGCATTTCCAGTAATGATCATCAATGGACAAAGACAATAATGTGCTGTTTGCATTTCCAGTAATGATCATCAATGGACAAAGACAATAATGTGCTGTTTGCATTTCCAGTAATGATCATCAATGGACAAAGACAATAATGTGCTGTTTGCATTTCCAGTAATGATCATCAATGGACAAAGACAATAATGTGCTGTTTGCATTTCCAGTAATGATCATCAATGGACAAAGACAATATCATTGCTATTATTCCATCAAAAGAGTGAAAAAGCCTATGAAACAACTTGGCTGCCAGAGAAGTTACATACATTCACATGCAAATCATTTAAAGAAAAAAATTATGTAGTTTAAATATTGATAAAATTCTTTTTTTGAACCTTTGACTCTTGACCTACAGAACTTGGGGTTAGTTAGAGGAGACAGATATAGTTTATGATCAAATGCAAGGACAGTTGATTTTACACCAATTATGACATGCTTTGGTGATTGAGATGTTACCTACCACATCTACCCAGATCTGCCACTGCATAATGTGCCAGTGGATCCAGGTTTATGTAGCTTGTAAAAAACAAGAAAGGTTCGGATCTGCCAGTGCATTGTGCAAAGGCAGATATGGGTATATTTTGTTTGTAATTGGACTTGACTGATAAATGAGTATATATGGTATTTTATGACACCTTTTAGCCCTTCCTGGCCCACTGTCACACTCATGGTCTGAATGCTTGCCACACGCCATACATTTGAACTCAATTTAGAAGTCACATACCAAGTTAAAATGCTGTAACTTGGACTGTAACAAAAGTTTGTTTAGGGTCAGGAAAGTACTTAATTGGTTTCAGGAGATTCTATATTTTTACCTTTGACCACAGTCCTGGGATCCATTAAAATTGGAATCCCCTGATATGACACCTGTGAAGATGTAATTTATCAATGACCTAATTTTTCAACTTCCTATGACCCCTTCAATTTCTCTAGGGATCCAAAGGACACCTTGGAATTCTGAAACCTTGCAAATCTGCACTCCATAGGCAAGTCACAAATTGAGAGTGAACTAGCTTTTGTGTTTACAAGCAATTTGACCTAGAAAGAAATGCACAGATAGACAAAAGCTAATGTAATTGTTTTTGTTTAACTTGGAAACATAAATGGTGGGCTTAAAAAGTGAATGCCTTTTACTTCTTAACCACCTATTTTAAATGATTCTAAAATTTACCAACATTCTTAAATTTTAGACAACAAGCAATGAAGTTAAATAAAATTTTCTCTTAAAAAACAAAATTAAATGATTTCAGCAGTAAGCAGCAGTAAATATACATGTTGCAGACAGACAAATACTAATATGTATCTACCTTTATCTTAGTATACTGAGGGTAAAATGTGGACACAGTCTGACACTGAAAACTACCTTATGTACTCACTTATATGTCAAGTCAAACTGCAAACAACAAAGATTATAATCTGCCCTAGCATAATGCACCTGCAGGTCAAGGTCTGTACTGTCCAGACCCAGATCTACTGGCACATTATGCAACAGCATGAGTGCTCAGTCTGTGCAGTTTGCAGTTGGTCAAGTCTTACAAGCAAGTATATATGGTAATTTATTCTTGTCCATGAATATGCAAAGACTTGATATCAGTTTATACAGTTACTGTAAAAAAAAAAAAAATAAATACATTTTAGGATTGTTAATTAGAAGTTTTTAATGAAAATCATGGATGTCAACACATTAATGTCAAGAACAGTTTCAAGTCATGAATTGCCCATGCAAGGTTTATAAAAAAGAAAGGATTAATATATTTAAAAAAAATGTTCTTACATACAAAATTTGGCAACAATAATTTATAATTGACCTTGTTCACAAACAACTTAAACCTTTCTCCCAAAAATCATAATTTCAATATAAATATTGAATGCCAAATCATAAGGAAAATATAAATGGAAAAAATATATGTATATCATGAAGATGGATTGTTTTTGCATTGACTCAGTGGTTAGTTTGCTGGACTCACAAGGTAAAGGTCACAGGTTTACATCCTGCCCAGATCATTCTTGGATGGCTGCTGTGATGCATCTCTTATCTAATTGTTCTACGCCCATTGCCTTTTATGTGTTGCTATGCTGTTAAATGCCTAAAAAATGATATTCCCAATATTCATAAATTATTTATTAAATGCAGGTGAAATTAATGTAAAGTGGACTTGTTTTTTTTGAATATTCAGATACTATCATCTAGTTGGTTTTGAGTCCAACTGCAAACCCTGGATTTCAACTCTAAACATATTTTGGCCTCAGTGGGTAAAACTTAATAGCTGACCAATACATGTTTGTCCCCCTTACCAATAATTCTCTGGCACCTTAGTAATTGTTTCACCTCTACTGAGATCTGATGTAGCATGATGAAATGACAGACCTGAGTCTATGCAGTTTGCAGTTGAATAGGACTAGTAAACAAGTATACATGGTGTATCCTGAACACATATAACAAAAAAAAAATAAATAAGACATGTACACAGATTAAGAGCCTGGAGTACATCTGAATAATTTCTGACTTTTCCAATTACTTCAAGATTGGGTTTAGTTAATTAATGGCAGTGAATGAAAGGGTCATGATATTGTAGTACATGCACATGTAGGCTTTATATCTTTTCATTAGCTGTAGTTAGAAAAGTACATTGTAATTAACCCTAATGGGTCATTTACAAGCCAGGGAAATTCCTCTGTAATTTAATTAGAGAAGAAACAAGAGTTATCAAGTGATGAGTTAACCCTCAATCCTTAACCACCCACCCACCCCCAAAGTACATCTGTTGAAAGTACCTTCTGGTCCATTATTCTTTATTTTTATGTCACTTATTTGAGGATAATATGGTAAAGCACTCTCATTTTATATATTACTAATAGTACACTTTGTTTCTATGGTAACACTAAGAAACATTATATTATATATACTCACTTAAAAGTCAGGACCAACTGCAAACTATACAGACCCAGATATGCTGATGTGGACTGCAAAGGCAAGTCAGTGTCTGTACAGTTTTTTGGAAAAATCAAAAAAACAAAGCGTATATACCCTGGTCTGCAGGATATGGCAGATCAGCATCTTTGTTGTTTGCAATTTGGCTTGACTATATGAGTATATATGGTATGTGGAAAATTCTAGGTATAAAGAACACCTGTACTCAACTTTCTTTGCATTCATACCAAATTTGGATAGTATATATTGAACAGAATTATGCTCTGAAACTAAACATTTATTAGACAGACAGACCAACAACTATATCCATACTGGGTGGGAAAGAAAAACAAGACATGGAATCAACTACATCTCTTGCCCCATTAAAATGTGAGGTCATGGGTTCCAACCCCAGCAGAGGCATACCAAAAGACTTATAAAGAGAGGTATTATCAGCTGCCTAGTTTGTTGCTCAACATGAAGAGGTTCATGTTAGGACTGGTCAGCCTGTAGGGTGGGACATGATGCTACATATCAGTGGCATATTGCCCCAGTGCTAGACATTATAAATTGACACATTGCAGATATGGTAGAGATACAACAGGAAAATTGTTAAAGCTATGTTAAAAACCCAAATCACACACACACACACACACACACACACACACACACACACACACACAGATTTGCCATATCAAAAGTTTGCGTTTATTACATATGCAGGGAAATGAGTTTTGCTTCAGAAAGTGTGAATAGAATTTTTAACAGACAAAAGAGAAATATTGAAATTGAAGAATTGATAATGTAATAGCAAAGGGCACATCTGTACCTCTAGTCTCATATGGGTACCAAATTTTAAAAAAAATGCTTTGAATACTTTATATAATCACTTAGGAGTCCTGTCAAATGCAAACAACAAAGATCCTGATCTGCCATATCATAAAGCACCTGCAGATCAGGGTCTATGTCTTATATGTGTACCAAGATCTGTAGAGAAATATTGAACAGTTCTGGTGTTACACCCTGGAAACTAAAATGTAAATAAGCTTTCTTACCTGCCCACATTGGGAAATGAAATGCTGATAATGGATGCATGAATGAACAACACAAAATTTGTAACTGAAGAATTGGTAATAGCAAAGGGTGTATTAATCAGACGTCTATCAAGTTTTAAAGTGATACCATTGGCTATGCTCTTGAATGAAATTATTGACCAGCAGACAAATATGTGGGCAGACCTTGTTATACACAGAACCATCTACCTATAAATAATAAAAATGAATGACATATGGCATCACCATTGTTTACAAGCCAAACTATACAAAACTACCAAATGAATCATCTTTCTCATATTTGGGGATAAATAAATTCATTGTCAAAATGAAAATTCCTGACTTGCATCAAGAAAAGCTGATCAAAGGAAAAACAAACAAAAACATGTATTAACCTGGCTAAAAGGATTAAAAATAAATGACCACAACTGTTCTTATGCCAAACTATACAAAACTATTAAATGAATCATCTTTCTCATATTGGGGGATAGATCCATTATCAGAATGAATTTTTTTTTGGACTTGCAACCAGAAAAGCAGATCATGGTGGAGATAACTACTGCATTTAATCATGTGGTGGCAAATTGAGCCTTAAATCATGGCTAAAACCAGTAATTGATTTCACAATCTCCTTAATTGACAGCCACTTTTCTTCATAATGACTTCCAAGATTAACTATGTGAAAAAGAGTGTGTTATTATCCAGCCTTAAGTTTAAGCATCAAAAGCAGGTTAGACTGGTCACATGTATTTGGAGGCAAATTTTAGAAGCAAATGACTTTGTTCAAATAAATGCATTCCAGTCAAACAGATCAGTGTTCTAGCTGTATTTCCCAAACATATGGCATATCATCAGAAAGAGTAATTCTGTGATAATTGGAAGACATATATTTGTGTTAAAGATGAATCCAAATGCTAATTGCACATATCCAGAATTGCCACAGCATAATGTGCCAGCAGATCTGGGTATATGATGTTTGTAGAAGAAACAGCATACACCCTCAGTCACAGGTGCCTAATGCTATGGAAGATCATTATTTTTGTTCTATGCAGTCTGACTCTTCATGCAAGAAAGTATATATGGTAACCAACAAAGGAATAATAAATAGGTTATTGTGATTTATAATGTTTAGTGTTTTTGTTGCATAAAATCTTTCCATAACATGACACTTAACAAAAATCGTTACAACCTGCTATCAAATGCTGCATCTCACCTGCTTTGCCACTGCATGCATCTTTAATCCTATGTCATATCCCACTCTAACCCTAACCCCAACCCCATAACCTTAAAAATAACGAAGTTACCTCAGAGGTACTGTCATTAAACTGGCCAAAAAGATTTGTAGGAATGAACAAAATGTCAACTTTTCTCTCCCTTAATATTTGTTTACTGCTTGGAACTGAAATCTCTGTGTGTGAGTGCATATGTGTGTCTGTCTGTGTGTATGTTTTGGATTTTTAACACAGGTTTTAAAAAATTTCTGTGATATCACTAGGATGTCTGCAGATGTGTGGCAGTCTAGCAGTGGGGGGCATCATGCTACAGTCATGTAGCTTAGCATAATTATTTTGACATCAGGTTGACCAGTCCTAATACTAACCTCTTAATGCTGAGGGTCTAGCAAGGCAGCTGTTAGTAACATTGTTTTTGGTCTTTGGTATTATTCAGCTTGGGTTTGAACCATGACCTCCTGTATCCAAAAATCTTGACCTCCTGTATCTAAGGTGGATCATCTAGGCCACCTGATGGGTCCAGTATTGAAATCTAATTCTTCAGAAACTCCAACATCCCAAATTTGGTAACAGAAATACACAAATATTTGTCATGACCTTTGACCTCAAACCCATCACCTTGAAGAAAATATTACTTAACTCATTTGGATCCTGTTAAGATTTGATAAATTTGGCAAAGTTCAAAACATATTTTTTGTTTGAAAGAACAAAGGAAAGTTGATATGAACTGGCATTTTAAAAAGCATTCTCTAAATATATCCACAACTGGATTTAATAAAAATTCAGTTTTTCTTGTGATATCATGTTTGCAAGGTACCACAATAAAAACCCAAGTGAAGATCATTGACTTTGAAATGACTTTGAAATTAATGTTACTGTTCCATCAACTTGAACAATGATAATATGTAGTCAAATTTTTGGCATATGTAGCTCCATGATGTGTAACAATACAAGCAATAACTTAAGAGTTTGTTTGGATTTTTGTCAGTGCCATGAAATTAGTAATATTGATGGCTAAATCAGCATCATTTCATCAACTACATATTGAAATGAGCACTTCAGTGAAAACCTTCCATCAATATAGCAATCTGTTCAGAAGGACAGTCATAAGGAGATGTCTATGATAATTGCCATTGTGTCTTATTAGTTGGTTGTGTATGGTATACCATTTTATTCAGGTTTGTTCTGATTTGGTTTGGGCATTTCATGGATTATCTGCTGAGACATATCAAGTAAGGTGCTTTGCCCACACAGTATCAGCTAACTTAAGCTGATCTTATATTTGGATTAAAACCTTTTATCATGTAGCTGTTTGTTCAGTGCTAAATATATATCATAAAATTGTTTGCTTAGTGAAAACCCCATGTTAATGTGATAATCTGTGCAAAAGAAATATCATTAACACAATAATTTAAGATGGCTGCCATGATGGCCATGTTGGATGTCAGATCTGTACCATTTGAATGTTATAGGATTTACAGTATTTGATCTGATCAAAGACTCAGCTGAGGTCACCATAAAAAGATTTTTGATGCAGCTGCCATGGCTGAAACACTGGTTGCTGAATTGGCATCATTTTCATTAATGGACATCTACATATTGTCGGAAGTCTTTAGTAAAAACCTTATGTTGAATTGTCCATCCGTTCAAGAGTTGCAACAGGATTTTCCAGATGGCATTGCTAAATGCAAGTTTGAACCATTTTCATTATGACCATCTACATAATAAAATAAGTCTTTTAGCAGAATCCCATGCTGACATGACCATCTCTTCTGGAGGGGGAGACATAACAATATTTTCAGGATGACCACCATGCTGGTGTTTTCATATACAAAAAGAAATCTTTAATTGAAAATCAAATGTTAATGCCACCAATAATATTTCAGAACAATGATAAGATTTTCAATATGTCTGCCATGACAGCCATATTGGAGATCTGATCATCACCACTTTCCTTTCAGATAAATTTGAGACTATAAGTTGTCTTTTAAAGAAAACCCCATGTCAATATGGCCATTGGTTCAGGTGATGTTGTAATTATAATGAGTTTTTCTAAATGTTTAAGGTCTGATTACTACCACTTATATGAAACTCTCTTAAACCCAATGTTGAAATGACCAGCCTTTAGAGAGATTTTCAAAATGGCACAACCAGTATATTGCCATGCTAGATATCAGATTGGCAACATTCTTTTTAGAATAAACTATTTATTGCAAGAAGTCTTGCAGCAGAAACAACATACAGATAGGACAAGAAGTAAGAATAAAAAGATTTCAAAGATGGCCACTATATTGGCTGTCAGGCCAGCACAGTTTTACAATTAGATTCAATTAGATAATTCACAAGAAGTCTTTTAAGTGTTGATTTGACCATTCATTCAAGAGAAGTAGCTATAGCAACTTCTACACAATGGTCATTGGAATATAAATTTTGGATGGGGCACAGTTTTTCCTTTATAACCAAGTATATTCCAGGATGAATGTATGTAAAATTTCATGACAATGCTGTCTGTAGTTTTGATGGAATTAAAGGATAAAATGGATAGATGGCTGACATGACAGGCTTCTGCTGTATAAAATCCTCTTGTCTCTGACCTGAAGAACTTAAGTAAGACATCATTACCATAAAATTATACAGTATCTATCACCTATTGTAAATGTACAAAAACAATGCAGAACTGAACTTGATACCACATTGTTGGGTAAATAAAGCAAAGTCACCCAATAAAATTATACCTGTTTCTGTTTCATTTCACTAGTCAATGATTACACTAATGTCCATCTAAGTCCAAGAATTATAAAACTGCATCCTCCATGTTTGCTGCAATACTGTGTAGCATATCAAGACACTGAATGGACAAGCAAATTCATGTTTTATCCAGGGCGTCTGAATCCTGTCAATATCAATCAAGGACAAAGCTTTAAAGCTCTCAAGAATTAAAGAATTCATGTTTAGTGGCACTAGAGCACAAGTTTAAAGTCATGGCAACTGGAATAAAACTGCATTGCTCATGTATACACAGCCTGCCTGATATGGTAGAATGTCAGGATCTGAACATGCAACCTTTCAGTGACAAGTCATGGAAAGAGTGATTGGCGTCAAATGTGCTTTGCAGTTCAGAAGAAGTTTTTCCTATTTTAATGCACATATAAAAGATAAACCTCTAAAGTTTTGTGACTGTATGTACAACAAGGTAAAAGAAAATGAGGTAAATGCATAAATGCAAAACTACTGACACCTGCAACAACAATAACAACAACAACATCATCATTGGAAAACTGATTCCTGAAATACTGGCAAGAGTCTACCCTTCTCAGACAAAATAAACCAGAACACTGTTCATATTTCTACATCAGTTTGGTCTCTAGCTTATGTATGTGTTCAAAAGACAAAACATGTACCTTTTTTACCTTAATGCATTGATATTCAAACTGTTCAAAGTGTCTGGTGATTTTGGTCATTTATTTACATGTTTTTTACAGGTACATAATACATAACCTTTATCTGTGAAGTAAACATTAGAATACTACATTAATATACTTGTACACTGTATCTTCTGTTAACTGGAACCAATATACAGTCCCACCAACCCATGCCATTATCACATCACACATGTAAATAAACCCTACAGGAATGTTGCACAATGGGATAAATTATATGATTGTGATTCTGTTGAAATACTAAATCATAATACAGTACAAGGTAATGTGTCTAAAACTAAATAAGGATGTTCAAAGCTGAATAGCACAGTGTAGGTATACAAAGTTAAATAACATGAAGTGTGGTGTTCAAAGATGAATAACAAACTGAAGAGTGTTCAAAACTGAATAACACAAAGTGTGGTATGGTAGGCTGAATAAACTTTCAATTCATCAACACCCTGCTGTGAAATGAACAACTCTCCTAGCCCATGCCACTCCCTCATCACCTTGTGATTAAATAGTAAGGCTACCTACACATTCTAGACTAGATTGTATTATTCAAATGGTTATGTTGTTGAATATACAGTTTCAAAATTAGCATTGCCAGGTGTTTGTTGCAATTGTGTGCACAAAAAAGTGTCATGCCTGAAAGGCAATCATGTCACATTATGGTGACACATTTTGTCAGAGTCTAATATAATGCCCATATCTGATGTTAACTAAACAAGTAATTATGGTATCATCTAACTGTTAGTGCATGTATTACCAGATGATTGAAAATGATAATTAGGAAATTATCTGTAATAAGAGCCAAATAATCACATGATGGTTATCAACTTCAGAACTTATCTGACATTAATTTCATGGCTCAGAATCTCTGTCTGTCAATCACACATATAATCATATACATAAACCGATCATCAAATCAAATCAAATGAAAGATAAAGTTTCTTTATTTCAAGCATATTTTTTATTACAAAAAGGCAATTAGCTTATTAATTGGAGGTAAAAATAACTGAAACAAATACATATGATGGAATAGAGATGTCAGCTTAGGAAAAATCAGAAGATTTGCACAATTTGTTTAGGAGTATTGACGTCCAACAAGGAAGGAATTTCAAGGAGAATGGTGAAGTTTCAACTGCAGCACATATGTTTGATTTTTTTTATCCAAATGTGGTGGACCCAAAGATTGGGTCACTATGTGAGTTGGGTTTTTTATTTCTAAGTGAATGATTGTGCGATTTCTGAGTGAGTCAGAGAACATTATTTTGACTAGATCTGAAAAATAATGGGCTACCATAAATGGGAGACCATGATCAGTATAAAGTTGGCAGTGTCTCAGCACATAATCTTTATTCACTTTTATTGCAGATTCTTCAAACATAGATTTCAGTGATGTCAAATTCATTACATATTTAAGATGCTGAATGAAGTTTACTGTCCTTCTTGTCACAGTACCTTATTATAAAAACAGAAAAGGGCAGAATGTATACTCATGTTCTTTCAACTTAATTCCAATCACTGAAGTCTATGTTCCCATCAACCATCCAACTGCATGTAATTTTGGTTTATTTAGATTTTGGTATTATCACTGGGAGTCAGTCATCTCAACAAACTTTAAACTCTGAAGCCAAACCACACTATTTTATGAGGACTGAGCTACTCTGAACCAAAATCAATTAATCTCTTTAATCCTTTCGACATTGCTTCCAATCACCCACTATAATCAATTTCAAAAAAATCCAAACCCTAAAGCCATCCAACCCTGCTGATAGGATCAAATGGGTGTTAATTGCTTGAAATTAGCAACATAATCATCTTGCCCTGCATAAGTCATACGACCACAGGCAGCAATACCATAAATATAGGACACTTGAAGTTGTGAACAAAATAATAATTTCAATATTCATTTTGTGTACATTGGAGATTTCAGTTAGTGAGAGGAGGGATATAAGACAACCCTCATTTCTGGAGAGTGACAGTATTGGAACTTTGATGAAATGATAAACTGTTTAAACATGCATTTCACATATGTCCAAAATTGTATCAATATTTAGCTAATCTATAAAATAATATCTTATAACAGTTAATTTTGTATAACCTTGATCATGAACAAAAATGATGATAAAAATACTATATATGATCTTATTACATATTTTTTTTCATGAAATGTTTGGACACACACTCACACACACATACACACACATGAAAGGAAACTACAACCAGGATGGTAACAGTGTGATTGCTGAGCAATGCTGCAAATTATTTCCTTCTGCCCCTGCAATAAGTAATGGCCTCTAGAATGCAGTAATTGGACCAACCAATTCATTGTTGTGGGTGTGCGGTCTGGAATTTTCATCCAAACTAGGAATTATTTTCATTTACCTCAACATAATTTCTTTCTTTCAACTAATATAATCTATCATTATTTTTTCTATTAGTCACAACAAGAATATCATTTTCAAGCCATTTATGGGTAAAACATTTTTAAAAATAAAATTCCCAAACTCCCACTAGAAAGTTAAAATTGCCACCCCCAAAAGCCTTGAAGGCATAATCAATTCTATGTTAAAAGCAAAAGCCAGACCTAGAGGCTATACTAGAAATAATTTCATGGAAGCAGTCTATGATGATGTATGGTAGGATCACTCATCCATCAAGATTTACAAGAGGTCAACAAATGTTAACTGAAGATCAGATAATAAATGTATCCCTAAATTATGCTTACAGTAATTAATTATTTCTCCAACAGCAGAATACAGTTTTTGTTTTCTACACAGAGCAAAAATAAATCATAATTACTTTATGGTTCAACTTGTTATTGAAGAATTACAATTTACATTTTAAACTAAATAATTTATTGCTTTAATTTATTTCAGATAATAAATATACCTAAATCTGCCACATTTGTAATGAATATTATAATTAGAAAACCATCACAAAGAATAATTTTAGACATTCATCTTGAAAATTCTAACTGATGTTAATCAAATTCAGTCTTGAGAGTGATCCAATTTCTTGGAACCAAGGCTATTGTTCATGTTGTATTTATTACCATGGTTCAATTGGAGACTATTTTGATAAGTGTCTCACTGACACAATGATTTTTATTATCCTTAACTGTATGGTAAAAGAAAAATATATATTTACTGAAGTGCATCACTTTCAGCTTTTAATCGACACCCTGGTTTTAAAGGTTTTATATATGGGGTCAGTGACATTTTTATGGTGGCTATAGCACAGAGATTGACTCCTGAAAGTGTCAAGGAATTAAAGTGGTAATTTTCACTTAGAATTAACCAGACATCTTAAATCATGTTTCGAATTTTGTTCAAAAGTACTGCCCAGACCAGGATGGCAGATTAATTGTGAAACATATCACAAAAGTTTCACAGAAATAAGTTCTTAGTTTTGGATTATTTAATTACCATACCACAATATGACCCCTTATTTGTTGATGTGTTGCTAAACAAAAAAATCAGCCAATCCATCAATTCTTCAAGGAAAGCTTGGATCAATCAATAAATCCAATTCTTCTTAAATGAAAGCTGACTATATATTTTAGAATTTTTGGAAATAAAAAAATGCACAATCATAAATTTTATGCACTAGTGACCTAATTTTAAAATTTTTAATTTTTATCTTGATATTCTTTGCAAACTCTTTATATATGATGCTTTTATTAAAAAAATAAAAAAATAAAATAAGGATTGGTTCATTTAACACTTTTAATGCTTTTGTTATAAAATTAAAAAAATAAAATAAGGATTTGTTCATTTAACACTTTTAATGCTTTTATTAAAAAATTAAAAAAATAAAATAAGGATTGGTTCATTTAACACTTTTAATACTTTTTTTAAAAAATTAAAAAAATAAAATAAGGATTGGTTCATTAATACTTTTAATGCTTTTATTAAAAAATTAAAAAAAATAAAATAAGCATTGGTTCATTTAACACTTTTAATGCTTTTATTAAAAAATAAAAAAAATAAAATAAGGATTGGTTCATTTAACACTTTTAATGCTTTTATTAAAAAATTAAAAAAATAAAATAAGGATTTGTTCATTTAACACTTTTAATGCTTTTATTAAACAACTAAAAAAAAATAAGGATTTAACACTGATGCATAAGATAGATCATTTTATCAATTTATCAATTAAGTTGGTGAAAAAGTGATGTAATCTTTAATAAGGACTGCAGAGGTATTTTGACCTAAATTTCAGGTTGGATACCCTGTGTCATCAGATAATTACAGGGAAAAAAGGGCACTGTCACCTGAACTATCTTCATCTTGGTGTACAATATTACTGGATTCAAAGCTGTGAACAGTGGTTTATTTCCATTTCCAAGGTCAACTGCAAGCAGTATTATAGAGACTACCATAAATATAATGGCAATATATTAAAAAAAATATATATATATATATATATATATATATATATATATATATATATATATATATATATATATATATATATATATATATACATATATATATATATATATGAAATTCACTAAACAACTACATTAACCATTTTGTAATGCCTAAGATAGTCCATTGATCCATAAGAACTCTCATTTTCCTAGTCAATGATTGGTTTCCCCTTTGCTACCAGTTTCAAAATGAAATGTTAATAACAGTAGTTATTTGGGATTTTTTTAAATTACTTTTTATGAAAACCACTTTCATGTGCTTTATGTAATCATGAACAGCCATGTATGGAAAGACAGTCAGGGTCTTCAATGTTATGATACACCATCAGCAGGTTCAAATCACAGTGGCACATTTCCATATTCAGAGATATGTCATTAGCTTTGTATAACAAGTGCAAGGTTCGTGCTGTCACATTATGTATCCAAAGTTCAATCAATACAATGTATAAGAATTGTATTTACCAATAAAAAAGACCACAAAGAAGGTACATTAAAAACAGAATATTATCAATTAATGCAGAGACAATAAATAGCCTAAACAATACAAACCTAAAATGGTTGAAAGTTAACCTACATAATTTTTGACACAGTTTAATATATCATATAATAAATTCTAAAGTTTTATTAAAACAAAATTTTGATTATATAAATACACACTCCAAGTTTACAATTTGATCAGAAATATGGGTAAGTCAGAAAAAGAGAACAAGAAAAATATGCAATGAACAATTTACAAGTCTGTCATATATTTATAGAGTATGTAAGTATAGAGTATCTGAGTATTAATTGAAATGTCATGGACAATCGTGTGACATGAAGAATATCAAGTCATAGGTAATCATGTGACATGAACACCACATCATAAAAAACATGATATGAATTAATACCATGATATAAAAAGACTGTGACAGATACAGTATGATGCAGTTACTGTTACAGTCACTCTAAAAAGACTGTCACCAGTATGATGCAGTGACTGTTACAGTCACTCTAAAAAGACTCATTGTTATGATGCAGTTACTGTTACAGTCACCCTAAAATGACTGTGACAGATACAGTATTATGCAATTACTGTTACAGTCACTCTAAAATGACTGACAGGTCAGTTACTGTTACATTCTAAAATGAATGATGGATACAACCAGTTACTTTTAAGTACATGTATCTCTATTTCTTAAAAATATTGGAGTTCTATAATGATAAATGCACATAATGAATTTTTAAATCTTAAATTAAACTAAGATTTTAAACAAGTAAAATAAAAATGGTCTTTTTCATAGATTATGAACTGGTATCAAAACTACATAGTACAGAAACAAAAAGCAGAAAAGTACATGTACCTCACACTAACTGTGATCTTAAGATGCTTTGTTAATAAATACAACATTTAAATGTTTCATATGTTTCTAAATGTGAATAGCAATGACTCTAAACTACCATTACAAAATGACTTGGCAGATCAGGGTCTGCTGTCTTAAATCGATGACAAGAATGAACAGAGAGGATCTTTATCTGCCAGTACATTATATGATAAAAGCTCTCCAAGGCCGGATCAGACAGCATGCTTGACATGTCAAAATACAATTATTTATTGTTGGTTCAATTCTTTCAGCAGACATGCACACAGCATGGCTATTTTTACTGTAGCCCAAGTTTCCTATGATGTTTCTTCCTACAACACGTCAGATATCTGAATGGTTGTTACAGTGACAGGTGAGAGAACATTCCCTATCAAAAAACTGACATTTACTAGGGCAATTTCTTTACACAGGGGCTAACATAAGTAAAGACCTTGTCTAGCTGTCAAAAAAAAAACAATATCTAGATACTGTACATACTTTTATCAGTTGAGTCAAACAACTGATCTCCTGTAACATGATGTTCCTGCCAGTCAGGGTCTATGTTGTCTGTTCTACTGACTGCTTCTAACAAAATGCCCTAACCCAGATCTGCTGGTGCATTATGCAATGGCAGATCTGGGTCTGTGCAGTTTGTAGCTGGAATCATCTTATATGTGAGTGCATATGGTAATTTAGCTTCATATAAGGAACAATCAGAACACCTTTGGTCAATTAATAAACCAACCACCATTTTTGTTAACACATTATCCCCTGAGCTACATTTATGGGCCTACTTTTGAGCTCTGTAGTGTCAAGGTTTTGTATGATACACTAAAGTAGGTGGTCTTATAGAAAGGTAGATGAAGTTTTACAATGTTACCAAAAAATATGGACATTTTAGTTCCACTACAAAATACAGAGGAAAAAACAATTTTTTGGACCTGAGTCTTCTTTACCCAAAATCAACCTGAGGTTGGAATCTGATATATGTCTGGATTTTAGACATTTTGGCCTCAGACCTAAGACAGACAAGTCTGAACTGCACACAGACAGGTGAACCTTTGCAAAAAGTAGGATAAGATAGGCATCTGAAGAAAAGAAAGTCTAAATTTTACCTTCAGCCAATGCATGGTGAAAAGAGCCTATGAAAATAGGTGTTTCTAACACAACTAGTCATTAGGTTAACTGAAAATCTCTTGGAGGTCGATGTATTAGGATGTTCTCTTGGAGGTCGATGTATTAGGATGTATTCAGAAACAGCTCCCAAAATGTCTTTCCTACTCACATTTCAGGTGAAAACTACAAAAACCTCCAGGGGTTAATGTGTTAACAACCTGGACAGCATACAAAAACTGCATGGTATCTTTAGTAAAAACATATTGCATTCAAATGTACTTCTCCAATGACCTGATCAAATAGTGATCAAATTAGTGATTGGCTTTCAATAAAACAATATCACACACAACTTCTGTTTCTATTTTTTAAACTTTAAGAGTGTCAAACTCATTTGCCATGATGGAAAAGGTTTAATATAGAAATATACTTCACTCTGGGCATGTGTATCATGAACTGTAATAAACATACAAATTTGACACTGTTAAAAGACCTGGTCTCTGGTAGGACTGATGAGTCTGGTAGGCCTATGTTTGACACCCCTGTTTGATACATTAGTAATGGTTCTTGCTTCTGTTCATCTTAGCTTCTGTACCATTAAATTCCAATCAAATTTGATATAAACTGATGCAATCTGATTAAAATCAAATCTCCACAGTCCCACCATGTTCTGGTGACCTGTGTTATTACCATAATTGCTAATGATATCAGCCAATCAGATGAAGTCATACCTTTGCTTTTGGGAGTCCCAGCAGTATGATTGATAAGCATCACCAAATGATTTGATTTATTTTCAAATTTCTGAACAATTCATTTCCATTGGCTAAGGCTAATTCCAAGGTCACCAGAACATGACCCCAAGGAGTCACTGTCAGATATTCAGGCAGGACAGTGGAGATCTTACTCTAATTAGATTGTAAATTTTTAAGTTTCTTGCCTCATATTGGATCATATTTTCTTTAAAAATGAAATCTTACTGATTTCTTTAACAGCACAAATAGCATTATCCCCCTTTCTTAAATGTCCATTATTTGTTTTATTACTGGGAAACCAACTTAAATCAGCTGTAACCCTAATCAGACAGACATGAACCCTTGCAATATTAAAATCTGATAGGGTCAGATCAAGCCCTTAATTGAGCTCTGGTACCCTAAGTCCCACATCTGTCAAGCAGCCATCACTACTAATTAGTAGCCACTGATTTTTGTATCAGGAAAAAAATTATCAGACCCATACTGTCAACCTCTTGTTAACTTAACACAACTTGCAATTAATACACATTAAAAAAATTAAATTTTTAAAAAAATTACTCAGTCCATATATGTTTCAGAGGGAATCATATTTTTGGCCTTTATAATTCCCCCCAAAATAATGTAGCCAGTGGATATTGATCAAACATTTATTATAAGAATATTAAACGACAATTCTATCTATTTATCATAAACTAGAAAAAAAAAACATTAATGTATTTCATGAACATATACCAGAAAATGTGAATCAATATTATTCAATTAAAAAAAAAGATCAAGTTGTAGTGAGGATGACTTAATTTTTAAATAAAAGCAATTGTGTATCACAATTACATTTACACCCTCCAGGGATGGGTCTACCTTTATTAAAGACCTTTCAATGACTGCAATCTTAATCCTCTTAGTCCTTGACAGACAAAGCATGTCCAATGAGGCAATATGTTTGACAGGATAACAAAAAGTGTACTTTATAGCCAATGGCACTGTTGCAAAATGGTCAAAGCATCTCACTTAGAAATCTTTATATATCCAAGTTTTTAAAGGTCAACAGCTGATCTTCAAGGATACCAATAAGATTATTTTTTTATACTGGAGTTAGCAAGAGAGCAGAAATTTCATTACCATATATACTCAATTATAAGTTAAGTCCAACAGTAACTTGAACATACCCAGATCTGCCATTGCATTATGCCCTGGCAGATCTGGGCTTGTGCAGTTATTTTAGGAGTAATAGGTAGAACAAACAATATAGACCATGATCTGCAGGTGCATTAAGCAATGACAAATCAGAATCATTATTGTTTGCAGTCTGACTCAACTTGTCATCTAGTACAAATAGTATGAAGACTAAAGATATTTTCAGAGTAACAGTTGCAGAGGGTCATCTGCTTGTTTCCTTAATTTCTGAACAATTCACTGAACTGTTACTGGATAAAGCCTTTTTTTTAATCTAGTCATCATATACAATTTAACACATGGTTTGTATGTGCCCCCACAGACATGTTTTGTTTTATTGCAGTGCCCCCTGGCACAGATCCTCACAGTAAACATGTTATGAATTGCTATTGGATTTTTTTTTACTTCCAAAAGCCTAGCAAGATATTTCATCAATTGCTGAATGACCGGATATAGATGAAAGATTTTGTCCAAATTCAGCCAAAGCACTGTTATTGGCTTTTCTTTGAACTTTGAATCTAGAACTAATCATGATATCCTATAAAAGATCAATTGTTAATTGACTAATTCACTTAACAAGAGGTCCAAGAGGACCTGATATCACTCACCTGACACACAATTGGCCATTATGCAATGCAGATATATATACCATTGCAGTCCAAGAACATAACTTGTGCAAATTATATTCTGTGCTTTATTTCATGTTGACTTGATCTACTTTAGTCTTATACAAATTTATATTAAAGACAAAGTCATAGTTACTATGAATAGTCACCCAAAAGTATTACCAGTAAAATTTACAAATGAAGTTTTGATTTGTGGTTTACGATTTCACATAACTTTCACACAATTGAAATTATAATTAATTCAAAATATTTTTTAATTAATTCCAAGTATTTTTAATGATTCTTTAATCTTGGCAATTAAGTCTGGAAGTATTTTTTAAAAAAGCCGATAAGGATATATTTTTGTTTGCTAGATAAACCTGAATTGTAACTGGGTAAACTAAATGTTTGGGTTGTGTCTCACAGGCAAAGATTTGTGTTTTAAGAAGGGTTACTCAGCAGAAAAGGCAGTGTAAATTTGCACAGATCAAAAAGTTCTAGAATGGGAGAGGGAGAGGGGGAGGTAGAGCTGTAGGGGGAGGTTGTGAACCCTCATAAAGATTGTCCAAGGAATCTTTTTGGCAAGGGGAATAAACTCTTTGTAACTAACATGTGATAGTCAATATCATGAGCTATTTTCCTTGTTTTCCTTTAGAGCGATAACAGACATCATAAAAAGGAAAAAATCCTGATTATTTTCTAACTGCTATGAATTTCATTTACATCTGTTTATCTTGCTCAAAATAAAAACTCAGTGGATGACTTGTTGGCTTAAATCTATTTACCATGTTTACTAAATATTCTGATCCCAATAAAATACTATCATATGTTGAGCCAGGCAGGTACAAGAGCAAGTAAATTAAAATGCCTGGACCTTAATCATTATTGATCTCTTACAAGATCTTTACTGTACAAGCCTATATTCCAAGTTTTATCAAAACCAGATCAGAAATATGGCCTCTAGAGTGGTAAGAATACTGATGAATGCAAAGATGCCAGACATCAGATACAGTGCCACATGGAAAGATCACCTTGCCTTATGGTTAGGTGAACTAACATTATGTTATTTTGCATATTAATGCAACTGTAGACCCAAACTTGTGTCACATTATACAATGTGTTACATTTGTCAACACATGCTAGCAGGTGTAATCATCAGTTAAACACATGACTCAAAATGTTGTACCATGCAAAAAGCGACTGTTGTGATAAATTAGCTACAGCAGCTTTGAAAGTTCCAAAGGCACTAACACTCTCATAATACACTGTGTTATATTTGTCAACACATGCTAGTAGGTGTAATCATCAGTTAAACACATGACTCCAGATGTTGTAACATGCAAAAAGTGACTGTTGTGACAAATTAACTATAGTAGCTTTAAAAGTTTCTAAGGTATCAAGATACATACTCTTTTTATGACTGAAAGCAAAGTATTTTCTTTGTTACTTGATAGTTTGCATGCAGTTGCTGAAGAAATCCTAAATGTGTTACAACTATATTGAAGATAATAGTCTGTGATGTACATAACACTATGAAATTATCTGGAAAACTCCTGTGTTATTGTCTTGTCTGACCCAGACTGGGATGTATCAGGGTTACCAATGTAAAATTGAAGATCATTAGGTAGATATTGAAGAGCATGGGCTATATAAGGAACCCTGTCTGACCCCTATATTTGATGGTATTGTGTTATCAAGAATGCAGCTGTTCTTTGCAACATTAGAAATGTATTGATACATATCAAGATATGGCCTTCATGAACACCCTCTTTATAAAGCATCCAGTTCTCCAGATTCTGTCAAAGACCTCACCAAAATCTAAGAAACATGAAAGATTTCATTTCTTGTAATTTGTACTGGTCAGTCAATGTCTGTAGAACCTAAGGGTTAGCAGGGACTTTTTTCAGACTCCAAACTGTAAGTCATTTAAAAGATCATATATGTCAGAACACAAGATTTTCATTCTTCCACCAAAATGAGATTAAAATAGGTACCATATGTATACTTGCTTACATGTCAAGTCCAACTACAAACTGCACAGACCCAGATTTGGGTCAGTGCAGTGTCCTTAGGAGTAATCAGTAGAACAAACAACATAGACCCTGATAAAACATATCCTGATATGCAGGTGTATTATGCTATGGCAGATCAGGATCTTTGTTGTTTGCAGTTTGCCTGAACTTACAAGGGGATATACACATTACCAGCTTTTATTACACAGTATTAGTTTGTGAAACTTATATTTAAATGAAACTGGAAAAACATTAAAATTTGACACTAACAGGGAGGCATTGGTTTCTAGTGTGCCTCTCATGTAGTATCATCTAAAGTCTTGAATGGGCTGATATACTGACACATTTCAAATGCTTCCAGGTTGCCAATTCAAACGGCCTGTGGCAATCATTCAGTTACAAAATTTATAGAAGTCTAGAAATAAGGAAAAAGGGTTGCTGCACACCTGCACTGTCTTATAATTTGGGGCTGTAGGATGATTATATAATTAAGGAAATGTAATTACCAAACTGCATCTATGACAAATGTCTGCCATTAGGAGTTAGAAACCAGTCATTTCAGCTCATCAATCAGACATGTTTGTCAGAAACTGGCATTTTTGGACACTCAGAAATATATACAGTACTCCATCATGATACTGCTGCCAGGAAGCCATGGAATATATGATCTTGAAGTGAGAATACCTTTTAAGGAAGTAATGTATGATATTATTATTAAAAACTGGGTCCACAACTTCATTCATTTAATAATGGGAAATATGTTTGTGTGTGTGTGTGTGTATGTGTGTGTGTGTGTGTGCATGCATGCATGCATGCATGCATGCATGTGTGTGTGTGTGTGTGTGTGTGTGTGTGTGTGTGTGTGTGTGTGTGTGACTTCTACTAGAATACATGTACTACCCAACCACTTACAAGGTACAACTTCACTCATGCATACATATTGAAAATACAAACACAACAATAATATAGGATTTTAATGGCTTCCACACCTATCTGATAATGACTTCTACTATGCTACTAACTATTACCCCTTACTTGACTCCAACACTGAAGGTGAAATATACAGTAGTTGGTTTCCCCTTCTCAACTTCCAAAATTGATTTAGGACTGAGTCAGTAAGTACAAATGCTGTATTTTTACAAAACAATTACAGTATTTGGACATAAAATCTTTTTATTTCAGATAACTCATATGCTTAGATCTAAAGAATTTAAAGAAACTAATAATGTCTGAAAAGTAAAAAGCATTTTAAAACCACCATAATAACATAAGAAATCCTGATAATCTCGTCAAGGGGTATTAATCTCATAAACCACCAGATTATGAACCTAAATATAAAGTCTCAATACAAAGTTATCTGATTTTGTATATTTCTGTGTGAAGCAAATACCCTATGCAGCTATTGTATTGTTGCAGCATGTTCCATGTTTTCAACATTGGAGTGCACTCTGGTCTTGCAGCCCCAACATAACTGTCCAAATAACAGACTCTGGTTTGGAAAGGTCAGAGGAAACTGGATGACCCTTGCAGTTAACACTCATAGAGTGGCAAGTAATAATTACAGGCAATTTTTACAGCTGGGAGGAAAAGAAAATTAGAATTCAGTACTTATGATAGGGTAGGTCAGGATGACACAAAAGTCTGAAAAAATCTGCAATAGTTAACAGTTGGTTTTTCTTTCCAAAATTTGCCCCAGTCTTTTAAAAAGTATGCATGTCGTACATCAGCTCCAAAACATGAAAGAGAGAAAGAGCGAGAATTTTTGTTGTAACAATAAGAATTATTACTTCCACTTCCTAAGAATCTGGAATACAAGAAAATTGAAATATCACCAGACAACCTCATTTATGGTTCTAAACTTTTGAATTGTAACTAAATATAAGAACCTATATTCACCTCTTTACATAATGGACTGATTTATTCATAATCTCAAGGGATACTTGATAAGTGTTTTGCACCTTGGATGTTGACAATGGATACATATTATAACATTACATCAACTAACATTATACTATTAATATGCCACACCCTGCTGCAGTAAAGGTGTAGTACAAAAGAAAAAAAAAATTAACTGTGTCTCAATGAAATTTGCACCTGTTAAAATCAATGAGTTCCTGGTCTAATATCTTGTTCTAAATATCCATATTATATGCTGTGTCTTTTTTAAATACTTTATTTCCAAAACTCTGAATACAAAGGACTTCCTGTAAGATCTGATATTAAAAGTGATTAACTGATATAGATTGCCACTCCATTGCTACTCCAATAACAAACTCATCACATGTCCTCTTTCTATTATCTTCTGCTCCCCCAAACTGCCAAATGGCTGCCATAAAATCCACAAATAACTGTACTATCATTAATAAAATCTGTGTTTCCTATGAAATTTGAAAACTATTTCAATTATGATGTCCAATTGTAAGCTGTTGCTCTATTTCATTTTGTTTGCTGAAGTAATCTCAACTGCTTTAATTGCTTTTGTTGCTATGGTATAGCCAGTACTGTCTTTACTCCCTTCGAAGTCAAGTAAAACTGCAAACAGCTAAGATCCAGATCTGCCATATCATAACATGCTGCAGATCAGGGTCTGTGTTGCTTGTTCTACTGATTACTCCTAACAAACTGCACAGACCCAGATCTGTTGGTGCATTTTGTGCTAGCAGAACTGGGTCAGTGTAGTTTACAGTTGGACTCCTCTTAAAACAAAATATGGATGGTTTCTAGTTTTACTGAAATATATTTTCCAACTGTTATGAATTGACTTAATTTTCTGCAAGGTGAATAGATATAAACCATCACATGGTAATGATCTGAAATATTTTACACATCCATAAATTCTGGGGAATGCTTTTGGTTTGCAATCAGAATCCAGTCTCCATCAACATCATCCACCCCGAATTAAGATCAAAATTTGCATCCCCATATAAAATCTATGATTAAAAGTTTTAACACAGTACAACCAATCCTTCCTACACTCCAATGCTTACCTCTATTATAACACTTGCCTCTAAAATCAAAAACTTGCCTCTATCTGAGCACACACCTCTACAGTACTTGCCACTATAGTACAGCTCTAACCTCTGTAATCAAACACTCACCTTTGTAATCAAACACTCCTCTCTATAGTCTAATACTTGCCTCTACAGTCAAACACTCACCTCTATAGTCAAACACACCTCTACAGTCTAACACTCACCTCTATAGTCTAACACTTGCTTCTATAGTCCAACACTCACTTCTAGTCAAACTCTCACCTCTATAGTGGAAACACTCACCTCAATAGTCCAACACTCATCTCTATAGTCTAGTACTTGCCTGCCTCTATGATCCAAACCTTATGTCTATAGTCAACACTTGCCTCCATAGTGAAACATTCATTTTCTATAGTCCACTACTAACCTCTATAGTCTAATACTTGCCTCTATAGTCCAACACTCACTCTATAGTAAAAAAAGCAAATAGCAGGCCTTATGGGCAACTACACCTTCATATGCAACTGCATTCTCCATTAACATTGTGTATGTAATTAAAGCAGCTTTTATTTTCTTTATGGCCAATGGTTACATGATGTGTTACAACTCTATGTTCTCATACTATATAATATAAAAAAGCAAAATTGACAAACTTAGTAAAATCAACAAATAATCTAATTCTCTAAGTTACAAAGTAAAAATTTAAGAGGAACTTTAAGCATTGTGAATTAAATCCTCAAAAATCCTAAATGATCTATTAAAAATTTCAAAAGTATTGTCAAAAGAGAGATGCAAAACCAACAAGTTTTATCAAACTTAACAAATAATTATCAAAGTTATAAAATGAAAATGTAAGAGGAGCTCTCAGTATTATACAGTGAATCCACAATAATCTTAAAAAATTATATCTAAGTCCAAAGGAATAAAATGTTTAGAATGGTTTTCAGATCTTCAAAAATATGTATTGAAATGGCATTGTCCAGAACTTCTTTTAATTATGCATAATAGTCCCATAATAATTTTTTTGGTCAACGAGCACCTTGTAATTCCAATGGAGAATCCCAAAAAATAGATCCTCTCAAACTATCTAAAAAATAACATTAAACATATCTGCAGACTGGTTTTACAATATGAAATAAGAATCCAAAATAGAAATGAATCCATAATAAGAATGAATCTGATTCCTCAGTTCTCTCCTTATGAACACCTTCAAGAGTCTATTAAGACTATGCTACAATATACCCCACATGACAGATCTTCCTACCTTATCTAATATTTCAAAATGTTTATTTGTATACTAACCCATCCAATGGGAAATAACATAATTGTTCTAAGCACCAACCTGACCCACCAGCCAGTAAGAAGTTACCCCAAAGTTGTCAACAGGTTTTATTATTAGAAACCTAATAAAATCTATTGCAAGATACACTCATAATATCTTAAGAAAGAATTGTAATCCGGAGTACAAATACCAAGAGTTACCAAAAATATAGATATACATAACAGTACAGAATGTTCCAAATGAATTACAATAGACTTGAATGTCTTGATGTATCACAATATTATTGGAAATGTCTTTAAATGAGTCCTCAGTAATCCCAAAGTAGTGTTTAGTCCATAAATTCAATGAGAATTTTTTGTAATTCCAATGAATAATTTAAATATGATTTCTAGTGAAGATGGGGTTTAAAAACCATGTAATCTGGTACAATGTGAAAGGAGAATGATACAAAACAATATGCTTCAAAAAATCATGTTTAGTTGATGAAATCTGCTGATGAGATGACAGAAAGGAAGAAAATTAAATGACTATTGCTGAGTATCCATTGAAGTGTAAATTGTTACATAATTAATTTACAAAGTTTGTGAGTGATTAGGTCAAATATACATTTTGATGAATATCCAATCATGATCATTAAATCAAGGTACAGACTCAGTCACTACCAGGAAGCCATAAAATCATGGTACAGATGGGTCACTGTCAAGAAGCTAAGAAATCAAGGTACAGACTCAGTCACTGTCAAAAAGCCAGTTGGTGGAGCTATGGACTTGTAGTTGAAGTGCTGCAAGCTTGATAACCACCTAGGTTAGCCAAAGTTGGTACCTTGGTATAACATTGATATGACATAGCCAATGTGTTAAAATTCCATTAACAGCAAGAAGCACAAAAGTCTCACTGTCAAATTGATATAAATCAACTGACTTTCTATAAATTACACAAATCAATAACCCTGCTGTTAACTGAAGTAATTTAAAACATTTCACTGTCAGATATTTTCCAACTTTAATTAGTTCCCAATGCCGTTACATCAGGTTTAACCAAGATTCAATTAAAATATGGGAACAATACATTCCAAATTATTCTATATTTTCCAAATTATTCTATATTTAACAAAAGTTAATCTTTTGGTTGGAGTCTGATTTGTTGAATTGAAGGTGGTAGGTCTAATTGGAAATTAAAAAAATTCTTGTTCATGCATGACCTACTGATTATTCAAGGAGCAAAAATGGGCCTAAATATAATAAAAATCCTATAAAAAATAATGGAAAAAACAAACGGACAAGCATGTATTAAATTACTGCTACTATGTTTCAATTCTGCATACAGAAAGTTTTTTTTAACTAGAAATGAAAATCAACACATTCAGATGTCCATGTGGGGCACAGGAAAAAGCATTACTGAGCAGGTAATTTTTTTACAAACATTAATTAACTAAATCTGTGCCAAAGGAAAACTGGTACTTTCAATTAGGCCATGATGATTGAAAGAATGGACAAATTCTATAACAAACTTCAATTAATGGCCAATAATAACAGGAAATGCACCTGCCAGAAGACATTGAAAAGAAACTTCAAGAAAGTTAATAGGAAAGAAATTGTGAAATATGGACTTAAATTGTTTCACTATTTGTGGATGCTGCATAAAGCAACTCAAATTGACTTCAGTAGGCTTGCATGCCACAAAGTTAATGGCATCACAGAAATTAAATTTGAGATCTTAATGAACACACTTTGTATCAATAATGTAGACACTTCATGTCATTAATGTACACACTTCATTTCTTTGATGTAAATACTTCATTTCTTTAATGTACATAATTCATATCCTTAATGTATATACATCATATCTTTAATGTATTTACCTTATATCTTTAATGTACACACATCATATCCTTAATGTACATACTTAATATCCTGAATGTACACACTTCACATTACTAATGTACACACTCCACATCATTAACTCAATTTGATATATAATTACATAAATGAGAGTAACTTCTAGGGAGTCAAATCAGCCATTCAAGTGCAAAACAGTTGCACAGCAGTATCATCAGTGACAATCAGTTAACAGGTCCCTCCTCTCTAACATGATATACAGCTGAACAAAATATACACCACATTTATACACACACACACACACACACACACACACATGCATGCATGCATCTAACTGGAAAGTGTAATGACTCAATTTGGTTGTCATATATTGTACTAACACTGACTCTGAACCACTGTATTATTACACTGTACCAACACTGCTTCAGATCAGCTCTCATGTATTGCTATTGCATCAACACTGACTCTGCTTAGTTGTCATGATTACACCTGCACTCAGATCAACTGTCCTGGAAAGCAACAGTACTGAGATTAGCTGAAATGTATACACCAGTACTGACTCAAATGTCATGTAATGCACCAGCACTGACAGCACTAACTCTACCAGCTGAAATGTAATGTAAGAGCACTGGCTCATTATCAGAACTCTTATCAGTTCTTATGCAATGCACCAGCACATCTGGTGGCAGATAAGCATTTTTTAAAATCTAAATGTGAATACTTCCAAATTTAATTACATACTGGTAAACAGTCTTATGAGTTGAATTTATTAGCTGTCTTGTTTAGTAATGGCATCATTCAAATATATATATATATATATATATATATATATATATATATATATATATATATATATATATACCCACACCCACCCATCACACCCATGATGATTTCTGTTAAATTGGTTAAGATTCTATGGAGTGCTAATTTGTGAAGTCCTTAAAAGGATTCTTTAAGTGATGGTGGCAATTTTTGATGGCACATTAGTATCTTTCATACAAATTTCAAAGCCCTCAATACTAGAACATTTTTTACAAATTCTGTTAAATTTTGCCAATCATCTTCTACGAAGTAATTGAAAGGTTTCTTTTTTAGTAACAGTGGCCATATTTGATGCGCTGTCAGCATGATTAAAGTGAAAGGCCTTTATGCAATTTTTGGTAAAGTTCTGGGCATGATTCTACAGCAGAAGATTCTGAAAAGCTTTTCTATGTTCATTAGTGGTGGTCATATATATTGTCATATTGTTATCATTTACATAAAATTTAAATCCATGTAGGCCTGGATGCTTTTTCTATAATTTGGTGAAATTACATTTAATGTATTTTTATTAAAGTTGGCTAAGAGATTTTCTCTGCTAAATAACAGTGACTATATTTGATGGCGTATCTGCATCATTTGTAAAACCATAATCACTCGAATCGACTTAAGCTGAAATGAGTGAAAAGAAATGATCCAGGAATTCAAGATAAGACCTTTTAACTGCAGAGTGTTGAAACTATCTCTGAGATTCTTCAGCAACATCAAGACTTTCAAATTAGCTGATGTAGTGTACTTACTAGAGTTCAGTCTGAAACCATTTTCATTTAAGACCAAAAAGATCCCATAATAAGTCTTCTATTGAAAACCCCATGTTGATATGGTTTTCTCATTTGGAAAAGTAATGATAACAAAGATTTTCAAAATGGCGTCCATGGTGGCCATATTTTATACCAGATTGGCAACATTTCTACTTAGTCAGAAAAATCCCATCAAGGAGAAATAGTAATGAAAATATTTTCAAGATGGCTTTCATGGCAGCCATACTGGATGTCACATTGGCACCATTTTTAGTTTAGACCAATCAGACATTATAGGAATCACAGTATTCTAAGAATTCAGTTCCCATAGTAAACATACACAATTGCCATGATATCAAAAATTCAATAACTGAAAATTTCTGAGAGCTCATGAACAAACCTATATTTATCAGTATAGATGAAACCTAATTGTCAGCTACTATATAGAGGAAAGGATATGAGCCATGGCATTTTTTGGACCTGCTTGTGTTTGAAACATGCGCTTCCAATTCCGCACCAAAAAGTCAGGTGCTAGACTGTTAATGGACTGAAATTCCATCAAAAAAATAATGTCTCTATTTTTTTTCACTTACAACTAAGATAAGCTCTCAAAAGATTATTTTTACTAAAAGATAACTTGAATTATTAACCAATCCTGGCCAGCCAAACCCATATATACTTTATTTTATGTTCACCCATTTTCAGGCTGGTTTCCATTTTTCCATATAATTAGTACCATGTGTCCTGTAATAACTCTTTTAGTGAAATCCCTATGCTGATATGACCATCCATTCTGGCAGAGTAGCTATACAATTTTCATATTGGCTGTCCAAGCTACACCATTTCTGTTCAAAATGAATAGCTATGAGATTTTCATACTGGCGCCCTGATGGCACCATTTCCATTCAGGATGAACTAAGCCATGGGGTGAATATCTTCAAAGTATTATTGCAGTCCTCCAAGCAGTTTAGGAAGAGGAGCAATAATAAACTTGTGCAGGCAGATGGAGGGGCAATGGGCAATGGATGACACACAAGGGGCAATGGATGACACACAAAAGACCACACCATCCTATAAACTTTCTTGGTCTATAACCAGTAGAGTTCAAAATTTGAAAGCCTTCTATGCCAAAATGCTTGCCGAGCAGATTATAAATATATTTTTAAAGTTTTGATTATATTTTCAGTAAGAATTTCATAATTGGTGCTGAATTAGCATCATCTAAACTAATCTGACATAATTTAGTAATACTTTCTATCAAATTTAGTCAAATTTTTGTTCAGTGTTATTTGAGATCATATTTCTTGTCTATTTTTAGTAAGGATGGCCATATTGGATGATGGATAGGCACCTATTAATCAAATCTGTAAGACCTAAATGACAGATTGTCTTTTGTAAAATCATGCTGTTGTTTTTGTTGTTGTTGGGTTTAATGCCATTTTTCAGCACACAATAGGCTATTCATGGCGGCCAGTATTAATGGTGGAGGAAAAAACCGGAATTTCGGAATTTTGGAAAGAACCACCGACCCAGAGAAGCTTTCTCACATATCCACATTCCTGGAATCCTAGACTCATCCTAGACTGAACACACAAGACCAAGACAGAGGTGAGATGGCAGTGATCTGTAACGACAGCACTTTAGACCACTGGGCCACTAAGGTGCAAATTAGCCAAGTATTTCTGGGAAGAAGTTGTATACAATAACTGTAAACAACGAGTAACACATAAACTCCTTGGCATTGAGCCAGGTGAGCTAAAAATAATGATAGCAATAATATTAAAAATGAATTTATATTCAAGGTTAATTACAAATTAAAAATAAACCTTTGCAGCTTTTTCTGCATGCTCATATGATTATTCTGTAACCCAACTAATTACCTTCCTGAAATTAACTAATTACCTTAATGAGATTAACTAATTATTTAAATGAAATTAACTAACTACCTTAAAAAGATTAATTATTTAAATGAGATTAACTACCTTAATGAGATTAACTAATTAACTAAATGAGATTAACTAATTACTTTAATGAGATTAACTAATTACCTTATCGTGATAATCCTTATTCCCATGTGAGCAAAAACTAAAGAGAACACAGTAGTCATTTCTCTGCTCTGAAATGTTTCTAGGAAAATGAAAGCCAACTAAATTTATTAGATCATCACATCCATTTCATCAAATTACTCATGAACACTTATCTGTAAGATGTAACTGACATACCTAGATTAACACATAAGAGAAAACCTCCAAAGTTGTGACTTTTGTGTTAGGATATTTTGATTGAGGATTACTAGAAGTGTCAGACAAAATGTATACAGCATACCTATACTTACATTAAGTCCAACATTGCTTTGCTGTTGCAAATTTGGCACCATATCAGGTTATGTGATGTCTGTTCTCCTGATTACTGCAAGCAAACTGCATAGACTCAGATCTGCCAGTACATTATGCAACATAGATCTGGGTATGTACAGTTTGTAGCTGGATATGGCTTATAAGTGAGTACATACCATAGATGCATTTCTAATCCATAACATAAAGCAATTAACTTCTAATACACAAAACACTACACAGATCTATAGTCAGCTTCCATTATATAGAAGTGTACAACATTTTTCACTACATAACAGTTGCAATAGCTACCATATATACTGATTAAAAGACCAAATGTTGTATATGCTCACTTATAGGACAAATTTATTAAAACACCTCATTCCACATCTTACCAACTGCTTCTACTATTAAACAAAAACAAAGAGATGTTGTCTTGTCATCAGTCAATTATTCCACATCATTACTCATTAGCTGTCATAATAGGATTAAATGTAATTTTGATGTGGGTACATATACACTGAACTTCTGATTGGCCAAGACTTAAATATTCATCATTCATTAATCAGGTCACTGTTAAGACTGTCTTCTAATGCCATTATAGTCTATGTCCTGTCCTATAGTACAAACTTTATATCTATATCATTTATTTGTCTCTTGCATGATGTGGAATATCAGGAATCAAAAGTCTTTGTCACTTTTCAGACACACATTATATACACACAGATTAATGTTGACAAATGCTATGGTAATAAGTTCATCTTTATTGTCTGAATCCCCAAATAAGGTTCTGAAATCCTGTGTTGTAATATGATTGTTGCAGGCAGTATGACCCAGTGTATGTCCTTACCCTGGAGTATGACCCAGTGCATGTTGTAACCCCTGGCTCCCACCTTAGACATAACTTGGAAATAATATTCATATATACACTTTCTTGACAGGAAAAGACCATGTTATTTATGCAACAGTCACTGATCCCTACATTTCTTCTGCCACCCTCCCCCATGTTAGAGACTGTTGACCCTTAAAGTATATATTTAAATTTTTCTACAAGTATTTTCTAATGAATAAATTAATTGGGACTAGTGTATGATAATGCCAAAATATCTCGATTGTTTTCTTGTGTGTGTGTATACTGCAAGCTGCTAGTTTTTATAACATTAATCACAAACTGATAAAGTTTAGTCTTAAAAGTTGAATCCTCCTATTTGCATGAATCACAAAGTATCAACTTTCATAAAGTACAGTATATATACTTACAATGCAAGTTTTTCATTCTTCCAATATGCATACAAATCCGTGACATCCACTGAGCTTTGTCTTTATGAAGTCACACTGATACAGCTTCTTTTCTTTTAAAAAAAAACATTCAAAATATGAGAATATTCAAAAAGTCTGAACATTTACTGTTTTTTTGTGGTGTAGGATTTAAATTTTTGCTACAAATAATGAATTTCCAGACCCAATAAAGAATGATCATCTGATGGAAAATACAGGGCTCCTTTCCCCAATCCAAAAATTTCCAAACTCAATAAAGAATGATCACAGGATCCCATTCCCCAATTTATAAATTTCCAGTCCCACCAAAAAATGATCATTCTGTGAAAACACAGGACTTCTATCATTCTGTGAAAAACACAGGACTCCTTTTCCCCAATTAATAAATTTATCAGTAAGTACTAACAAAAATGTCATTTTTCACAAAACCATCAAAGACTGTTACTAATGTAATACTGTATATGCCTGTGTATAATTCAGATCAAACTAAAAGCTTCATAGACTCAGATCTCCTGATGCTTACTGCACAGGTGGACCCAGGTCTATGCAATTCAACTGAAAGTTGTCATCCAATCATTTTGATTGGATGACAACTTTCAGTTTGACATCCAATCATTTTGATTGGATGACAACTTTTAGTTGAATTGCATAGACCTGGGTCTACCTGTGCAGTAATCATCAGGTGATCTGAGTCTATGAAGCTTTTAGTTTGATCTGAATTATACACAGGCATATACAGTATAACATAAGTAACAGTCTTTATCAATCTTTATTGATCAATTATCTCAATTAAATATTAAGTTCAGAGTTTAAGATAGAACTTAAATTTATAGTGATATTCATTAAGAACTCTGATAAACCATCCTGTAAAATCCTAAACAATATATGAATCTTGAAGACAAAGTGCAGAAACTGACTTTCAACAAATGAAGACTGCATACTGTCCTCATCATTTACTTAACACTGCAATCCATACACACCCTGTTAATCACTGCTTTTCACTTTAAGACATTGCCGTGACCCATACAATTTACTATCAGCAACTTGCCTCTATTCTCTACCAGCAGTATCAACCAGTAAGTAAAATGAGTGATTTTTCCTGCAGTGCTCACTCTCAAACACCTACTTACATTTGGAAGCAGGGGGTTTGTGATTTAATTTACCATATCTACCCACAATACCATACATACCCACTTATGAAACCCAGCTTTCAAAATTTAATAAAAATCTTGATATATATCTTTACAATGCAAAATCAAGATTTAACTGACACATTCATATACTTGTGTACAAGTTGATGCAGCTGCAAACTACACAAACCAGATCTGCTGTTGCATACTTCGTGATAAGGACTAATCAGTAGAACAACAACAACCCCCCAAACCTGGCACTGCCAATGCATTATGCAACAGTAAATCTAGGTATATTTTTTTCTGCAGTTGGACTTTTCTTATTTTATGTGATTATATATGGTAACTGTAATGACTAAAAATGAAGTATATATATATATATATATATATATATATATATATATATATATATATATATATATATATATATATATATATATATATATATATATCAGAGATGTACATGTATAGACTCCATGTAGTACATGGACAAACTGGAACAAACATACTGGAAGAAGATAACAATACAAGTCCTTTCTTAGAACAGTCTCTTCTTAGAACCCCTGCCTCTTCATCTTTCTTCTCAATCCTCTTCAATTTAAACAAAAACTTTTGGACCTTGTTATAGAATATGTAAATCAAGTGGCATCTAATGTAGGAAGGAGCAGAAAAAAAAGAAAGCTTCTCCCTACATGATGCAAAATCTCAGTGTTATAGTAATGAAGATATAAAAAGAGACGCCTCTCCAAATGCTGGCATAAAAACAATAGGTTTATTTTAAGTTTCTTTTGCTTTTTTTAGAAACACTGTCTCTTTTTCAATGAAATCAAAATCCAAAATTTAATTTACGAATAAATTTTAATTAAATGAATAAAAATGAATACCTTAGGATGAAAAACTTGGAGAGATTGAATCTGATTTGAATTACATTACATTACACGTTTGGGGGAAACAAAAACACATGATATACTTTTCAGTTTTTTTTTTGACTAAGTAAGGGGAGGGCATCTGTCTGTTGCCCCCCAGAAAGGAAAGTTATATAGACTCCTTCCTTTATCTCCTTTATGAAAATTTTATTGTGGGATGGGTATTACTATATCTCTTTTTATGTCAGTTACCTTGCCTCCAAATGGCAACAGCTTGTTATAACATAAAACTGAAAATGATGCTAAATAATCAGCTATGTACACATATAAGATACCATATATTTTCAAAAGCAATATATAGCAGTCATAATGGAAACCACTCTGTCAATGGCACAGACCATGCCATGTAATTTATATAGTAGATCAGATCCAATGCTAATGAATAGCTGAACAGTCTTAAGGTTGAAGGTATTACAAATCTTGCACACATGACAGGTAAAAAACATACCTGTTATTTGGTTCCTAACCAGGGTACCATTTGTTAACACAAATCCTACGATACCTCCAATCCTTCATAATTCCTCACAAGAATACCCCTCATCACAAGCATTACTTTTCAGTCTACAGAACAATAAATTCATCCCCACAACATTTCTTTTTAATCAAGTTCTGACATATATTTCTTCTTTTCCTTCTTCTTAAAGGACAAGCATATACTCACAGCTTTGGTAGAAATAAAATTCAGTATTTTTTCTTTGATATTTATGTTCTTAAAACTATCTTTAAATATGCACCATGGCACAATAGTGGCTCAGTGGTTAGCAAGCAGGACTTGTGATTGAAAGGATGTGGGTTCAAATCCTACCATCAGATTAACATGTGTTGCTTATTTTGGAATGTCCTTGAGGCAAGGCACTTCACCCCAAATGCCTCAGTACTAAATAACCAGCTTGTGTTGCTGAGCTACAAAATACAAACAAAAAATCTACCTTAAAAGAAGCAGTAGTGCATAATAAGAAAAATTCTAAAATTCCAGAAAAATCAAAACAGTGTTGCCATTGTAAAATCAAAACTTTCTTACCATTAATTACACATCAACTATTGGCATAGATCATATAAGTCCAACTTCCAAATTTTAAAAATGACATCAATGACATCAGTTTTGAGTTCTGTAAATAGTGCACAGAAATGTTTATATCTTTTTTTTAAAAATACACGGCTGTTACCATATAAGTTAATGAGTCCAGGTAGAAGGTGCACTTCTAAGAAGAAATGTGTTTGTGGAAAATCTGCCAGTATGGCAGGATTATTTTGATCAAGAAGATTGAGAAAGAAGAAATAGAAGACAGTGAAAAAGATACAATGGAGCAATATGGTTCCAATCTATATAAAAAATGACCTAAAGTTGATATAAGAAAACAATGGGCATCTCAAACCATTGACAAATGCTGGATTACTAATGCTCTAGAATCTAGATGGTACCATAATTTTCCAGTCGATACTTGCGACAAATTTAAATCACATGGATATTTTGCATTCAATATAATAAATAAAGTTACCATTATCAGAAATTAACATGGAGAGTGAAAATGTATATATATTCTTTCATCCTTTTGTCCATTAACTGAGTGCATCACATACAATGAATGCTATCTACATAAACAGAACTGTTTCTCATTTAATTAATATTGTTTAATTCAAAGAACTGTTTGTGTTAAACCATGATTTAGTTACTTTGCTCAAAATGTCTTTTCTGTATATTGTATGGACTGTGGATACATTCAGCATGATATCATATTTCAAGAATTTGTTTTAGTTTACATTGTTTTCATGTACCAATCCATATCTAGTAAATAGCATATCATTTATTCATCCACACACACGCTGTTTACCCCATAGATTACTATTCTGGTGTGTCATGTGATCACATTAGCATAGTCAAGCTATTTTTAGATGATGAGAAAATGAGGAAAATTTACAAAATGCCTTTTTAGATTAAACACAAGTTTACTTTAAAAAAAAATTAACATTTTGAATCAAACAGGAAATGAAAGCAAAAATAATTTTTTAAAAATGTATAGAGTAGAGCCATTTTAAGAACTGACACCATGGGCATTTATCTCTAACAATCAGGACATAGTTGAGTCATACTAAACTGGGTAGGGTGTTTAATTTCTGGTCAGTGCTAACATAACTGACCTATGGTCATTGAATATCACTGACCTAAGTGGAGTCAGCAGTAAATAGTCACTTCAACACAGAGAAAAAAAAGTAATGATGTGTCATCATCCAATAATGCTGGTTTCATTTATTAGTCTTTCACCTGCCTCATTTAAAATGAAATTATGGATAAACATCTGAGAGCAATCAATGCCATTCACATTTATTCTTAATGCTATAACACTGGGCAAGCAATATCACTGACAGACAAACTTTAGGTTGCAAATAAATGCACTCAGTCAAACCTAACACAACTTTCCATTATTAACACCAGACTACCATACCCAGTGAATCTTAATTTACAGCTAGATCCAAAAGGCTGGGAGATACAGTACACTCCAAAGCCATTGCAGATTATTGGCTTTCAGTTCTTATCTGCCTCACTGTTCACTGCAGTTGAATTCAAAGAAAACTATGAATGGATGTAGTCACTGGAAATAATAGTACTCATCCAAGTCTTATTGTGCAGATATCCTAAAAACTGCCTGCAATTATTCTATTGATTTTAGTTTGAAACATCAAAGCAATTCAGTTTGAATTTGTTCAACCTTCATTAAGCTGAAATGCTGCAATATCTAGCTTCTGTCTGTACATCATGAGCATTTGGGATTACATAGATAAAGACAATCCATGGTCCAAAAAGAAGAAAAGCTTGAACTGGATTGGACAATTATTACACATCACATAAGAGTCTGATGGAGTCAGATTTCTATTCTATAGAACAATTACACATGGCTGAAGTGCTGCTGTCTCTACTTCAGATTGTTTTCTAATTCACAAGAGACAAATGGTCTAATGTTAAATTAGCTTTAGACACCTCTGGATCTGGGTCAGGATATGAGATGGCAGTACATCTGGAGACAAACTGGCATCCAAAGATACAGTATATACTCACTTGCAAGGGAAATCCAACTGCAAACTTGCATTTGCCATTGCATAATGTATTGGAAGATTAGAGTCTATGTTGTTTGTTCTAATTATTACTCTTGGCAAAGTACAGACACCCAGATCTGCCAGTACATTATGTGATGGCAGATCTGGGTCAGCTTGGTTTTCAACTGGACTTTGACTTATAAGTAAGTACATGTAAGGGATTTGAGTGAAAGGTATTTGTGCAAACACAGATGGCAATGGAGCATTGTTTATTTATTGGTCCATTCAAGTTGGGTGCTCCCCTTGACTTGATCCCACAGAAATTGTTCAAATTTAAACAACTTAATTTTGATTGGATGAGATGGCTTGCAACCACATCCAGTGAAATTCACAGACCTGAAGACAGAAAAGGTATGCTTGATAGGCCAAGGGGTAGATAGAGTTATCAGAACCTTGGCTAGCCAAGATGGACAACCAGTATATTTTGTGAAGGAAGAACCCAAGCAAAACCACTGATCTAATGTTAGTTACTACATGTACATACTATACTTTCTCACATAGCTGAGACAAGACTCAAATTTATGCAGAAATAAGTGCCTTAGTCACTCTGACACCCAGGGTCCCATCCATTTTCTGGTGCCCCTTACCCCCCAAGTTGCTAGGGATATGGTACTTGGGTCATTGCTATTTAAGCAGCATTATTTAGAAAAGACAATAATTATTTTGACATTTTCAAAATAAATAATATTGTTTACTGAATGAAGTATTTTTCTGCTGTTTTATTTACAACAAAATTGAGAAAGCAGAAAAGAAAAGAAAAGAAATGTAGATGATAAAAGAACTTGTTCTTCTCATCTATATCAACCTTTCTCTAGTTATATGCCGCAAGTCCTTGTTATTTATATGCATTCTGCAGAATTTTAGCATCATAAACCATTACATTTTATCTTGTTCTTTTATATATGAATTTTTTTCTCCCCTTTTTTTTGAAACTTTATCTTTATAAGACACAATGTAGTCACTATTATGATGAGATGCCATATAACACATTTACAATTTTAATGAAATTAACATACTGAATTGAAAATTGCATTGATCTTCATTCAGATCTATTTACACCATGAAAGAAAAATATTTGTTTCCAAAAATATTACTTATGTGACAAGGTCACAAAAAAAATCAGCCAATATTCCTGAGTTTTATTTTAAAAATACTGTATTCAAAAAGGTGTTTTGTCATATTTTATGAAAAAAATGGAATGTAGCAATAATATTTATAAGTGTATTTATTTTCTATTTATTTTCTAGATTATGGAAATATATCTGGGTGGTAATATTAAATCAATTTAAGTTTTTGAACTGAGTGGTTTTCAAATGACTTGGCTATTTATATTTTCTTTTTGACAGATAAAATTTGTCAAATTTCAGAATTTCTTTTTACATTAATTTGAAATTGACTTGCAAATAAAATTAACTGAAATTAAAATAACAATCTCTGTTATGGGTAAACTTTCCTACAAGAAGGATTCTGAAATAGTTCAATAAAAGATAGTAAATGATTCAAATGGCATTATTGCTTACTTACACTCTTATACTACTGTTTGCTTACTAACAGTATTATGCCACTGCTTACTCTTATGTTGCTGTTTGATTACTAACAATATAATGCTACTTTTGCTTATTCTTTTTCTATTGTTTGATTACTTTTACCAATACTTGCTTACTCTTATGTTATGTTTGCTTACTAATAGTATAATGCTACTGTTTGCTTACTCTTATGCTACTGTTTGCATACTTTTATGCTATTGTTTGCATACTCTTATGCTACTGTTTGCATACTTTTATGCTACCATTTGCTTACTCTTATGCTACTGTTTGCTTACTTTTATGCTACTGTTTGCTTACTCTTATGCTACTGTTTGCTTACTTTTATGCTACTGTTTGCATACTCTTATGCTACTGTTTGCATACTTTTATGCTACCATTTGCTTACTCTTATGCTACTGTTTGCTTACTTTTATGCTACTGTTTGCTTACTCTTATGCTACTGTTTGCATACTTTTATGCTATTGTTTGCATACTCTTATGCTACTGTTTGCATACTTTTATGCTACCATTTGCTTACTCTTATGCTACCATTTGCTTAATAATAGTACTATGCTTCTCTCTGCCATCATGCATGAGAGTGCAAAGTCTGCAAAAATGAAGTTTATTCAAAGCGATAAAGAAATGCTAGAGATTTAGATAAGAATAAATAGAATGTTTTACTCTATGGTTTTTAGACTAATAGCACATTCTGAAATTCAATGGCATAATTTGTGAAAAGTGTGAAACAAAAATTTGATATTGGACAGTCTTAATCTTATGCTATTCACATTGTTTTGAGTAAAGTTAAGTAGTAGTAATGCTGGACTAATTCAGGTTGCATTCATTTATATGGCTTTATTAAGAGTGAGTATTCTTACATGTTCAAGTACTCTCATATATATATATATATATATATATATATATATATATATATATATATATATATATATATATATATATATATATATTGGCAAATACATGATTATATGGCTTGTAGAGAGATCAGAATATAGAAAATCTTCCTTATGGTATTGCCTTCCTTTTTGATTCCATTCCTCTCAGACACATACAGAACGAGCACCTGTCATAAGTAACTTAATGAACAATTTATGCAGTGACATGCAGTAGCCAGGGAAAGAATTTTCCACAGAAGGGTAAATACCATAAAATGGAAAAACAAGGCAAAATTAAGGAGTGGATTCCTTTTTTGAATGGGCTGATAAAGTCTGCAACAACAACATCTTTGCTACTGCTTAGAATGTACCTACAAGTCATACACATACTATATTATATAATATTAGTCAAATTATTATTATGTAGTATATGTAATACAGGTAAATTGTAAGCAATGATATAAACCCATATAATTGTTTAAGCTTTTTTATGTAAATACTGAAATTTCTCTAGGTGTGGCTGCCCTTACCCCTGCCCAAGACCTCTCAGACCTGTCAGTCAGTCATGTCTAGCACCCACTTATCTATTTAATTAATTATGGCCAATGGGGAAGCTATCAGACCAGGAGAGAGCTCTTGACCTGATTATAAAAGGGCTATCAGACCGGGAGGAGTATCAGGCTAAGGAGAGGGCTACTATAAGATGGGAACTGTAACTTTCTTTATATTTTTTTACTCATAATTTTAAAATTACTCAAATTTCATTGTTTTTTTTTAATTAATCTTATGCAATCATCATTGGAGGAATTTAATGCAAATTTCAAAAAGGTCCAGACATCTTTTCATATGCATTTTTCCAAGGGACTGTCCTATGATCTCCTAGGGGAGAGCCATATGTAAACATTTACCTTTCACCAAGATCCTCAGTTCACTAATCTTCAGGCACTACTCAACCAAAAAACCTTGGCTGATGTAAAATTGTTGATTAATCTTGCCCTGATGCAGTTTCTCTGAAGTCCTTGTTTCCTTATAACCACCATATGCTATCTTTCTTGAAGTTGTTTACAATGGAAAATTCCAAGATCTCACTTCTGGAACACCTTCAGATGAATACCATATGTACTCACTTATAAGTCAATGCTTACTCCAAACTGCACAGATGCAGGTTTGCTGGTGCTTGTGTGCCGAAAGATTTGGGTCTGTGCAGTTTTGTTTCTTTTAGGAATAATTAGAAGAACAAACATCATAGACCCTAATCTGCAGCTGTACTGTGCTAGAGAAAATGATGATCCTTGTTGTTTACAGTTTGCAACAACTTATAAAGGAGCACATACAGTAGACTCTCCTGCCCCCTCTTTTTCCAGGACCAGAGTTGATTAAGACAGGAGGTCAAAGAGCAAGGCTGTCTTTAACAGATCAAGCTGTCATCACCAATTCACACTCACTACCATGCATGATTTATATTGCAGACCCATTTGTATCAGAGCACATCACACAATGGTAAAAAATGGTGTAATGGTACATTTAAAATATAATACAACACAGGAATGGAAGACTTCTTGTTTATGTCTAGGATTTACAATCTACCAAGAAAACATACACATTTGCAACATAAACATTTATTAGCTGGAAAAGCAGTCATATAATTTTTTTGGCATTGTTCTGTTTTTGTTGTGATCATTGGCCCAGTAACAAAGAAAGTCAGTCTTGTGCAAATGTTTGTTTCAATGGCATTTGTGAAACTAAACACTCTACTGAGGAATTAAGGAATACAATTTCCTAGAAAGAAGAACAAAATCATTATTTCAAAGAAAAAAAGTTCTATCTTACCATGTAATTCTACTAAAGAAATCCTCTGAATTTTTGCCTTTTAGGCTTAAGTCCTAGTAGTGCACAGCCAGGAGATCCTAGAGACTAGTGGTCCTTGCTAGTTAATTTCTCTCCATTTAAAACAAAAGCCCCCAAAGGAAGTAGTAATGAAATGGTCCAGATGCCACTCTAGCACAGATATAATTGGTCCTTCCCAGCTGGACTGACCTACCATACATTCTCTAGTAAATAATAAACTGGCCCTTTGTTAACATTTCTACATCCAAGCCAAACAATCACATGAACTTCAGACCTATGCAGGTCAGTTATTTTAACTCCAAGAGGATCACCTCAAAGCATATAACTACAACCAGGATTACACTGAATCTGTTATAAGTAAGGACCTGGACTTTGAATTCCATAGAACACAATGGATGATGCCGTGTCTAATATGTCAGGGATGATTAATGGTTTGAGATCCACCTCCTACTTCCCTTGGAATTTATAGAGTTTCTTAAAGGGCTCTTGGGTTACAAGTGACCCCTACAATATTTATCCAAGTAAAACACAATTGGCATTCCCAAAATTCCCTAAAGCTGCTGCAAATATGCCACATGTGACAAAAAATAATAATTTTGTACAAAGAAGGATGTCAAATCATGAATCTACCATTGACTGCTAAAACACTTAGGGGATATCTAACAATTTGGATGAATTATGTCCACACTTTGTAGAAAATTGTCATAAGTCATGTCTATGCCCATGTATACATCCCTCAGTTACATTATAATATTAACTCCATCTACACTGAGCCAGAGAGGGTCATAATATTTAGAACAATGTTGGCATGGATGAACCATAGATGATATTGACAGTTTCATAATGGGATGCAGCCTCTAAAGGATGGGGGTGGGTCCAAAGGGAAGGAGGGGGGGGGCAAGCCCAAACAACTGAAATGGCTAAAGCTGGGAGATGTTTAAAATGCAGGAGCTTCTGGAGGCTTCAGCCCCAGGGCTTTCAAAAGTGTTTCCATCTGACAGATCCCTACCCTACTTTTTGTACACCCTCTCAGTAACGATATTATTGTATTTTTCCCTGCTACAAATCAGGGACTAATTTCTTGAGAAAGGTAAGGGTCTCATCCTGGGGTCCCAGACTGACACATTTCACATTTTGACACATGTGTCATTGCATCTCAAACATTGGTTCTATGACTATGAGACATGATACCAAGGATTTATACTAAATTTATGCAAAATCACCCTTTTTCAATGGCTCCAATCCAAATGCTTAGCACAATCAACACCCACAGTATTAGTACAAGCCACATACATAGTCTTAACACAATCTATGTTCTTAATCTTAACCCAATCTACAATAACAATCTTAGCAAAATCTACACCCATAGGCTTGGAACAATCTACACCCATAGCCTTGGCATGATCTACACCCAGAGTTACACAGACTCTACACCAATAATCTTAGCACAATTCACACCCAGTCTCTGCACAGATTACACCCATAGAACTACAGTTCAGATAATATCACATCAGTTTGTTCAATGGTCATTGAGTTATGCATATTTAAAATTCAGTGCTCTGGTGGCCTAGTGGTTAGAGCATCCACTTTCATCATTTTACAAGTGTTGAGTTTGAGTGCAATTCCCAAGCATTGACAGCATCACCTGGCCTGTCTCCTTTTCTTCTCTCTCTCTCTCTCTCTTGAAGCTGCTTCCTTAAATATATATAAGATGCCCTATGCTAAACAAATTTATATACACTTCCACATATATAGATAACTATATTGGTTTGCATCAGATAATGGAATCACTCTGCATAAATTCTGACATAATGTTATCTTAGCGAATATCTGGATATAAATATTTTGGTACAGTACTGTTATTTTAGTCCAAATAACTTTAATTTAAAGTTCATTTCACTCCACAGCCAATTGATAAGGAATTGTCATGTGCAGTTCTCAGACAAAAGTGGCCACATATACCAGCATACATTACTACACATCTTATTTAGGTTTGGCTAGACAATGCAGTTCAGTAAAATAAATGCTCAATTACTTATGGCATAATATCCACTAAATCTGGCTACACTAAAGTAACTTGTGTGATCATTTAAATATTGCAAAGTCATATATAAATATACTCTTGTCATTAATTCACAAGAGTAAATATTATCCTTCACAGAGAATCAATTGATATATCCTAAGAAATATGACCAATTTGTATATTAGGGTGAATTCATAAAATCCCTATGAAATTCTACACATTGAATATTTAATTATATGCAATCTGTCAATTATTTCAAAGAATTAATAATTGAAAAATCAAAGAATAATTTGGGATAAAACTAACATATCAATAGAGTCATACGAAATGAATACACGATACATGCATGAATCGAAAGCATATAAACACATTTGCAAACAACCAAACAAAAGAAATAGAATATTAAATTGGAAACTAAAATTATGTACCTTAATACCATTTCTTTTCAAACAAAGTGTTCCTAACCTAAAGTCTGTGCTTCTTTTAAAGACAGCTGTCTGGCCCTTCTCTATGAGTTCCCTTTTTATGAAGAAACACTACTCTCTAGGCTTCTCCAGAGTAGGTCTTAGCCTTCTTTCTAGGAAAAATTGGACCAAAAAATTTTGGCAAAGAGTATTCCGAAATTGTTTTCCATAGTGTACGTCCTTAATTTCCCTGACCAATTAGAAATAACTGTTTGTATAATTTCATTCTAAAAAAACCCTGTCTAACATCAGACTTCACTAACCTAAAATATGCTGCAATTAGCTTCCTTTAAAGAATCAATTGTTTGACATGCACCTCTTTTTGAACAGTTACGGTTGAGTTCTATTGTGTGCTGATCACTGCACCAGCAAAATTGACTGGGTCAGGTACTACTGAAGCTTAATGTAACCTCTTGTATGTGTTCAAGGATATAATAAAGAAAAAATCAGTGAACTTTCTCAAGACCTTCCGTCTTGACTGTGTTAACTTGAAAGCACAATTTATTTAACCTAAAGTTTCACTAAGTCTTAAAACTTTGACACATGACAAAACTGTACATAAAATGCTAAAGTAATTATCATACTTTCAGTCAGCTCTCATTTACACACTCTTGCATTACAAGATGTTATTCCCCTCAGGTAGTGCTTGAACAGCTTGTCTATTTTCATTGACCTGTGTACTTCAGTCATTGTGAAGCAGCATCCAACATGAAATGAATCTTATATATTTGCTTACATCTGCAAACTGCACAGATCCAGTTCTGCTGGCGCATAATGTTCCAGCAGATCTGAATCTGTGAAATTTGTTAGGAGTAATCAGTAAAACAAAACAGACACAGACTCTGATCTGCAGGCACATTATGAGATGGCATATCAGGATCATTTTGTTTACAGTTTGACTCAATTTATAAGTATTTATATAAGGCAGTATATACAGTAGTTCAGTGTTTGGCTCACTTTTATGTGGAACATGTAAATGCATATGCTCCTCTCTTCAAGTGTTCTGCATTACATCTTTTCCACAAATAAATTTGGCAAGCAAATACATATCAAGAGAAATTCATCTCGAAAAGTGACAAAAACCATTCCAGCATTTAGGTGTTTCCAAATCAACAGGAATACAGAGTTTAGAGATGCATTGTATGAGTGAGGGTGGTCATATCTAGAATGAAGTTTTATTTGGATGGGTGGACAGCAACATAGGTTTTGAATCCTGAATAAAGCCACAGAGGTGGGGGGAAGTGGACACCATCTCATTAGTTCAAATCAATTGTTCAGTCTATTGAATGAACTTAGAGTGGGAATCAACTGTAACCCAGTCTACTGATACCCAATTAAGAAGACTTAATTAAAGAAAACAAGCTGAAGCTTCATATCCACTTAAATGCTATGTATTTGCCTATATTATGTTACTAATTGAAATGTTTGCCATTATGATAAGACAGAGAAAGAGTTGTTAAGTGCTAGTCCTTTAAGAGTATGCTCTGTTGTACAAAGACATGTTGCTGAGTACATGTAGTAGAAATGATATGGTCTGTCTGCACTTTAGCCTGACCATAGCTTTCACTTGACCAGTAAATAATAATCTGGTCTCCTGGGTAGCTCCTTTTTAGAATAAACAGTCTAAGCAGCCAAAATGGACCTGAAATGATTGACCATCAACTGTAACAGTTATGAGCATGTTCCAAGGCAGTGATTCATAATGGCTGAAGTTTCCTGCAATGTCTGAAAGTTTCCATCTAATATCATTTCTATTTGCAAACAAGAAAATTCCTCAAGATCCCTGAATTTTCCATTTTTTTCCTTCTTTTATTACCAGTAATGTCATGATTTGGAAATGAATTCTCAATAATTAAGGATTGAGGATGCTCTCCTGCATGACAAATAATCTAAATTCGGCTGTGCTACATATTAAACACTTTTTGTTCTTTGCATTTATGTAAAGCATGATAATAGCCAACATTACAGAGAATGTTTTGCCAGCTTCCACCATGCTAGCATATAAAGGTTTAGGCAAGGGACAATATTTAATAGTAATTATACATGTATAACTACAACAACAATAATAATAATAAAATTATTATTATTATTATTATTATTATTATTATTATTATTATTATTATTATTAGTATTATTATTATTATTATTATTATTATTATTATTATTTGATAACTCAGACTTTGTTTCTTACAAGTGTATCTAGATGCAAAATAATCTTGAATATATTTCAAAGAACATACATGTAATATGTCTGCACCTCTCAAGTCTCAAATGACAAATAAATGACTAAAAATGTCCAAGAATGAAAAAAGTATTTGCCACATTTAGTAAATTTAGTGAACAAACTCGTGCAGCTTAAAAAATAGCAGTGGGATGTTTAAAATCTACAAAAACATAAACCCCATGCCATTTCCATGCTTTGTAAAATCAATTTCATTCACCAGCGAAGATTAAAATGTTATAATTCAATCAATTTTAGAAATGTTTCATTGTTATACACTTTTAACACTCTATGAGAATTACAGGTTGTAAAAAAACTAATCAATCTCACTGTTAGACTGCCTCATTTATTCCCTACAATACATCTCAAGAGTTAACATGTACAATAATGTTTGCAGGCATTAAACAGACAAAACCAGTTGTAGTGTTTAGACAGATGCTATACACTCATTTCATATGAGGTTTCATTTCCAAAGTGCCATGTTTACATTATGTCTATACTCACATATAAGTCAATCCCAACTTAAAACTGCAGACCCAGATATGCTGTTGCATAATGGTCTATCTAGTTTGTTAGTTTGTTAGAATAAACAACATAGACCCCGATCTGTAGATGCATTATGTTTTGGCAGATCAGACTCTTTGCTGTCTGCAGTTTGACTCAACTTATAAGCAAGTACAGATGGTACTTAAACATCTCTGGTGGAGCAATAGTTGGTAAAGTTGAAGAAACTGCTGTGGTACTGCAAATGGTCTTGAAATGCTGTACATGTATAATTCAGAAACATTTGACCATATCCGGCAACTTTTACATGGCTGACAGTTTATGTATAATGTTGACCAGATCAGGCAACTTTTACATAGCTGACAGTTTATGTATAATCTTTTACATGGTGGACAGTTTATGTATAATGTTGACCAGATCAGGCAACTTTTACATGGCTGACAGTTTATGTATAATGTTGACCAGATCAGGCAACTTTTACATTGCTGACAGTTAATGTATAATGTTGACCAGATCAGGCAACTTTTACTTTGCTGACAGTTAATGTATAATGTTGACCAGATCAGGCAACTTTTACATGGCTGACAGTTTATGTATAATGGTTACTTTGAGGAAATTTTAACATGGCTGACATTGCATGTAAAATGGTTACTTACTAAAATGTTTCTCCATATACCACTGTCCTTCTTTTAGTGATATTATGTAGGTCAGGCCACAGATCACATCAAATTCATTCTACATGGTTTCAGGCTCTACTTCATTCACCTAACTTTACTTATACATGTATAATAATGAGAACCTTGTATATTCTTTCACAATAAAAACAATCTATTACATGTATTGTGCTTCCATGCTCTATTATGAAACGGCTTTGTTGAAACATCCTCAATGTAATGGTCCCTGACTTATAATAAAATTGGTCACTTTGATGGCTTCCTTGAACACTGTTATAAAAATGGAAATGCTACAAAGGCAGCCAAACCAATAGATTATGTGCTTCAAGGTCTTCCAAATTCAAGGTCTTCTAAATTCATGTACAATTGAGTTGATTAATATTCCTGCAGCAAGAGACATTCATAACGAAAATACCAACTATCTGGCATTATTTTCTGGATTAATCTTTCCTAATGTCTAGGTATTAGATACATATGTACATTGTACTGGAATTTAGGCCATGGATTTTGACTCTGTTAAGATCTTATACATAATCAGTAAGCAGACGTCAAAGATTTTCATCTCTGTGCCAGTTTTAAAAGGTTACGAACATGGAACCTCTTGTAATGAGTTTCATATATGCATCATCGCAGACAAAAAAAATGTACCAATAAAGAAAAACAAGAGCTGCTGCTCAGCATACATTATAATTATGGTTAAGGAGAAAGCAACTATTCCTGGCTTTATCTACCATCTGTACTCTCATACAAAGCAGCAAATACAAAAACATTATATGCCCAGATTTGCAAATGCTTTTTCAGATTTTGAATATTGAAATATTATATCTACAAACACTAAAGAAAGGAATAAAAAAGAAAATAAAGAACAAGTTATAGAAAAAATTGAAAATTTTAATCCATTTGGTATTGTTTTTTCTTTATAGATATCTAATCTTTATATAATTATTTTTCTCCAATGAGAAAATGGAAACAACCAATGCATGAGTTCCATTATTCAAGATTTTCAAGTCCAGATATAATTGCAGTGGTGACTCTTCAAAAAAAAATCAAGTAGTAAAAACTTTTATTTTTTTTACATGTCTTTTCAGATTTACCAGCAAGAAAAATACTTTTATCTTCTGGTTTATATTCAAAGAGGATATAGTCATAAAATTTATACTTCATCTTGTTGACTCATTTTAACATGGCAAGGTTTCATAAATATGTTACTTATTTTAGCATGGCAAGGTTTGACAAATACATTATGCCTCATGCCAGTTCAACCAGCATAATTCCATCAGATTAAACTTAAAGCTTGCTATTCTTCAACAGGTTGCTAGGCAGCCATTTTCTTTCATTTCCAAACTACACTAGGATTTCACTCCAGCCATTTTTCAAGAACTTGACTAAAAGGAAACAGTTTTAAGCCATGAGAAAAGAGTTTGTTAGGATATAAATTATCAAGTCAAGCAAAGACCAAGGATTAAAGGACAAATCTATCAAAAAATTAATCCAAGGAATGTACAACCCAAGGTGTTAAGAAGGTGCAATCCCTTCTTGAAGTGGTCAAGAGGTTATAGATACAAAGCGAGGTTTCCTCTCTTTGAAGAAAGGGATTCAAGGTATACAAAAGCCATGTCAAAATGACAATTCATTTCTGTGGAAAAGAAAGAATTATCCCAAATGTGGGAGATGATCATTTAATCCTATCATAGTCCACTTAAGAAGTTTAGAAAGTGTGACACAAAGATCATTTATCACTGATAAAAACTGAACAGTGATTCCAAACTTGACACCACACATAAAACATCACATAAACTTGATCTGAGGCACCATGTTTTATTATATTGACACAATTGTCCTCCCTCCTCAGAAAGAGTCACCCCTTTCAAAGGGCCAGCTTTTTGATGTAAAATTAAAGGTGATCATAAGATGGGAGAGGGGGTAAATCCCTGAACAATGATGCCTGAGAAGGGAAACAGCTGGCTAATTGGGTGACCAATGTTTAGTTTCATAGCTGATTATTACTGACCTCTTTATTGTTATTCACTGGTCAAGAAAGAATACCTAAAAGAAAGATGTGCAAGATAGGAAAACATTGCTAAAAATAAAGTCATAATATTAATAAGTCACAAATTAAATGTTTGGGGAGAAATCTGTAAGTCTGATTTAAGACAAATTGCAAATTTGTTTCTTAGGGTGTGGATGTTTCACTAGAAATCAAGTTCACATTGGAAAGTTGTATATTCCTGTAAACTGAAACTTTCTATGTTCTCAAATCGGAGCATCCTCAGTTTTGCCCAACATGCTAGAAGCATAGAATAAGGTTACAGATGTCTCCTATTTTTTTTTGTGTTTTAATTCAATTATTGCCTACCTCAACCACCACGTCACAGTTTCATACTGTATTAATTTATTTTCAAGAAAGAGTTCATTTCAATAAAGGATGGGTTTTAAGTTTATACACCATATATTTAGGTTAAGTTTAAGTTGCATTTCACTACACTGTACAAAGAATCAGTCAAGGAGGAGAGTGCATCAACACCAAAATCCATCATGACATTTCTCAAAGACCATAGTTCCTATGGATTTCTCAGGTTTTCTTCAGGCATGTCATATATATATATATATATATATATATATATATATATATATATATATATATATATATATATATATATATATATATATATATATATATATATATATATATAATGTACTAATTTAGATAAATTTCTTGCAACAAAAATAACTAAATTACTTCCAACCCCAACTCTCTGATATCCTCATTTCTAGAAATCAAAGTAAATTAAAATTAAATCATAGAAATACCAGTAATTTATAATGTATTTTCAAAGTAATTTTCAATTTTGAAAGGCATTTACTGAGAATTTAATTCTGCAAAAACCTGAGCTAGCATGTTCATTTTTTTTAAAGATGCATTTCACATTCAGATGATATGTTGGCAATGGAGATGTTTTTTTTATTGTTGGTTTGTTTAGATGTAGAATTAATGCCAATTTCTGCATATGGTAAGCTATAGATGGGAAGCAATATATTTGGCAGAGGAAGAACTCAGGAAAACCCCAGGAAGAAAAACTTAACCATATGAAGTTACTGGCAAGCTTTCTCCCATACCCACATTAGCCACACCAAAGTCTCAATTAAGATATATGAGCAATCTGTGAAAACAGACACTCTGGACCACATGTCAATCAAAGACTCCAATATAGTAGATGGGATTACAAGTATAATACTTACCTTTTGATACATATCTATCCAGTATTTGTATTTTAATTTTAAAGGTAATATCTCAGACAAGAACAATTATTTCACAATAACAGATCTAACATGGCTACAATAATCCACCATGTCCAAAGCCTCATTTTTAGTCATCAAAATAGAACTTTACCTCCGATTCCCATGTATGCTCACCTATAAGTCCAACTGCAAACTGCAAAGACCCAGATCTGCCATCACATAATGGCACAGCAGATCTGGATCTGTGCTGTTTGTTAGGAGTTCTCGGTATACCAAACAACACAGATCCTGATCTGCAAACACATCATGCAATGGCAAATCAGAATTTTTTTCTCCACTCTGACTCAACTTATAAGTGTGTATATATGATGGCATCAGAGATTGTAACACTCATCTATTATTAAGAACAGTGTATGATTTTCATTACAGTTACATTTAGTTCAACTGTCCCATGACTTGCATTGACCAATATATTCAGAAGTGATTCAGTTACTGGCCTAGAGAGACATTCTTTGGTCACAGGTTAGACACTGAATCCCCTTCAATCAAAGATAATATAAGAAAAGGCTGAACAATTAATCCCTTTCATACAAAGATTATACAAGAAAAGGTTAGACACTGAATAAGGGGATTCATATTAAAGATTTCATCTTATCTATATCAAACTTGTAATTTACAGCAACTTGATTCCACCATCACATCCTGAGAGGTAAGTAAGTGATGCCAAATGGGTGAAGACTCAATTACCAATTTCAACAAGAGTTGTACTTTCAAACTCTCTCTGGTTACCTGAGACATACCTATGTACCAATTTAATGACAAAGCCTAACTACCCTTAAGAAACTAAATATTCCACAAAATTTATGACTGACAGATATGGACCTATGGACCTATTTCATCTAAATTTGTTCTAAAATGAAGAATGACATATTGAGCTTTTGCTGATGCTCAAGATCACAAACAATACTCAATATGAAACAAATAATACTCAATATTAAACAAACAATACTCAATATGAAACAAATAATACTCAATATTAAACAAATAATACTCAATATTAAACAAATAATACTCAATATTAAACAAATAATACTCAATATTAAACAAATAATACTCAATATTAAACAAATAATACTCAATATTAATAAAAATGGTACACAATATGAAACAAATAATACTCATTATCAAATAAATAATATTCAATATTAAAAGTTTGAATTTTCATTATATACTCAATAGTAAACATTGTAAAACTCATTAAAAAAAACCCTGTCATGTGTGGATACTAATGGTTCCCATTAATGGTGGGTTCATGATGGATTAAGAATGTAGGTGTATTGACTACTTGTGTTTATTCATCTTGACAGAATGGCAATGAAACCAAGGAGAAAATTACTACCTTTCTATTGTCAGTTTGTTAAATGAGATCCCATGTGAACCAAAAAAATAACCAAATTGGTTTTGAAATTAGTTCTACTATTTTTGCACTCTTTATCAACAATATTCCCTGGACAAATCTGTTTAAACTGTAAGTGTTGGCAAGCAATGTGTTCAAACAAAATCTTTACAAGCAATAAGCTCTAACAAAGTCTCCACAAATAATGTGTTCAAACAAAACCTCTACAAGCAATGTGTTCAAACAAAGTCTCTACAAGCAATATGTTCAAATAAAATTTCTATAAGCAATGTGTTCAAACAAAATCTCTACAAGCAATGTGCTCTAACAAAGTCTCTACAAGCAATGTACTCTAACAAAGTCTCTATAAGCAATGTGTTCAAACAAAATCTCTATAAGCAATGTGCTCTAACAAAGTCTCTATAAACAATGTGTTCAAACAAAGCCTCTACAAGCAATGTGTTCAAACAAAGTCTCTACAAGCAATGTGTTCAAACAAAGTCTCTACAAGCAATGTGCTCTAACAAAGTCTCTACAATCAATGTGTTCAAACAAAATCTCTATAAGCAATGTGCTCTAACAAAGTCTCTACAAGCAATGTGCTATAACAAAGTGTCTACAAGCAATGTGCTCTAACTCTCAAGGCTTGTAGAATTAAAAAAATTTCAAAATGTTTGGGCTTAAACAAAACAAAAACATTTGTCCACTCTTTCCAATGAGTACAGGGAGGGTAAGGGAAGTGCAGCTTTTACAGTCATTAAACAACATCAAAACTATAGTCACACTTGTGTTTGTTTGTCTTATAGGAGCAACATAACCATTTTTTAGTCCTGGCCTGGCTTTCGTAATAAATATGCATGAAGTCACATTTGATGTAAATTGTTTGCTAAGATGCTCCAAACAAGCTAGCTTGTTTGACAAAAGTACCATATATACTTGTTTATAAGTCAAATCCAACTGCTGCCTATAAAAACCCAGATCTGCTGTTGCATAATGTGTCAGCAGAACAGGGTCTGTGGAGTTTGTTAAGAAGTAATCAGTAGAACAAACTATTCTCTGATTGGCTGGCATACTATATGACTATTTGGGGTATATGTTGTTTGCAATTTGACTCCACTTACAAGTAAGTATATACAGTAAGTTTAAAGATAAAATCCTATCAAAGTTTACAATTTGTATACAATAATTTGAGCTTAATTTGCACTCAAAGTTGAGATATTCTATAAAAGAGGGCCTGTCAAAGAAAGATCCCATGATTTTAGCAAGAAAACTTAAAAAGGCTGAAAATTATTTTTGTCCTTTTTGCATCTTCATGTGTTAATTATTGCATCCATTATTATAATGAGCATGTGGTGACTCAGTCTGATAACAAAATTAAAGTCTACACATGAGACAACTGGTCTGAATTTCGCCAAAAAAAACTTCAGCAAAGAATACAGCAATCTGACTGGCTCTTATTTAAATCTCTCCAAAAATCTATTATATCAAGGCTAAAGGTCAAACCCAATGTTAATGAAATTACTGCCTGGAGGTAGAAACTTACCTTAATCCTGAAATGATGACCAGTTACATTGTATATATCAGAATGATTCTATTCTGATATCTTCAGCAGTTTCTATAGTCTGTAGATCCTCATCCCATCTGCAACAAAGGAAAGAGAACATGCAAAAACTGGTCACTGATAATTGCCCAATGGACGATGTTCACCCTCAAACTAGGCAGTTCATGATTTGTAACTGTTATGCATATCTATATTTTTTGTAACTCTATAATTTTATCTATTTTTTGAGCCAATTATCTTTAATTCATGGCATACATGCAAAGGGCACGTTCTAAGTTTTTAAAGAATGCAAAATTGAACAGAATCTATTAATAATTGCTTACATACATTTTGAGTGTTACTAATAAAAGAACTATTAGTAAACATTTTTATGAGATTCAGCCTTTTTTCCCATTGGATAGATAAGTCAGGTGGTATCTAAGAACAATTAAGTTGTTAACTCTTATTGAATTAGGTAGTATCAGATATTACACTGAGGTATATTGTGAAAATATTGTCATATTAGAAAGTGTATACAGTATAAGGAGAGAACTGAGCAATCTGATTTCATTCGTATTTTTAGAGTCATTCTTATTTCTTGTGTTCCTGTTGTAACGTTTATGTAATACTTAAATATTATGTGAGAGGAAAAACATTTTTTTTTTAAAAAAAAACTTCAGTGGAAATAGAAAGTACTCAGTTGGACTAAACTATTTTATCTTGGAACTATTGTGAAATTATTTAAATCTGTTCTGGATGATGCTATTTTGACAATATCATGATTCTTCGCTGACTAGGATATTTCCAATTTAGAAATTTATACAGAACTTTATAGCTTCTGAACTTTATAGAATGTTTTCAGGATTATTTTGGATACACTTCATAATACTGTAATTTCCTCTCATATTTTTATTTTATAACATGGATAATTAAATTATTTGTTAAATTTTACAAAAGTTGTTGGTTTTGCATATTTCTGTTACTTAGCTAATAACCAATGAACTGTAACAATACATACATAACATTTGGACTCTTTTGAAATAGGCATCAGTACATACATAACAGTTAGCCTCTTTTAAAATAAGCATCAGTACATACATAACAACTAGACTTTTAAAATAGGCATTGGTATGTAACAGTTATACTTTTAAAATAAGCATCAGTACTGTACATACATAACAGACTTTTAAAATAGGCATCAGTACATACATAACAGACAATTTTAAAATAGGTATCAGTATGTACATAACAGTTACCTTCTTTTAAAATAGGCATCAGTACATAACAGTTAGACTTTTAAAAAAGGCATCCTTACATATATAACAGACTTTTAAAATAGGCATCAGTACACATATAACAGACTTTTAAAATAGGCATCAGTACATACATAACAGACAATTGTAAAATAGGTATCAGTATGTACATAACAGTTACCCTCTTTTAAAATAGGCATCAGTTCATATATAACAGACTTTTAAAATAGGCATCAGTACATACATGACCATTAGCCTCTTTTAAAATAGGCATCAGTATGTAACAGACTTTTAAAATAGGCATCAGTATGCAACAGACTTTTAAAATAGGCATCAGTATGTACATAACAGACTTTTAAAATAGGCATCATATTGTACATAACACTTTTAAAATAGGCATCAGTATGTACATGACAGACTTTTAAAATAGGCATCAGTATGTACATAACAGACTTTTAAAATAGGCATCATATTGTACATAACACTTTTAAAATAGGCATCAGTATGTACATAACAGACTTTTAAAATAGGCATCATATTGTACATAACACTTTTAAAATAGGCATCAGTATGTACATGACAGACTTTTAAAATAGGCATCAGTATGTACATAACAGACTTTTAAAATAGGCATCAGTATGTACATAACAGACTCTTTAAAATAGGCATCATATTGTACATAACACTTTTAAAATAGGCATCAGTATGTACATGACAGACTTTTAAAATAGGCATCAGTATGTACATAACAGACTTAAAATAGGCATCAGTATGTACATAACAGTTTGACACGTTTTAAAGTAGGCATCAATATATTTATAAGTTAGACTCTTAAAATAGGCATCAGTATGTACATAACAGACTCTTAAAATAGGCATCAGTACGTACATAACAGTTTGATTGTCTTAAAGAAGACCTTAGTAAATAGAAAAGATTAAGCCAATTCAAAGAATGTTTTATAATTATGATGTTTTATTGTAGGTCTAAAGCAAATAACAGTAATATGAAATGACGATTAATAATTATGACAAATGATGTATATTTTCATAATACAATATGGCGATATAGGAATAATAACTTTTTTGAGTGAGAATACTTACTCTAGTCAAAAATACTAAATTTTAAATATTGGAGGTAATCCACTCATTACTTTTCTAGTAGAATAATGTTTTTATCGAGGTATAAAAACAGCTTCATTTCATTTGAAATGAGAGTCATTGCAGCATCCAAAAGCTGGCTATTTATGTCATATAGAACTAATACTGATAATGTACAAAATGTATATCAAATATAAGCTAGTTATGAATAATAATGGATAAGACCTTTATATCTTAACACATACTTTCTTAATGTTAATATTAATTTTGATTTATCTGAATTTTGATTAGTCAAGGGTATGATCTTTGATACAAAGTAACCCTATTACCATAAAATCAATGTTCTTTCATGTCAATGGAACGTTTAATGTAAAATCCCGTTGTGACTTTATTTCGATCTGGGATGTAATATCGTTGCATTTCCACTTCTTCCATTATGCGAATCAATTTTCATACAGTTATGTTTTGGGAGAATATTTCTTTTAAAGTACATAAAATCTATGGGTCTCTATTAACTGATTTATATTGTGTCTTGAGTGAATTCATTTGCATGAGGCACTTACAACGAAACAATCTTTTAAGACTAGTCAGCACACAAACAAATTATGTCTCTGGGCACTAGATAGAATGAAAATGTTAAAAAATGAAATCCAACATCTCTGGAAAACTCACATTTGATTAATTTGTGGGTTGTAAATAAGAGTTATGTCTTGCCATAATCCTGAAATACCAATGATTTGGAGGCAATGCTCAGTTAATCAATTACAGCCATTGAAATTAGTTGTCAATCTTGCATTTTATAACTGGGAAGTAGTCTCCTAACAAAAATATATATGATCTAATTCATTTTGCCATAGACTGGATACAATATTTTCATCAAACCCTCTGATAATTTTTACAGGATTCAATAAACGACAATATATATATGATGTTCCTTAACAAAAGATTATCTCCCAGTAAAGAGATATGACAGAACCAGGCATGGGAGGAGGAAGGAAAAAAGAGAGAGAGAGAGAGAGAGAGAGAGAGAGAGAGAGAGAGAGAGAGAGAGAGAGAGAGAGAGAGAGAGAGAGAGAGAGAGAGAGAGAGAGAGAGAGAGAAAGAAAGAGAGAGAGAGAGACAGAGAGACAGAGAGAGAGAGAGAGAGAATTTTAAATAAGTGAAATGAAATATACGTAACCAAGGAGAACCTCAGCCATTATCTGAATCTGAATGAAAAGTGACAAATTTTTAGAAAGTGTTTTATAGCACTTTTGAAAGAAAAAGTAGGTCATAATTTTAACTAGGTACATGTACTACCATGAATAGTCTAGACAGGGCCAGCCTTAAGCCAACTGGACCAATTTGGCCCAATTAGACCACAGGTTTGCTGAGTTTAGTTACCTAAATTTAGTAACAATCATTTCTGTATATCTCATATATCTCATATAACACAGTTTTGTGATAAAAGTGATAAGATTTTAAACTGGGGGCCCCGAATGGCTGGCTGAGTGGTCTAAAGCACTGTCCATTATGGATCACTGCCATCTCACCTATGTCTGTGTGGGTTGGAGTCTAGGATTCGGGGAATGTGGATATGTGAGAAAGCTTGTCAGTAGCTTCTGGTGGGTCAGTGGTTCTTTCCAGTGATTTCCCTGTTTCTTCCTCCACCATTAATACTGGCTGCCATGAATAGCCTATCGTGTGCTGAAAAATGGCATTAAGCCCAACAACAACAACAAGATTTTAAACTATGGGTAATTATTCCCTCACTATATCATATAAATAGACTGAGAATGCTAGACTAAGGAATTTTGGTAGTATTATAATTCTTGATTGCATTAGAACTTGAATAGTTAACTTCTTTGGATTTTAGTCATTTTTGCCTGTCAGCATCTATTATTGACTCTTTAATTTACATGCATTTGCATGCTACTTAATTTGTGTAATAATTCACTATTACTATGCCAACAGAGCAAATGACCGGAAGTAAAGGAACACAGAAGGCCCCGCCAAATTCCCCCATCATAACAACATCCTCTTGTATCCTCTTCCAGTAGTTGTCTGCATTCCCATGTTCTTCCAAAATTTTAATTCATATGCTTCTAATCAATGCCCAGTCTCCCTTTTTTTATCTGGCTGTTCCTATCATATTGCCAAACATGTGGTGGTCACATTGAGTCAGATATTTTGGAGTTCTGAATTTTCCTATCTTGTGATAGTTCTTGGAACATGAAGGAGAACACATAAATAATTGTGTTTATTATTAATCAATAACCTGCTAATCAGCATGTATTACTTCATTAATGTTAATTAAAGGCACTTTTATTTCTCACAGCTGCTGGCTCAATTTTTTAACAACCATTGATGTGATTGTATGACACCCCTATCTTTAAGTAGGAGCTGCAGAGGTGTCATAGTTAATGTGCTGGATACACGACTGAATGGTCACTGGTTTGAATCCTTCTGTCAGATCAGCCTTGGTTCAATACTGCTGTGCATCCTTAGGTGAGGCACTTGACTCTAACTGGCAGGTTCTTAAGTGGTTACCTTGCCAGTAGCTTCCTGTGGGTTGATGTAACCTTCCTGGTGCTTGTGTTGCTGTGCCATAGGATATCAAATCAAACCAAACCATACTGTTAAGTAACATGAACTTACTGCTTGATAACTTATAACCATGCAATTCAAATGTAAGTGCATGCTTAAATAAATATGACTGTCTCTCAAAATCTTTCAATCCTATGTTGAGGCAAGTACAAAAGCTGACAACCGTTCAGTATCGATGAATAGTACCAAAATAATTTCCAACCAATACATTCCATTATGTGAGAACTCGCTACCAAACAAAGTATAATGGTGAATTTATCAAAGTTTTCTTTTAAAACTGGATTTAGTTTCAGTCACAATTTACCATGGATTTTTTTATGTAATTATTCCAGTCTTTTTAAGAAACTTGATTCAGTTTTTGTATACCAATCAATGCTTTGGAATCTAGAATAGATTCAGATTTTATGAACACTTGCTGTAGTTATCAATGGAGCTGTTATGAGGATTGTCATTTGAGTAAGGTTGGAGTCGAAATTGTAACTTTTAGTGGCAAACAATTGCTATGGTGGAAGAAATTGAAGTTGACTTGCAAGGAAACATTTATGAAAGATCAAACCTATGTGCTGCACCAAAAGCAAATCTGATAACATTCAGAGTACTTCGTGCTGGTGTAGTAGTCAAATTTATCCCATGTTGATTCTTTCCCTGGGTGGGGGATGGGGGCACTTTCAGAGTGGGAAAAAGATTTGGATCCAGAAGAAAGGGAGAGAGTAAGGGCTCATCCTAAAAGGAAGTCAAGAAGACAAGAAGTACAATGAAGAAGACAGAAAAATTATAGACTTTAATAATGAAATAAATATTCAGATCACACAGTAAAGGTACTGGAGTTTATGCAACTTCCTAAAATATTTACCATATATACTTGCTTTCAAATCAAGCTCAACTTCATATAATATAGACCCTGATCTGCCATTGCCAGCTGTGCCAGCAGATCAAGTCTGGTGTTTTTTGGTCCTACAAATTACTCCTACCAAAATAGAAACCTGGATCTGCCAGTGTATTATGTTATGGCAGATCAGGGCTTGTTTACCAGCTTAGGGTTCACCATTAACAAGAAATAAAAATTAAGACAAAAATCCCTAGCATTCAAATAATCTACCAATGTTGACAGCATATTATGGCCAATATTAATAATGCTTCCTATAAGTATTCATTGAACTCTAACATGTATCCATTGAACTCTAACATGTATCCATTGAAATCTAACATGTATCCATTGAACTCTAACATGTATCCATTGAAATCTAACATGTATCCTTTGACCTGTGACATGTATCCATAGAACTCTAACATGTAACCTTTGACCTGTGACATGTATCCATTGAACTCTGACATGCATCCATTGAACTCTAACATGTATCCATTGAACTCTATCATTTATCCATTGAACTCTAACATGTATCAATTGAACTCTAACGTCTATCCATTGAAATCTAACATGTATTCTTTGACCTGTGTCATGTATCCATAGAACTCTAACATGTAACCTTTGACCTGTGACATGTATCCATTGAACTCTGACATGCATCCATTGAACTCTAACATGTATCCATTGAACTCTATCATGTATCCATTGAACTCTAACAAGTATCCATTGAAATCTAACATGTATCCTTTGACCTATGACATGTATCAATTGAACTCTGACATCTATCCTTTGACCTGTGACATCTTTTGGGGGTTTAAAAAATATAAAAATAAATCTTATGCTTCAATTGGGTTTTTATTGGGAACAAATCTTGACAATATAAAATGACAAAACAGTACACAAAGTACTGTCTTGTAGGAAACTTGTGGTTAAAGACCACTGCTATAAAAAAACATCTATCTCAAGACCATATTTCCAAAGCATAGATTGATTGATTATTTAGTGCTGTGACCTTAAGAGAGACCATCTGTCTTGAGATTTCATAAGCTTTTGGCCGAAGGTATTGTCTTTCAAGACAGGTTCTACTGCATTTCTCTTTTACAGTAGCACTGTAAATGATCTTGTTGATAACAAAAAAAGCTTTCCTGAAGAACACATATTAAAACTAAAATTTGCAAAGCATATCTTTTCATGTCTTTGTTACAGATATTCATAACTGTATTTGCTGTTTGACACAAAAAAGCACACCACATTTTTTTTTTATAGGGAGGATTAGTGTGATAAACAGCTTGAGAAATGTCCCCTAGGGAAGGTTTTCTGTGAGGGTTGACAGGTTTTGTGGCATAATTTATCAGATAACACTTGAATTATTAAAGAATTGCTTCTGGCCAGTATACATGTATTGTGTCAACTTCGTAGGTTATTTTTTTATTTATCTGACCTTTTATCAGCTTGACCATCTAGACTAATGCTGACAGTATGTATCAAATATACCCACTTATAAGTTGAGTCCAACTGCATACTGCACAGACCAGATCTGCCATCAATATACCAACAGATCTGTAGCTGTGCTGTTTGTTAGGACTAAACAGTTGAACAAACAACAAATGCCCTCATCTGCAGGCACATTATGCTATGGCAGTTTAAGGTTGTTGTTGTTTGCAGTTTGCCTCCAACTTATAAAGGGAGTATATGTGGTACCAGTTTAATACCCTGTGTTCACCTGTTGCCTGAAATATTGCAGCCTTCCTTCTTAGCCCTTGTTCTCTGGCTAGTGGCTACCATTATTAACTTGCTAGCACAGACCTTGACATAACAATGCCACAAAGCAGCAAGATTTTTGTATATTTTCTCATAAATCTGACCTTTAATTAACAGGTACTCCCTTCCAAGTCCAATTACAAATTGCACACAGCCACATCTGCAACCAGATAATGCATCAGAAGATATTAGGTCAATATGGTTTGTTAGTAACCATCAGTTAGACACACAGCATAGACCTCTATCAGCTGATGCATTATGTGATGGCAGATCAAAGTCTATTTTGCTTGAAGTTGGACTCAACTCATAAGTGATTATATACAGTACAGTTAGAGAAGTGTGTACCAATTTATCAGTATGTTTCAGCACAACATCTGCAGTGATGTGTATTTATATCATCAATGTTAATAGAATATTTCATCAGGAGTGTGACAGTACTGCTGATACAGCAGCAACTGAAGTCAATGTATTACAATAGTTTTATATTTCTTGAATATGAGTACTACAGATTTTAGCCCTGATTTTTTTTAGAATTTTACAGATTTTTTAGAATAGTATTGTCCATCTGCAGGACATTTATTATCAGACTGGTTCCCCTACTCAACAAGACACATTTGTTATTAGACTGGTTTCCCCTGACTCAACAAGAGAAACCACACATTTCAATGATGAAACATCAGAATCATTTCTTTTAGTCTTATATTGTTTATGCAAAATGACACAAAAATATTATAAACAATTTAAAATTTTATTACAAACTTTCCAGTGGGCTCATGCCAAGTAAAATTTAATGCTTGAAAGCCATTCTTCCTAATATGAAATCCTGTTTGGGTCATTGAAAGTATTGTTAGCAAATTATGTCAAAAATTACAATGGAATTTATACATTTTCTAGTGGTGACAGTGATATTAATTTGTCACTCTGGGTATCCAGAGAAGGGTACCTTAATTATCTCCACATAATTCCATATTTGAATGCTGAGTGATTATTAATCTATAATTTGTCACTCTGGGTATCCAGAGAAGGGTACCTTAATTATCTTCACATAATTCCATATTTGAATGCTGAGTGATTATTAATCTATGAAAGCCTCACTAGTCATTATCAGATTATTCACCGTTTAAACTACTTGCTTCTCTGGGTGATCCATTCATGAAACAAGTCTCTTGAATTTCCATCTTTTGTCAACACACCAGTATAAGACATTGGTATCTTCCTTCTTGGACACAGGTCATATGACTTAGTATTTCCTTCTTGACTGGTCAGTGAAAGAAATGGACACTCACTGTAGAGAGTGTGACAGTTACTCCAGTTGTTGTTGCATATTATAATTGCTGTTTTGGTCATAGCTGAACAAAAGTCCTACACGGGTTATTTCAAGTTCAAGGCAGTTCAGACATGGAATTAATATTACTATTGATATTAATGATAACTTGAACCATAATGATATAAATTCACATCAATATAAAACATGGATATGTTTGTGATAGGGTTTGTCAACATTAGTGTGTGTGTGTGTGTGTGCATGTGTGTGCGTGCATGCATGCATGTGTGTGTGTGTGTGTGTGTGTGTGTTCAGGGGGGTCGATTAAGCTGCTGACCCTCTGGCCTGTGAGTTTTGATGATTACTTAATATGTATGGTCATAGGTCTATTGGGCTATGCAGTTTATCACAAAGTTATTAAATATATTCAGTTAAATTATGAAGTTTCATCTGATAATATATTCTGATGCCAAGTGCATTCTACTGGTTTGCCAGTAGAACAATATAATTTAACAAGTTTATTAAATTATTTTATATTTAATTGAAAGGGCCAGTTGATTTCCAATTTAGCTGACCTTACTGGACAAATGAAAAACCTGCATTAAATCAACCTCAGTGGGTGTGTGTGCACATACATGCATTTATGCATGCATGCATCCATCCATCCATCGCTCCATCCATCCATCCATCCACATAATCAACATAATGTAAATCAGGCTTTCTTTTAGTATCTATATTTGTAATTTATAAGATTTTTTTTTGCCCCAGTGAGCCTTCTTCAAAATAGTCGATTTTGGTGGTTGCATATATGAGAAACTGCCCATTGTCCAGGTAAAATGTGTGAATATTGTTTGCTAGTGACCTTATCCAGAAACATCTATTGAAATTGTTGTTCTATCTAAGCAATAGTCAGGTGATTTTAATTAGAAAATGGAATAAGGATCTACATATGCTATTGAAAGTAAATGGAAATTATCCACCAAGTAGGTTTCCAGTGGTGGCAGAGCCATCTGTTTGCTTTTTCTCAAGTCTAGATAAATTTGAGGAGCTCACCTCAGGTGTTACAAGTCTCATCAAACTGAAGGTTCCCTTTGCTGTATGTGAAATAAAACAGTTATTTGCAGCCAGAAGATTAAGAAAAAGATCAATTAAAATCAAGGAAACAAGATCATAAAACTAATAGTTCCATTTTTTTGGAGTCTCAGAACACTGTCTCTGTGAACACTCAGAATACATTTGATGTTACAAGGCTCATGAAAACTATGTATGACATAAAACAGGTACTGTATGTACTCGAAGATCAGGGTCTGTTTTTCTAAAGTTTGACTTGACTTATAAGTGAGTATATACAGTATTCAGAGTCACAAAGTTGAGAAAAAGATAGTTCAAACAGTGGGAGCAGTGACCCTTATATTTAACACTTTCATTATTTGGAATCTCAGAAAACATGGTATCAAAATGGGTCAATGTTAGAGATAAAGCTCTAACTTTTTCAGGTATGTCGTTTGACAAGACTGTGAGGTATGAATATAATATCTTTCCATTTTTTCTTGCATTTAGAGAAAACATCTTTCAATAAAAATTTGTCTTATTCATATAGATGCAATAAGCAACATTGAAGGTCAATTCTTTTATTAACATACACCTCTATGTTAAAAATTAAAATAAGATTTAGTGACAGGAATGTATACTTTAAATCTTCCATTTCAGATCAAGAGTTTTTTTCAATCATTTAATTTTCAAATGTTATAATTTCATAGAGTTCATCAGCATTTTCCCCCAAAACTCAAATTAAAGTTTAGTTTGCTTTACATGGCAGAAAAAGGTACTAAGAGTATTCAATGCTTTCCCTGATAAATTTTTAACTTTTTTAACCTTAGTTGCTCAAATTTGTTCTGCTTTAACAATTATAAACATTTTTCAAAGTAAACTATCAGTAAAAATAAATATGAAAATAACAATTTATACACATGATGATTAGAACAGATAGAAAAAAAATGATGTAAACTTACCATAACATAATAGGTTAATATCCAAATCCTTCTGCAATTTAAGTATCCAAGATCAATGTTAATACACAGCATTCTGCAGAACTGAACTACACAAATCAGCTATCATCTCTCTCTCCCTCTCTCTCTTCCTGTACTGAACTATTTGCCTGCAAGTATAATTATGCTTGCTGCTCTCTCTCTCTCTCTCTCTGGCATTAGAATAATACATACACAGAAGGGGTAACCCTGGAGAAAATTGACACTGTCATGAATACATTGTCATCTCCCAGATTTTTGGGCCATTAATAAGTTGATCCTGAAGCCATACAAGAAGGGCAGTTACTTGACACAGGTGGTAGTACTGTAAGGGAGACCTGTGCATTTAATTATCACAAGCATGTTGAGATCAAGTGGTGATATTTAAATAGTCTTAAATATCATATCTCTTCCAGGTAAAGATGCACAAGTCAGGTGGCAATAGGGCTCAAAAAGGAATATGTCAAGTGGTGTGAATAGGTAAATTTCACAACAAATTTAACAGGATAGCTGAAAAATTCCATGTGGTAAAAGAATTTAATTAGTAATTATGCAAATAGTATGAATATTATCTGATATAATTTAAATGTTCAGCGAAGATTTTAATTTTAAATTATTTCAAGGCCTAATTGGAGCTCTGATTGAGTTATCATTTTCATGCTAAATGAAGATGTAATCCTAAAGTTAACTAGTGTCACATCATGTGTGTATTACCATGTAGTGTTATTACCATGTAGTGTTATTACCATGTAGTGTTATTACCATTTGGAAAAGTCTCTCCTTTCATCAGTACAAGTTAGATGGCCTGATTACAAGATAATGCTGATGGAATCTTCTCGACATTCTGAGAAGTTCAATGTCATCATTTTGCCCTGCACAGGTCCACCCACTGGGACATAAAAGATTAATAGGTACTGTTTACTTGCAAATCCCTCACCCTCCAGTCCCAGGCAATATATACACCTATCATATATATTCTTGCTTGTCAGTCAGTTCCAACTTCAGACTGTACAGACCAGATCTGCAGTCATATAATGTGCTGGCAGATCTGGGTCTATGTTATTTACAGTTGGAAACACAAGGGACTAGTATAATTGCAAATTTCATAGATCCATATCTGCCATTGCCAAATGCACCCACAGATCTTGGGTCTGTGCAGTTTATTAGGAGTAATCAATCAGTAGAACACACAACATAGACCCTGATCTGCAGGTATATTATGCTATGGCAGATCCAACTCTTTGTTGGTTGCAGTTTGACTTGACTTATAAATGAGTACATATGGTACATTAATTCCCTATATGATGAGTAGTAAATATACATGTAGTAAGTGATAAAAATGACTTCCCTTTGGGTGCATTCTAACATGTCCAACTCTAAACAGCAAAGACCTTCCTCTGCTGTTGTATAATGCACAGTTAGATCAGGGTTTATATGGATTGTTCGATTAATGACTCCCATCAAACTGTATAGATCCAGATCTGCTGTTGCATTGTGTGTGATGCAGATCTGGGTCTATACCGTTTACTGCTATATCTGACTTATCTGCAAATATATATATATATATACACCTTCAACCAACTATTGTCAAAAATATATCAGACTTTTTGACCCAAGATAATCCAAGAGCAGGAATCACACATTTGCTATGTATGAAGGTGAAGATGGTATATTCCAAAGGTGCACTGAATTATGGAGGACATAACAAATGGTATAATAAAAATGCATATATAATTGTAGCATGAACAGTTAAAACAAAAAATGTAACCAAAATCAGTGAGTTGTAAAATATGGGTCACAGTGAACTACTTTTGTGATGAAAGTACAGTACTCATCCAGAAACATCTGCTCATAAAGTTTCATGATTCCAGGCATAAAATCATGCATACAGGATGCAAAAGAATGATAACAAGCAAAACTAAATCTTAACCCAAGCTAAAAAAATCAAAACTATAGATTGTATTGGCTTTCTGTTATTGTAAGGGAGTAGTTTTACTAACAGAGTTGTACACAGTTATCTAGTTTGATGATTTCATCTTGAACAATGCTAAAGAAATAAACTTGAAAAAAAAATTCTGCCAAAGTCAGTGAAGTGTGACTATGGGTCAGTATTATCCTCTTTCATAACCTAACTAGGGTGTAATACTGTTATGACTTGATTGTAGTAAACTAAGTAAGGAAAAGAGAGAAAACCAAAAAGTTTTATAAGATTCAACAAACAATTTATTTCCCTTGAAAACTAAGTGAAAACTTAAAAAAGTCTTAAAAAAAACTATTGCAAATTAAACCCCAAATAGTCCTAAAAGATCTATCAGAAGTCCAAATGTATAGAGTATTCTATATGAATTCCAGTGGCGCTCAAAATGAATTCCAATCTTGAAACTTCTTTTACCAATAGCCTTGAATTGTGTTGATGTGATAACAGTCTTGATGTATTACAATGATATAATCCAAAATGTCTCTTAAAGTGAATTCACAGTAATCACATAATAGTGATTTAGTCCAAAAGTATTACTGGGCACTTTGTAATTCCAGTGAGTAATTGACAAGTATCATGGATGTAGGAACATGGAGTACCACTAATAGCACATACATGTAGGTAACATGGAGTACCACAACTAGCACATGCATGTAGGTAACATGGAGTACCACTACTAACACATGCATGTAGGTAACATGGAGTATCACAACTAGTACATGCATGTAGGTAACATGGAGTACCACTACAAGCACATGTATGTAGGTAAAATGGAGTACCACAACTAGCACATGCATGTAGGTAACATGGAGTACAACTACTAGAACATGCATAAAGTTAACAGGGAGTATCACTACTAGGATATGCATGTAGGTAACATGGAGTACCACAACTAGCACATGCATGTAGGTAACATGTAGTACCACTAATAGCATATGCATGTAGGTAACATGGAGTATCACTACTAGCACATGCATGTAGGTAACATCATACATGGAGTACCACAACTAGAACATGCATGTATGTAACATGGAGTACCACTAATAGCATATGCATGTAGGTAACATGGAGTACCACTACTAGCACATGCATATAGGTAACATGCTTTTCCACAATTAGTACATGCATATAGGTAACATGGAGTACAACTACTAGCACATGCATGTAGTTAACAGGGAGTGCCACTACTAGCACATGCATGTAAGTAACATGTAGTACCACTACAAGCATATGCATGTAGGTAACATGGAGTACTACAACTAGCACATGCATGTAGGTAACATGTAGTACCACTAATAGCATATGCATGTAGGTAACATGTAGTACCACTAATAGCATATGCATGTAGGTAACATGGAGTACTACAACTAGCACATGCATGTAGGTAATATGGATTACCACAACTAACACATGCATGTAGGTAACATATAGTACCACTAATAGCATATGCATGTAGGTAACATGGATTACCACAACTAGCACATACATGTAGGTAACATGGAGTACTACAACTAGCACATGCATGTAGGTAACATGTATTACCACAACTAGCACATACATGTAGGTAACATGGAGTACCACTACTAACACATGCATGTAGGTAACATGGAGTACTACAACTAGCACATGCATGTAGGTAACATGGAGTATCATCACTAGCACATGCATGTATGTCCCTTAGCACATTAATGTAGCAATGTATACAATTATTTATGACTGGGACAAATGAGCTTTACATATGAAGAAATTCTGTCATAAGAATAATGATCAATCTGTTCAAGGAAAAGTAAACATATTTTACTTGTAAATAAAAAGTTTCATTTATATGTTTGTTCTTTGTCTCCCTATAACTTAGCTGAAGAAATTTCTTTTCTCAGTAATACAGTAGTTCTGGGAAATCAGTTTTCTTCCATGTACCGAATGTACTTGCTTATAAGTTGAGACAAACTGCAAAGCAGCAAAAATCCTGATCTGCCATTGTATAATTTACCTGAAGATCAGGGTCTATGTTGTTCGTTCTACTGATAACTCCTAACAAACTGCATAGACCCAGATCTGCCAGTGCATTATGCACTGGCAGATCTGGGTCTGTACAGTTTGTAGTTGGATTAATCTTATAAGCAAGTTCATACAACACTTCCAGAACTTCAGAAAGTGAGATAGTTTGATAAAAAGAAAAGCCAGAGATGATGATCAGATGGTTACTCTGCCAATTGCTGGACCTGAAAATATGTTTGGGGTACTAAACTGCCAAAACAAAAATTTGGTGATGAATAATTATCGTAAAAACCAATTAATCATCCAATTGTGCAAATAGGATACACCAAAGATGATACCACAGATGATGGAAAGTAGAATGAGGCTCAAACAATAGATTTAAGAATTATATGCCAAAGCAAATTTTTAGCCAAAAATTCTTAACAAACAATTGATGCCACCAACACTGCTGTTACAAACACTGCCATAGGAAAGTGGCTATGTCTCAAAATTCAGCTTGTCAATAAAATCCATATATGTCATTCTGTGTGTGTGTGTGTGTGTGTGTGTGTGTGTGTGTGTGTGTGTGTGTGCATGATTTGGATTTATAACATAGCTTTAACAGTATTTCAGTCATATTGCTATGATGTCTGCAGTGTGACAGTTTATATTTATGTCTAGCACCGGGGCATCATGCCGAAGACATGTAGCATGATGTCCCATCCAGTCACATTTATCCTGACTTTATCCTGACGTCACTCAGACCATACCTAGTACTAACCTCTTAATGCTGAATGCCTAAGAAGGAAGCTGTTAGTACCAGGGTTCAAACATATGATCTCCCACATCAGAGGCAGATGCTCTAACCACTATGCCACTGGAGCGGTCTCATTTTCTGTCTTACATTAGAAAAAATATCATGGATGTTATATATTAGTTTAGGTCAGATGAGATCCAATGTACACATACATGTAAGTATAGACCAGCTACAAAATGCAAAGACCCAGATCTACCATTGTATAATGTATTAATAGATCAGAGTCTATGCAGTTTGTTAGGAGAAACAGAAGAACAAACAATACACACTCTTATATGCAAGTGGAATATGTGATGACATATCAGGGTCTATACTGATTGCAGGTGGACTTGCCTCATAAGTGAGCATGGATGGTAATGTGAAGAAAAAAAACACATTCCTGTTGTTTTTCTTTCTTAGATATATATATATATATTGTAATATTAAACATTGGGAAAATGTAAACATTCACAGCTACTAAATATTATAATCTTTTGTCTGATCAGCTCATATTAATGCTACATGTTTAATTCCCAAATGTCTTCCTAATTTTAGCACTATATTCTTCTAGACTGAATCTCCATCACTTTCCAGAACAGCAATTTATCAAGTCTGGCACAACCTAAAGGTGATTTGAGTTTCATGCTCTAAACTGATAAATAATTGTAAAACTCTGAATCAATGGTTTTGTTAGTCATTGAAAGTGATACATTTACTGCCTTGATGGATTTAATTTGAGCACTGAAAACCAAATCAAATCCATTCTGTCACTTGGATGAAATCTTGCCATAGTTAAAGGAAAATTGAATTCCTCAGACAGTAATTACTTTGAAAAGTCTCAGTCTTTTACAGGGACATTTGATGGCCCAATCATCCAGTAACAGTATAGAAAGACAGTCAGGGAATCTGTTAAGTCTGGTATTATAAGGAAACAAAACGGTCTTGAATCCACTCCCTTACTTAAACATTTTATAACCAAATGTCTATAAAAATGGTGAATGATTGAATGCTCAATGATGCAGTTTGCCTCTGTGTAATACATTGGACAAGAAAAAAAAATTCATATTCTTTAATGATTTGAAAGAAAAGTGTTGGCTTGAGGTTTACTATTATTATAAATGAAGCTGTATATATCATATTATAAACTATGGTTAGTGATAGTTATCCCTCGCTATAAACCACCTCAATATAAGGTAATATTGACAATAATGTGGTCCACTATAATGGCTTTCATGAAGAGGTTATAGTGGGATAGTACTTTATATCTATATAAATAAGATAAAATGTACATGAGATAATCAAATGATGTGATGAAGCAATTAGTGAGACCTTAATCAGGAAGAAAGTGAATTTGTTTATTTGATTTGTCTTTACTTAATATATATGAAAATAGATGTGCAGCCCAAGAATTGCAAGGAGTTCAAACATTTATAAAATAAATGAAAGAAAAATTGTTTCAGTGGTATGAAATCTAATCAGGTCATTTACATACTAAGAAAGTGACAAAATTTTATTTGTATATGACCAATATTTTTATGTACAGGCATGAATATATAATAAATTTCATTTGTCCATGTCAACCAACTTTCATGCAAGTAAGCTATTCACAGGGTTTTCTCACAAAAAGTCTATGTTGGAAAGTATAATAACTGTACAAATGAAATAAAAATGCTGTTTTAATATCATAAGATTTTAATTGGGTCACTAATATAACACACACAAACATGCATATCAACTTTTTCTCCAAAAAAAGTAATTTTTGCATAATCATGCTAGCAAACCTTCCTGGACAGACAGAGGACTGGACCTTCAGATATGAGCTGGATGACATCAAGATGCACCCATTATAAGCAGTGGGAAAATAAAACTGTTGGCATCATTCTTATAGTTTCCAATGGCAGGGCCAATTTCTAAGCCTGACTCGAAATTGCAAATTATAGCTGTTCTTTTTATTCGAAATATATAAATTCCCAGTGATGTCAATAAATATTAAGTATATCATGTTAATTTGTTTCTCTGCAGGTAGAATCCCCATGCAATTTATTATATCAATAATGATGTCTACATACATGCAGCAGCATATCACTATTAAGCATAGAACTTACAAAAAACAATTTCAAAATAACAAGTCACTCATAGGACAAGTCTACTGATAAACAAAGTTGCCCACACAAGTCTGTTGAAAAACATTGTTGCCCACACAAGTCTGCTGAAAAATAAAGTTGCCCAGACAAGTCTGCTGAAAAATAAAGTTGCCCAGACAAGTCTGTTGAAAAACATTGTTGCCCACACAGGTCTACTGATAAACAAAGTTGCCCAGACAAGTCTGTTGAAAAACATTGTTGCCCACACAAGTCTGCTGAAAAATAAAGTTGCCCAGACAAGTTTGTTAAAAAACATAGGTGCCCAAACAAGTCTACTGAAAAAACATAGTTGTTCCAAAATGAATTGTATCCAAATAAAAATTTTAAATTAAAAAGTGAATGCTCAGTTATTCAAACTTTTGCAAATTACATGAAATTACATAAAGGTAAAGGTTGTAATTTTCATTTCTCATTTTATGTAGACAATTTATTTTATTTTGCACCAAGGCAAACCAACATGCCTTAAAACCCTAACAAAATTAGCTGACTTTGCAGCTGGGATCTGATTCCCTGGGCTACTGAATTTTTATCTGCCTTGGGCTACTTAATTTTTATCTGTCCTAAGCTACTGAACTTTTATCTGACCTGGGCTACTGAATTTTGTTTTACAAAAAAAATTTTTTTAAGAGCATATTTAAATGCATTATTGGTTATTTCACACTAAGGGTATGAGAGTGAAGTGACTTTCCCCAAGGACAGACTGGGATAGCTGAACCGGCTGACCTGGGTGGGTACTGAACCTGTAACCCTTATTATAAAGAAACTATTGTTCTTTTTTCAGTCACAGTGATCTTGACTACTGACCTGAAATTTAAAAGGCATCTTTCTTACTGAATGTGAGTGGTCTAAAGCCCTGTCCATTACGGATCACTGCCATCTCTCCTCTGTCTGGGTGGGTTCGAGTCTAGGATTCGGTGAATGTGGGTATGTGAGAAAGCTTGCCAGTAGCTTCTCGTGGGTCAGTGGTTCTTTCCGGTGATTTCCTGGTTTCTTCCTCCACCATTAATACTGGCTGCCATGAATAGCCTATCGTGTGCTGAAAATGGCGTTAAGCACAACAACAACAACTACTGAATGTGCAAGCAAACCACAAATTTTGGTCCAGGCAGGTGACATAGAACTCATGTTATTGTTTCCATAAAATTATTTATTTTTGCAGTAACCTTGACCTTCACTCTATAATCCAAAACATAAGTTGATTTCTTCTTAACCCAATTGCAAGTGGTCCACAAGGTCTGGTAACTGTAGAGGTAGAGAATGGTTGACTGGAGTTAATGTGCATAATCAGTTTTCTTTATTGAGTTAGTGACCTTGATCTTTTAAACTGTTCCAAAGTTATTATTCAGGAAACATTTTTCTTTCTTCAGTCACAGTATCTTCACCTTTGATGGTTTCACCATGAAAAATTAATAGGTCTATTTATATCCCAAGTGCAAGCTATCTAAAACATTTGGTAACTTAAAATGGAGGACAATTTTTGCTATTGTGCAGAAACAAAACTGGTAATAGACAGATGGATGGATGGAGAAAACAATGAAAGGACAGATAATATCATAATATAATATGCACCTCCATATGGCAAGCATATAAAAGTTCATCAAATGCACAAGTCATAGATCACAGACTCCAATATCAAAGGTATAAAGCAAGGTATGGTGTAGAGTTCATTTTTGTCATTATGATTCATCAGTTTTCTGCAACAAGCCTGTATAGTGATTTCATATATTGCAAATGATTTGACAGTCTTGTATACTCATCATTGCCTTTACCAATTTCTTTTTCATTATTTAAGAAGGAAAAGGAGTTACAATAAGTAAATAGGATCTATCCCAGAGCTAACAATGCTATTAATAATACACCTGTATATAAAGTGATATCATATTTATGACTAAATAATGTAATGATTACATCCTTTAAAGTTGTTCCTTAAGTATGGACTGTCTTATTTACTCACTTAGATGCTTGCTTCAATCTCAAACTTCATAGACTGAGATCTGCCATTATATTACCATATGTACTTGCTTATAAGTCCATTAAAACTGCAAACAGCAAAGATCCTGATCTTCTGTAGCATAATGCACCTGCAGGTCACTGTTTATGCTGAACAGAACCAGATCTGTTGGGCACATTATGAGATGGCAGATCATAATCTGTGCAATTTGAAGTTGGACTAAACTTATAAATGAATATATATGCTAAGCAATTGCAGGTCTGAGTATATGCAGTTTGTTAATAGTAATCAGTAGAAAAATCAGGATAGACCCTAACCTGCTGGTGTATTATGTGATGGCAGATCAGGGTCTTTGTTCCTTCCATTTTGGCCTGTAATATAAGCAAGTATACATGGCATGCTAAGATCTACTATTGATTTAAAACAAACAGCATTAACCTTTTCTACAGGTGAATTATCAGATAACCAGTCTGGGTTTCCAAGAGTTAGCAGTAACTGTTGGATGCCCATGATACAAGGATAATTAATATTGGAAACTCAAATACACAGACAATAAGCTTGCATGCATTGTGGAGGACAGTATAAAAACTAGTGGAGGGATAACTAATAATGACAGAGGCAGGTGTACATTACCAATTAACCTGTGTTCTGCACAGTTTTATAACATGGGTAAATTGTAGTATCTGTGGCAATGAGACTGCAAACATTATGGCAGGATATAAGAAAATTTATACTTTGAAGATTTTCATGATTGTTTTCATTAATATGTTGAAAGATTTATTGATATGAGTAAATTTATTCCTTCCCCTTTCCTGTTTCCATTAATTAGTGTCTGTGTTGCACTACATCTTTGTGAAATCAAACAAATTTACAGCTTCTGAATAAGAAAAAAAAACCAAGGTCAAAAGGAAATGTGATTCAAGTCTTGAATATCAGCATTGATATTGGGAACTATTCTTATTATGCAGGGTTCCAGGCATTGAGCAATAAAGAATACTTCCATTTTCAAACTATTTTTGGCCAACCCCACTGCATGGACCAAGACAGAAACATAAAACTAAAAGAAAGATACATCTATCAAATGGGAAGATAAATTAAAGTTAAATCTATACCAGTCTGTAATTTTTTTTTTAAATAAGACAAAATCCTATTCCTAATTACCATATATACACACTTATAAGTTTAGAGTCCAACAGCATAATATATACCCTTATGAGCCATCACAAATTGTAACGGCAGATCAGTGTCTGTTATTTGTTCCACTGATTACTGCTAACAGCATTCACAGACACATTATGCAACTGTCATTTGGGACTGAGCAGTTTGCAGTTGGACTTGTTTCATAAGAGGGTAAGCATGGTACAAAAATGCCAGTCAACCATCACTGCTGATCTTTAAATGATGTCTATCTACACTTCCTTTACTAAATAAAGCTTTTTAATCCCAATCTCAAATTCATTTATATTCCTTAACAGTATATCTCTCATGGGAAGAAAATAAATGTCTTTTTCAGGGTGCTATAAAATGTCAATGAAGCCTTTATTGTGGCTAATTATTGCCTGCCATGATTAAAAATCATTAAGTGCTGCAACAGTCTCCTAAAGCCATCAGATCAGACCATCTTAAAGAAATAAACTTAATGTTCCACATTAGAAATGGTTAAACTGGTAAGACTGAAGCATTAGTTAATCTAGGAAAGAACCATATATCCTGACATTCAAGTTCTTCAATCACACCAACAATCTCACAAAATGGACCAATTTCAATGCCTTCCTGAAAAAAAGAATTGTGTGTGTGTGTGTGTGTGTGTGTGTGTGTGTGTGTGTGTGTGTGTGTGTGTGTGATTTGGAGTTTAACATAGCTTTTAACAGTTTTTCAATCACATTGCAATGTTGTCTGCAATGTGACAGTTTATAATGATGTCTAGGACTGGTGTATCATGTTGCAGACATGTAGCATTATGTCCTACCCAGTCACATTACCCTGACATCTGGCTGACCAATCCTAACACTAATCTCTTAATGCTGAGCACCAATCGAGGCAGCTTGGTGCCATTTATATAAGTCCTGAAATTACTTGTCTGAGGTTCAAACCTGTGACCTCCTGTATCTGAGGCTGATGCTTTTACCACTGGAGTGGTTGAAAATAACCATAGCAAACAGAAAAAGGTATGAATTATATAGAGGAGTTCAAAATGCAGGCAAAGTTAAAACTCCTTGGTTAAATAGTATTTATTATGCAGTTGCATGTACAGCCCTATGATTTATGATAAAATGTACTTCTATAGACATCACTATAAACTGCCACACTGCAGACATCATAGCAATATGACTGAAAATTGTTAGAGCTATGTTAACAATTATTAACACCACACTAAACATTTCTATTTTAGTTCTTGTTTACCAGTGAAGCAGAGATGCAATCACTGTTAAGAGATACATTACACATATACAAAAACTATAGCCTTCAAACTCTGGGGGAACTCTTTGTTGTATAACCCCAATTCTATATAGAAACAAAGAATTATTGTTTTATGAAATACTGGTAAATACTATTTTTCAATATTATCATCACCATCACAACCAAATATAGTTTGGTACAGCCATTCGCCATTGCCATTGGTAGGTGATGGCAAAATTTATTGTTTAACTGTCAACAATGCAAAGCAAGCTGTGTACTTTGACTTAAGTTCAGAATGGCATGTTTTGTTTGAAGGTTATCTCAGTGTGATCTACTTTTAGACTGGATAATATTCTATACATTTGAGTGAATACCTTTACAGTGCAAATTATGGTATGGATATGGCTGAGGTACATTGATGGTCTTGATCACTTCTCCTTTCATCTCACAGGACATCTATATTCACTTATAAGTCAGGACAAATAAGCAAAATAGATCCTGATTGCTGTAGCAAAATGCACATGGACACAGACATCAGGGTCTATGTTGTTTGTCCTACTGATTAATTCAAACAAATGGCACAGACCCAGATTGCTGGCACATAATGTGCCAGGAAATCAGGATCTGTGCAGTTTGCAGTTGGACTTGTCTAATAAGCAATTATATATGGTACCTATTAACCTTGCAATGTAACCTTTGGGATTATATTGTTCTGAGAGGGTGTCTATAACCCCCAAAATTACATCATATGTTAGAGAATAAGTTATAAACTCATAAATGCCTGAAGGAATAAAAAAAACTGGAAATTTAAATCCAAAAAAAGAAAGATTTTTATTTGAAACAACAAGCTCAAAAAATAGCTGATAGATCTTAGCATTGTCATATATCATCAAAACATACACACCCACACAGGTGTAAACACTCACAATCACACTAACATAAAATAAAATCTAAACAAAATTTGTCTTTTAAAATCTACTGGACAGTGGAATACATATTAACCAGATGTATGATATATGTCAAACATGTGAGTAAAGGATAAAAACTATAATTTTATTTGTAATATTCTGAAACTATTTTGTGGCAAATAGCAATATTTTATTAAACATAAATGCTAATTTTTGGAATTATTTTGCCATGTAAAGTGAAAAAGTGCTGATAATAAAATTAAATTCATAATAAGATATCATGGAAATTTCTTTACTTCCTTACTGATGGAAACTAATGAAGTAATTATAGAGTGGAAAATTGCTCCAGTTTATAATAATAATAATAATAATAATAATAATAATAATAATAATAATAATAATAATAATAATAATAATAATAATAATAAAGACTTTGTATAGCGCCTAATCTTTAGAAGCTCTAAGCACTTTACAACATTTGACAACACTTAAAAAAACCCATAATGATATGATTACAAAAATAAAAACAATTACCACAAAATCATAGAACAAAAAACATGCTGTAAATGATTAGGATAAGGAAACATTATTAGGTCTTTAAGAATGTTCTTGCAGTTGAAACAGGTGAGTTTTATGAGTGCTCTTGAATGAGATATTTGTGTCTTCTTTGTGTCCAAGTTCAGTGGGCAATTCATTTCACATTGCTGGGTCTTGGTATACAAAAAACGTTGCACATATATTTTATTTTCATAATGGGAATAATGAGAATACAATATTCAGAAGAGGAGTGTTAAGTATCTTGCTGGTGTGTACACATGGGTGAGGTCAGATAGGTATGTTGGACTAGAGCCTGTCAGTGAAACGTAGCACAGAGAACAAATTTTGTGTTTAATTCTGGATCAAACGGATAGCCAGTGAAGGGTACAGAGCAGGGGAGAGGCATGCTCTTAACCTGGTACTCTAAGCATGATCCGAGAAGCTGTTTTGAACGTTTTGATGTTTCTGGAGTAGATATTGAGATGAAGCAGACAGAATTGAATTACAATAGTCCAGTCTTGAAATTACTAAGGAACACAAAAGTGTTTTAGTGGCATCAACTGAAAGATACTTGTGAATGGAGCTGATGCGTCTCAGCTCAAGATATGCAGCCTTGCATATATTCATGGCATATTGGTGCAATGAGAGTACTGTCGAGAGTTACACCTAGGTTTCAAACTGACTGTGAATTCAATGTTGGTGTTGCTGATATTTATTTTCTGAGGTAAAGGATGTCAATGGGAAAGTTTTTGTGTTGTAATCAGAATGGCTTCAGTTTTATCAACATTCATCTGCAGCTTGTTGCATGTCATCTATGCTTTTACATCGAAAATGCACCTCTTTACATCTTGAATGGTAGTTTCAACTTCAGTTGGGTGGCAAGATTTGTATATTTGGGTGTCATCAGCATACAATTGGTGAAACACTGGATGATGATCTATGACACTTTGGAGTGGCTGAGAGTATAGCATGAAGAGAACAGGTCCAACAACAGACCCATGTGGAACACCACAACATAGATCAACTGGGCTAGATTGTTTTCCATTTGTGGACACAATTTGTGTCATGTTGACCAAGTAGGACTTGAACAAAAGCAAGGCGATATTGTGAATGACAAATACATGCTGGATACGGTAAAGTAATATATCAATGTCTACAGTGTCAAATGCTGCAGACAAGTCAAAGAGAGCGAGGACTGTAATCTTTCTGTTATCTTGAGCAGAGAGAAGGTCACTGAATACTTTCAGAAGAGTAGTGATATGCAGACTGAACATTGCTAAAACGACTGTTTGAATTCAGATGAGTTACAAGTTGGTATATAACAACTTATTCTAAGATGTTTTACATGAATGTGGGATTAGAAACTGGGCGGTAGTTCTTCAACTCGTTATGCGAGCAGAAAAACTACCATGGTAATTCAGTATTCTGGTAATACCGCACACCTATATTAGTTTTCATCATTACAATCATTATGAATTGAATTGTTCAGACTTTCTTGATGATTCTTGTTGAAGTTTTCTTAGCATCAAAACTGATCTTTCTGCACATGGATTTATGTGAGATAATACAATGTCCGCACTTGTTAAAATGCCTAATCTTGATTTTCCTCAAAATGGATTACAGTTGCCAACGTTGATTATGCGGCGTTTATGGAATGTAAAAAGAATAAAATACCCCCTACTTGCTACTGCGTTACATACATAATACCGCTCCGGTGGCCTAGGCTAGTGGTTAGAACGTCCGCCTCAGATGCGAGAGGTTGTGGGTTCTATCCCTGGCTGAGTCATACCAAAGACATAAAAATGGTACTAACAGCTGCCTCGCTTGGAGAACAACATTAAGAGGTTAGTGTTAGGGCTGGTCAGCCTGGTGTCAGGATTGTGACTGGGTTGGACATTATGCTGCATGTTTACGGCATGATGCCCCAGTGCTAGAAATCACATAAACTGTTACACTCCAGACGTAGCGATATGACTGAAATATTGTTAAAGCTACGTTAAAAAAAAACAAATCACAAATCACAAAAATACACAAACGTAGGAGTTTTAAATATCAATGATTAGTTTAGGTTGGATTTGCTCACTTCTCATTTTGCTCATCGTTTCCTGTGTCAAGGCTGCATTTCAACATTTTGCCCTAAAAAATGGACCCCACTTCCACACTATCTAATGAACTAATCCAGCTTTGTATTTTATGTATGGATAACAATCTGACTTTAAAAAACAAAACAAAAAAAAAACATTGCTGTTCATCGTGAACTAGCCAATGATATTTATTATGGCCTAACATTCTCATTCAAGGCAACAAACTGAAAAAACGTTTGTTTCTTTAACGATCTTCAAATGAATTATTGGCTTGTCCTACTTCATGTGCTTACCTCTTCAAATTAGCATAATGGACTCTCCCACAGAAGTATTGAAAGGATTTTTTTAATATATAAACTGTCCAAATTTGATAGGTTTCTTCATAAGAAGTATGCATTGCATTTACATTTAATACAGGCAACAAGTTACCGGTAAATATTACGTCAAGCAAACCTCTATCTATGTGTGTGTGTGTTTGTGTGTGTGTGTGTGTGTGTGTGTGTGTGTGTGTGTGTGTGTGTGTGTGTGTTGCTTTTGATGTAACAAATATGAGTATTTCGTGTGATATATCTTGTCCTGGAAAGAGTTATCATACATATCCCATGAACGTTGAGATCGTTTCAGCACCACATTCAATGTCTTTCCAATAACAATTCTCGAGACTGTGGCCATTTTCAGCCTGTACTCTTAATAATCTAATTTCCTTCTTGGTCACGAAACTCTTATGATACTTTTGTCTTCTTGATGCTTTTTTTTTTAAGTTGGATGGGACAGTTTGTTCGTCTATTTTCTTGGTTTGCATGAGTTGTCTGTTTGTCCCAGATGTGCAATAAATAGATTATCACTATGTGTGCAATAAATAGATTATCATTAATCCCAAGGTTTTTTTTCTTTGACTTTGCTTTCAAGATCTTGTTCTGCCACTTCGTTCACTGCCTCATTGAATTTCTCTGTGAGGCACTCAGCATCCTACTCTGGCATTATCTGTGGTACCAACTTTCTGCCAATGAAACACTTCTTGCACCTGGAAGACCTTCATCTTTGTGTTTGGGGGCTTGTTTATTTTCTTAAGTTTTAGCCGAAATCTCATCATTAGCAATTTGTATCCACTGTCAGTTCTGGGAGAGCTTATTATTCCACCTGGATTCTTGTTCATTTTAAAACAACCTTTAAACAGAATGAAAGCAGTTTGGTTTTCGAGACTGTTGCCTGGTAAGTGCCGCGTTCATCATCTGGATGGCCTGTGGGGGAACAGTGTGTTGGAAACGACTAGGTCCATAAGTGTGGCAAAGTCCAGAAATCATAGCCTCGTTTGTATAAAAGGTCACGAGTTCCAGGCCATGCTTCATGGATTCGTACTATTATCTTGGCATTTCAGGGCGTAGTCATGTCTCAAAACCTCATCAAAGCACATGCAATGGTATCAAAGTCAGATGATAACGACGACGATGATGAAACTGCAGACTTCTTTCGCCAGCTGCAAGAACTACTCGAAAACGTGAATAAGAAAAGCATCCTTGTGTTTTAAGGGAACTGAATTGGTGGCAGCTCATCACTTCATTGTCTTGTTCAAGAGTAAAACAACCCTGTTTTGGTTATGATTATGATTTTTAACGCAACTTTAACAATTTTTCAGTCATGTCGCTACGATGTCTACAGTGTGGCAGTTTATAGTGATGTCTAGCACTGGGGCATCATGCCGCAGACATGTAGCATGATATCCCACCCAGTCACATTATCCTGACACCAGGCCGACCAATCCTAACACTAACCTCTTAATACTGAGCGCCAAGCGAGGCGGCTGTTAGTACCATTTTTGTAAATCTTTGGTATGAATCGACCGGGGATCGAACATCCCGTTTTGGGGTTCGATTTCCTCTCCATCCATAATCATAGGTCATATGTCCCTCGTCATGTGTTGTCTCCGCAATGCATGCCCAGTGAACTTCGGACTCTCCTAATACATCTCACTATTATGTGCAAATTTCACGACACTCCCCACCATCAATGTTGTTTTTGCTGGCATTTATATTTTGATTTTCTCAAAAGTAGCATAGTTCTCGTGTCCACACTCAGTCAGCTGATGGAACGGTCATATTTACCAGGTTTAACCCATTCAGAATGGAGTGATATGCCAACGATTTTGGGAAAATTTAAACAATTTGATTGTAGAAACTGACAGTTTAAGCCAATGGGATGTGATGATGATATGATTGAAGTAAACCGACAGCACGAAACTGGTTAGACGAGTTCTTTTACTCAGATTTTTTAAAATGAAGACTTACGGGATTTTCAAGTTAACTGGACAGTTGAATGCTCATAATGTTTGCGTGTATACTTAGTTTGGATGGACCCTGTCATTATTTTCATCTGATATGAAATCAAGACCTTTGTAAAAATTGAGTTACAGAATCAAGCCTTTACGAAGAACAGGAGCATAACAACCCCCACACCATACACTCTTTGTAATAAAAGTGACAACCGGTTGATATGCCAAATATGAAGGCGTTGACTATAAACAACAACAAAAAAAGATTTTAAAGAACAAAATATTGTATTTGCATTTGTGTATACAACATGACAAAAACTACATACCTTCGACACATTTCTGACACATCAAATCAGGTAAAGTAATTCATATTCTTCAAACAATGAAATATTTAAAAATATAAACGTGCGCCTAATATTTATGAAATTTTACTGCATTTCTGAGAACTGACATAACATGGAACAAAACAATGTCATTTTTACTACATAATTTGCTTTGGAACACAAAAAAAAATATGTAAAGCAAAATAAATTGCTTTTTCAATTTTCCAGTATTGGTCTGTCGCTGCAGCTTGCTCTCCAATTTCCATGAGGAAATTAAATAAAACTGAGTAACAGCTGACATCGATGATGAATTTTGAAGGTTTTAGTCACCATTATCGTGTCATAAAAGTCCACATATTTTTGAAGGTACATGTTGGCGGTAAAACCAATTAAAAATTATGTTACAAGTGTGACGGCTAGTTTATCCTTCTTTACCTTGCAGTGATCATTTTTACGTTTGAAAACTATTTATTTTCAATAGATAGTTTCGTAGAATATTGAACGCTTTACAAAATGATATACGATTTTTAAAAATTTGTTTTGACAAACTCGTCTGTAAAGTCAAATTATCCAACGTTACTGCATTTTCTGACTGACTGAAAATAAATGTGGAGTTCCACACATATGCCTATCGGGTTTGGGCTTCAGTTTAAAATGACTTGAAATACATATACATGGATTTTTGATATTTTGTTTTCCGCACAGGTATCTGTCCCGGACAAGTAACCCATTAAAATCACTCACAGATTATGTCTTTCTTTGTGAATTTTCAGACATTTCGTATATTTTTATGAGTTCTTGATGAACGGTATTATTCTATTTTATTTGATATTCAGAAAAACGAATTAAAACTTTAAAAATTTACAAAATAGCCCACACATTAAGTTTTGCTATTTTAACTATATTTAGAAAACTTAAATTTTATCCTTCACAGAATATATATATATATATATATATATATATATATATATATATATATATATATATATATATATATATATATATATATATATATATATATATATATATATATATATATATCATATCTTTTTCTAATAATTTCATATCTATTTCCAATTAGCACTGGATTGAAATACATTTACAATATTGAAGATACGGTTCTTTATTGTTACTTCAAGAGCCATCAAATTGTCAAATATGCTATTACAAAACAGTATACACGAAACATAACGAAATTTCTTGTTAACCGGTCCATACATACAAGCTGGTTTAAGGACAACTTTTCAATGATTATTTTAATCATTTCATACTATTTTTTTATTTTATCCTCTTTAGCCAGGCACAGACAGTGATAGCCGAGATTTATTGCTTGTTAAAATTGGCGATATAGTCTTACGAGGCAAGTATAGTATTCAACCTGTCTGAAAAGCGTCAGTTTTAGCAGAGCTGAAAATGACAAGTTTATATTTTAAAATTTCACACCCAGTCAGGCTTGAAATATAGTTGTTAGCACAGTCTGAGCCATAATACAACTTCCGAGATTCAGTACACACGTTCCTTTATCTTGACAGTGATTCATTAAATACTACTTGTGTTGCATCAGTTCTGTTCAGTATAAAATTCTTGACTTAGCTCAACAACAAAAAAAAAGAGAAAAAAGAAGAAATTTAGCAGCTTTTGTATTCATTTATTAAATTAATTACGTTTCGCCTCAGCTATTTATAGTCCCATTCATAATAAGTTTGAAAAGCAACGATCATCGCCGACTTGCACACTTGCATTTTCCAAAAAGCGATTGAATGACAATAAATAAATCTTGATAACATTAATTTGGGTGGGTGGATGACACGAGCCGAGGTCTCGCTGCTTTTGACAAGTGGATAGGTCGATATAGAAAGTTCTGAAGCCGTTTAGCGGGCATGCTGACTTTTCCCACCTGCCAGTCAAAATGTATACGCACTGCCAATAACAACGGGCCATTACCTACGGCTTTCTCCCGTTCTTCCTAAGTGTTACATAATATCAGACGGACCGAAGGCTAGTTGCCTGTCCTCTCTGAACTGACAACTTTTATGGGTACCATTATCTATACAACGCAAATTCAAATTGTGACAAGTTCACAATTACATCCAATTTTTGTGAAGTTTTCCGTGTTCTATTGGAATTTATAGTGCCTTAATAAGAGCTTGTATTTTTACATTAGCTCATATCTTATCCCTGCTATTGCGTTTCGTTTAATTCTAAACTTAAAATAATCAGGACGACCGCTAACAGAAGCCGAGGTCCTTCAACAAAACCAATATGACAAAGAACATGCTAAGTTGGTCTGACAGCGCTTGTCTGGGTGGTGGACGTTATGTCAGTTTACGAAATCAAATTCATAAATATACCGAAAATGCAGAGGGGAAAGAAATACATCGAGGACACAACTGCTACAGTTGTTGTAATTTATCTTCTTTTCAGATAACGTTTATCTAAAAATAACCTATACAAAACCCAACCAAAATAAAAGTTGTGAGTGACCTTAAGTGCACTTCAACCTTTTTAATTTATGTAAATAGTAAAATAATCCCATTCCCCGGAATAAAAATGACTTGAAACAGACACATGAATCTTAAGGCTCATCTGTTTACATATTTGATTTAAATATTCCGACCGTCATATTGACTGATCAGTCTTCATACGGATTTGGTATCATTCAAGCATTTGTTTCTCGTGACCTACTATACACAGAAGCTGAATTCAAAATCTCAAGAATAGAAACGCGAAGAATTCCTGGACTACCAACATTTATAGATATAATGACTGCGATAGGACATGGAATTTAAAAGGATCAAATGATTTGTTTTTGGTTTGTTTGTTTTATGGCAAAGCAAGACAAGTAGTTTGGAGTAATGCTACTTGTCCAATGACATAATAGGATTCGAACCCACTCCCTTTCGGCTGTGAGCCCGGCATGCAAACTACTGAAGTACAATGAGTCCTGCCTCGATTTGTTGCCTCTTACAGCATACAGGAGAGTGCATTAGGAATATTCTACATCCTCGAGCTCGCTGGGTGTGGGTCTTAATAAAAAAAAAAATAAAAAAAAATTTATAGCACCCTCTATCTTCCTTTATTAGCAATATCCAGAAATTTAAGCACTGAAAAGAGACCCAAGTGGGGTCCCGATCGCCAATCTGGTAAACATCTGTCTCATAGTCGAATCCAAAAGTTAATGGTAAAAGAAATGAGGATCAGTAAGATGCTTTTTATAGAATTTTTTACGAATAATTTTGATTGTATATATGAAGATTTCCATGTTTGTTTTGCACTTTTATCCATATTTGATGGCACATCGGCATCATTTTTACAAGATTGACAGGCTAATGTCAATGTTCAACGAAGCTAGAAACCTTTTATTGATAAAGCTGTTTAAATGCTTTTGTATTTTTTTTAAATGACAACCATATCAGATGTAGGATCGGTACTTCTGACAGCATTTTAATTTTAAAGCCAGTGTTTTCTACGAATTTGGTAAAATTCTGCTCAGTGGGTTTTGATTAAAAATAGTATTAACGTTTTTCTATTTTAGCAAATGTCCATAAATTGATGATAGATCAGCATCACTTTTTACAATCCTAAAATCTCTTCATGCCAGAATGCTTTTAATCAAATCCGGTTGAATTCTATTCAGTGGTATGTGAGTAGACAATTTAATTGTTCTCCAATGAGAGAAGCAGAGGTTGTTTTTTTTATGGCAGATAGGAGTCATTTATAAACATTTAAAAGCACTTTACGCCGAGTTGCAAAGTTTTTTTAAAATCACATTTTCTCAAATTCTGCGGAGTGTTTTTGAGGTTAAAAAGCTTTACGTCTTTTTTTTTTAAAGAAGAGGCCATAACTAAAGACAGTTAGGCACCATTTTCACCCATCTTAGACATCATTTTCACAAATCTTAGGCAAAATTTTCGCCAATCTTAACTTCCATACTAGAACGATTTATAGTTGCATAAATCTGATAAAATTATGTTGAGTAGTTTTTGAGAATTCACTTACCGGTAAAGGCTTTTCAACTTTTAGCAACGGTAGAGATATTTATATTTTCGCAACGGTGACAATAGTTCTATTGTTAGCAACGGTGGGGCCATAAGTTAATGGTGGAAAGCCTTCAAAATCAGATGCTTTTTTTGCAATGGTTGTGGTGGTGGGGTTTCAATTTTTTTTGTTGACTAAATACGAATGCTTTTCATGTCAGGATGGTTTCGATTAAATTTGGTCAAATTCAATAAACTGATTTTGAGAAGTTATTTAATACATTGTATATTTCCAGAAAGAGTCGACAATGAAAGGTAGATTGGCGTCACTTGCACAAATTGTAACGACCTTTCATACCAGGGTGATTTCTATTTGTTTAAAATATGACCAAATCTGTTTAATATTTTTTGAAAAGTTGTTAAAGGTATAGATGTTCTTAGCATCATTAGTAACATATTAAAAGACCTTCAAGCCAAAATCCTTTCTGTACAATTTTGACATTTAACTAAAATCGAAACCCTTCCGGTCTGGGACCAAAATCTGTCAAATGGGTTTTAGGAAGTGTTTATGTTTTTTTCTTCTTTTGCTGGTAACATTGGCCTTATCTATCATCAGCTCGACATCATTTTCACAAGTTTTGAAAGATCATCATGCAAAGACAGTTTCTGTGAAATTCGGTCGAATACTAACCTTACACGTTTTAAGAATTGTTTTAAAAGCTTTTCTATTACAGTAATGGTTGCGATTTTTGATGGATCAAGATCAAATGAACACATTTTAAAGAATTTCAAGCAAGGATGCAGTGGTATACGAGGGAAATGACGCCTGGGTCGAAGGTGATGGCCCAATGGAGTTTGTGTAATAAAATATCTGGCGCCCCTGGTTTTGGCACCCTAACACATCTGACGCTCGGAGCAATGGCCTTTCCGCCCCACCCCCGTTAGTACACTACTTCAAGGATGCTTTCTGTCAGACGTGGTCAAAATCTGTCAAGTGATTTTAGTCATTGTCAAAGATTATTTTTAGCAACAGTGGTCCTATTTGTTGGCCGAGTAGTGTTAACTGAATTGTTCTATGATGTTTTCTAGAGAATTGGGTCAAATCCAGTTCAGCCGTTTTTCAGATATTTAAAGAATCTCCAAATTTTAGTAACAATGGCCATATTAGATGACAGAAAAGAATAAACAAAACAACTTCATAGGCATTGATTCTGTAATGTTCACTGTAAAATCCTTTGAAAATTGATACAATAGTTTATATGAAGTCATTATAACTTTTGTATACAGACGACACGTGGCGAACAATGCTTGAAGGACGAAAGGCCATATTATAAACTCACCTGCTATTTTGGGTCAGGCGATATAACAACAATGTTATTTTCTTAAAAACCGTGGAAAATAATCTCCACAAAAAAGAAATAACTTGCTATGTTTTAGTTAAAAATTCTTGGTTAGAATTTTCAATTTATAAAAATACATTTTAGTTCAGTTTTGTTTTGTTTATAACTAGTCTGATTTTTATCCGGTACACAAAGGGTTACGCGGTTTGAAACCAATAAATGCAGTATATTGCAAATGGCAAAAGCAAAAATGTAAAATTAAGTATGTCATATCCCACCAAAAGAATTTCTTCAGAACATGTCAACGAAATTAAATATTTAGACATTACAATTATTCGCAATGTAAAATGCAACCTTCACATTCCAAAAATATGCACAAAGTTAATGAAGCATAGTGCCTATTAAGATCTACCGCAAGTAATTTATCATGCTCCCAAAGAGTGAATTAATTAGCTTTAAAGTCTAATTAGACCCATATTAGACTACGATTGTGTTTTATATGATCCTCTCTCACAAGTAGTACATGATTAACATGAACACAAAATCCCAAAGCTGGCAGATTTGTTATAGCCATTTATGACCACACACCAGGAAGTATTACCCTAAAATTGAAAATGAAATGTTCGAAACCATTAAAATAACTTAGACTGTAAAACAGACTAATTTTATACAAAAGGTTAACATAATATGCAAAATTATCCAGACACAATCAGACCAGATAATAAAATGGACCTAGAAAATCACCAGGAATATATTTTTACAATATAACCATTGCTTAACGAATTTTTTTATTTAATTTGTTTTATGAGAACCAGGAGAGACGGTGATTTTTTTTTTAAATCACATGTATTAATCGCAACTGTTGAATTTTCATATATATTTTGTATGATGTTTTAATATCATAATGGACATCCAAATTAATTAAAATCACTCATATTTAAGTTTCTATTATTAGGATGTACTCTTTATTCAGTTTCTTTTACATATGTGTCTGATGAGGTTATTTTCATTTCTTGATGGAAACGGGTACTTCTTTGTTGGATTGTTTATCTCATTTGTTTACCATAAAAAAAAATGGACTACGCGGCACTCAAGATGTAAATAGTGCAGTATACTTCACAATATTGGACTGGTTTTCGCACATGGAAGCTAGAGAATTTATTATAGTTACAGAATGGTGTACCGGACACTCCCATTATAAAGAAAACATTAAATACGCCATAAAACTGTTTTAATCAATTATATGTTTTAGTCCTGCTTCCTGTGCATGCGCTGTTTAGAAGCCTAACTTTGGGAGGGATTGGTAGGGAGACAGTAGCAGAGGTTGATGAGGCAGAAGAATCATACAAAACAACAGCTTCTAAAACAAAATGATCGATCTATAGATATGGATTTCACAATGTCTCAACAAATACATCACTTTATTAGGTTTTAATGATGTTGACTCAGACTTGTGGGAACTTTATTAATAATATTAGATGCTAATTAGATATGACAGATGCACAAAGAGAGTTATCAAACATACTGTCCTGCGATCATAAACGCTTTTGCAAAGAACACCAAGAACTTTAAGATACTAGATTCATCGGCTTGAAATGAATAGCATATATGAGATGTTATGCTGATTTATCCTACTGAAGCTACCGATAAATAGGTAGTTGTGACATACATTACTTTTTCATGCACCATAGTGCATTATCATTTTTTGTTGTCTTTTACATATAGCTCTGTTTCGTTAGTCTAAGTCTACGACACTGATGCAATCAAGATAATTTTCTCTTGATTCATAGTTTTGCACAAGCCTTTAAATATATATTTTATAAAACATGAAAGAAGAGAAAAATGTTTAATTTTGATTGATTTCATAACAGATTAAAACTTTTGCATGCAATTTTATGATTTGCTTTTACAAAAAAATGTTACATGGAAGGGTGGTGGATGGTATTATCTCTGTACAACTGTTCAGAATAAGGCACATCCAGAACGTCACGTCGTCATTTCTTGTGTGTGTGTGTTATTCATTTGATCAAAGGAATCATAAACGCCGAGTCATACAAGTACATTATCAAATTATCTATCAACTTGAGACTGAATAACATCGTTTCTGATGAACTTCTTTTGTGCTATTGTAAACTGTATTAAAGAGTCTACAACAAACATATCTATGTGCTGAAAAAAAGCTATAACTTGAAACCAGAGAGTGCTGAAATAGAAGCTTTCTGACATCCATGATGGCTTTATCTGAAGGAGAAAGCCATCTTCTTCTCCAACTTTTCAGCTGCAGGAAAACAAAAGATAAGGGATAATCATCGTCGGATCCCAAAATATGCAGGTGATGTCTGTTATCTCCAGGCACCAACGAGTGCCGACAGGAAAATATGAGTTACCTCCCCTGTTATCTGCTGAAATTTCGTCTGTTTATATCAACATCATTGTGCAAAAACGCTTTGATTTTACCATTGTATGAACCAGTTACGTAAGCAGCATTGGTACGGAAGCGAGAAACATCAGATTACGCAGTTTTGTTTACTTATTAGATGAAAATATGCCGCTAAAATATGTTAAAGCTGTAGATAAAAAAAAAAACAAATCGTTTCAAGATCATTCTTAGTCTGAATGTTTATTTTGGACTTAGAATTCAGACTGGAACTTTTTGATCCTCTAGTATTTAAGTCTGCAAATACGTGAAACTTTCATTATCTATCTCTATCATTCCCTGCCAATGAGATAAATGGGTACTTGGAAACCTCCCATTTCTGTCATGACTTTGACATATCTCTCAATACATCCTCTCCCCCCAAAAATAAAAATGAAAACAGAAAAAGTCTTTTCAGATACTAAGCAGAAAAACATAGATTATTACTATATAAAAGAATGATTCAGCTCTGACTAATTCAAGATTTAAGACGTGTAACTCTTTCTTTCCTTATAGCACTTAATAAGATTTGGCCGATTAAAGCAGACAGCTAGATTAACTTCCTGAAAATTTTGATGCCTCTGTCCTGTATGTTCTCCCAAGTGTGAATACTGGATTGAATTAAGAAAAACTACAGCCATTCATCAAAACATTCTGTGTGTGTGTGTGTGTGTGTGTGTGTGTGTGTGTGTGTATGCGCGTATATATATATATATATATATATATATATATATATATATATATATATATATATATATATATATATATATATATATATATATATATATATATATATATATATATATATATATATATATATATATATATATATACACACACACACACACACACACACACATACACACACACATGATTTCGGAAATTTTTCAGAATACTTGCCATCAATTACAAGTTCTATAAAATAAGTAAATAACTACCGTGACGGAGTTATAAACAAATCGCGTTACAAAGACTTTAATTTTTTACTGAAAAGTTTTAATGTACTGTATGGTGGCCTTATTTAGTGATAGAGAAATTTTAGTGATTTAACGAACCAAAATTTTAAATAAATCTTTATAAGAAAACATAAACAAAGATGTATACGTTGCAAAAAAATACCCACTTATATGGTATACCCTTAAACCTCATGTACATTATCTGTGTTCTGTACCTAGTTAACATTTGAATTTATAAATATATTGCATTCATCAATGCACTATAAAGAACTACCTTGTTTTTTGATTAACAGATAAAGTAACTGATTCGGTAATTAATTAATTAATTAATTAATTAATCAATTAATTAATTAATACACTCTTTTTATCTATTGTTACTTTTAGTTTTGCCGACTATCAAATAAATTTTGTTAAAATATTTGTCGAAAGTTGTTGCGAAGTAATAAAATATTAAATTAATACTCACACTACACGTGCAGAGTTTAAGATTAATGATGTAAGAGTTATCGTAATACTTCCATTAACAATTTGCACAGACCAAGACCTGCCATTGCATAAAGTGCTGGCAGATCTGGGTCTATGCGGTTTGTTAGGAGTAATCAGTAGAACAAGCGACATAGACCTTGATACGACAGTGGGAATCAACTTAAAAGCAGGTACAGATGATAAATGTAACAATATATGTAAATGTTAAGAAAGCAAATATCACGTTTTTAACAATTATTCACTCACTTCAGTGTATCTGGTTTGCCACTCGTGCATGTCAACTGTTAGCACTTGGTGAATCCATCTTATTGCTACTCGTGCATGTCAACTGTTAGCACTTGGTGAATCCATCTTATTGTTACTCGTGCATGTCAACTGTTAGCACTTGGTGAATCCATCTTATTGCTACTCGTGCATGTCAACTGTTAGCACTTGGTGAATCCATCTTATTGCTACTCGTGCATGTCAACTGTTAGCACTTGGTGAATCCATCTTATTGCTACTCGTGCATGTCAACTGTTAGCACTTGGTGAATCCATCTTATTGCTACTCGTGCATGTCAACTGTTAGAACTTGGTGAATCCATCGTATGTTATTATTTAATCCAACAAAATATTTAAAACTTCACTTTATACAACACGTTATGTAGTTTTTTTTGTTTTTGTTTTGTTCTTTTTAAATTTCTTACCATGGGTCAGAATTAGTTTGGGAGAGTGACATAAAAAAAACCATTTGGAAGTTAATTTATTTTGTAAGATTCTCTGGAGAAAAAAATTCACTCTGGTAACATTCACTCTCTGTTCATTATTTCCACCATGTACGACCTCCTCTCTTCACGTGAAAGCCTTCCTATCAAATCTCTTTAAGTTAATCTGATTATACTCTCCATCCTTAAAACAAACACGAGGACATATTGAACATCATCTGCTGATGTTTGCCTAATGGTCAAGACATCTGAGTCAGTAGGATGTTTTCTGTAAAAATTATATTAATGACGTTAATTAAATATCTTAAAAACAGTTGTGTAGTTTTGTCATAGATCCAGTGGCCTAGTGGTTAGAGCAGCCGCCTCAGATACGGAAAGTTGCTGGTTCGAACCCTAGCCGAGTCATACCATATACTTTTAAAACTTGTACTAAAATATCCAAATCTTGGCGTTCAGCATTAAGAGGATAGTGCTATGACTGGTCAGCCTAGTATCAGGATTATGGACTGGGAAAGACATTATGCTACACGTCTGCTGCATTATGCCCCAGTGCTAGACATCACCATAAACTGCCACACTGTAAATATTGTAGAGATATGACTAAAACTTGTTAAAGCAACGTCAAAAATCCAAATTACACACAAGCGTTGTACCTTTGTCAAGAGCTCAATTTATGTGTACATTCGAAAGGAAGGTTTTTAAGAAGATTGTACCGACAACATAATAAATATTATGGAGAAAGCACAGAACCCTGTGTTCACCTGGTCTTACACAAAATTAAATTATAATTGAGGTCTGCTTTTCTTGTTACAAATTGATAGTTGTGTAACTATCATGAATTCTCAAGAAAATGCTCAGACAAATGGTGGATCTGTGGAGACTCAAACGTTAGTGGGATGACATCCCAGATCAACTTACATTAGTGGATGTGGTGCATTTATGTGCAAGGCACTTTATCCCCACTTTCTCGGCACTTAAATCTGTCCTGTCTTGTATCAATAAATGCCAAACAAACAGTTCAGATCCAACATAACACATTTAATGAATTGATGAATTATAAACACTGTCTTGAATGTGTGTGTGTGCGATTTACTGGTACATCAGTACAATCATGGCTATATAGTACAGAATGAGTTTATGTATCCGCAGAAAGGAAGACACAAAAGGGAAAAACAGGAAAATTCTTAAAATAAGTCAAATTATTTTATATACACTCCATTGAAAATGTCAATACATTAGCTGGACAATCATGATGAGATGCATTTCTGGACACATCTTCGCTAGCCAAGGTACCGATATGATAGCCAATAGAGTTATCACATCTAAACCTTGGCTTGCGAGGATGCCTGGAGAGAATGGGAGCCTCCATGAAAGTTGCCTGGTGTGACATGCATGACAGTTCTTGACAACATGGATCACAACAGGGACAACATGAATCACGAAACTCTCACTGCTAACATTTGCTCCATTTTATCCATTATTTTTTTAAATGATCGAATTATGTATTTATTCGGTATACAAATTTACCTTAAAAAGTCTCGTTAATCATTCATTGATATATACAAGCTATTAACCTTGTTTTCATGATTTGCTATAGGTACTACTTACATATTTCAGCAATTGATCTCTTAATTAAGTTCATGAGATAAGGTATGCAATGAATGACAATTAATGAATGCAGAAATGACCACTCTGACGAAGGAAGTTTTGGAAAATCTACTTTGAAAATCACTAAGACATATATCCATTAATTCCTGGAACATTACAGGCATTTAATAACAAACAACATGGACCCAGATCTAGAATCACATAATTGATGATAGGTCGGGATTCTAGCTACTATTTCCTTTATATATATATATATATATATATATATATATATATATATATATATATATATATATATATATATACTGGACTGACTGTTGCTAATTGTTTTGTCGTGTCCACAAAGTAGGACTAAGGTACTAATATTAGGACTAGACTGACGGTTGCTAGTGTATTATAAATGACCTCAAATCTGAGACCGAGTAGTTTGCCACTAGTTAGGTATTTCACTAAAGGAAATATCGTACATTAATTAGAATTGACATTGTATACTGCCCACACAGGACTACCATATACCGTATACATTCACTTATAAGTAGAGTCATGATGCAAAAAAAACCCCAACAGATCATCTGCTGTAACAAAATAATGCACCTGATGATCAGGGTCTATGCTGTTTTTTTCTACTGATTACTCCTAATAAACTGCAAGACCCAGATCTGCTGACACATTATATGCGAGAAAATATGGCACAAACGGGTGAATGAGGGCAAGGGTAAATGTAAGGCATTTATGAATAGCCACTAAAGAGCTATCGTATTTTATTGATTGCTGGCTTTATTTCCAAATTTTAGATTCTTTAAAATAAAACGGACAAACAACCCCAAAACAAAGAGAATAAAGACATTTCTTTAACTACGCCCTTACAATTTTGTTTTCCGTCCGCCTTTAATAACATTAAGCGTAAAAAAATCTTTTTTCGCTGCATGATGCTCATACTGCCACCAACAGATCCTGACACTGGCTATTAGAGAAAATGTATAAGGAACTGAGAACAGTTGAACCTTAAATATATTATGGGTAACATTAGCACTATTTCCTCTCTATTTTGGCAACGGTTACTGCAGGCAGGATTTCAGTGATCACTCTGGTACTTCAAGTTTACCAGATTTAGCCTCCATAAGTTTCTAGTCTTCAGGGTCAATTATCTTCAATAAATTGTGTTATCCTTCCAACAAAGCTGTTCAACAGATCCAGCTGTACTCATAAAGCTTTAAAACTTTCTCCACTGTTAATGAAATCATCATATGCCAAGTTCCCTGAAATATGTATACCATCTGGATTCTCTGTACTGTACACAACAAATCAACTAAGAACTAGATGGGTTAACGCACTACATGCTAAGACTAAGAAAGGGTCTAAAATTTGTAATAATAATAATAATAATAATAATAATAATAATAATAATAATAATAATAATAATAATAATAATAATAAAAATAATAAAGCAACATTTAACAAATATAATTCTGTGGAGTGCCAGGCCAAGTCAATAGTATCATCCGATTGCTCTATACTTAATAAAAACATCAAAGTACCTAGGAGAGCAGTTTCAAAGTAAATTACTGTTGTTACTCATCACTTACTTTGCCTTCAAAATTTCTCATTCCTCGTTAAGTATATAGTGATATTGTAAGCCTTAGAAATAAAAAAAATTCTTTATTTAATTATCAAACAAATCTCTAAAATTTAATTGATTTTACTTTTTGTAATGGTGAAATTTTTTGTAGATAATTTTCTGTAAATTTTGTCGTGGTCAGCATGACACAAAAATTAAGACTGAAATATGGGCTAGGTTCGCAAAAACTTAGTAGTTTGTAATAGCTAAACTCTCCTGGTTTTTTTTGGGGGGGGGAAGGGTAAGTGAATTTTAATTAATCTGTTCGATAGCGGTCAGACAGAAGACTCCAATGTTAACGGAAAATCAATTAGAGGAAAATAGCAGAGTTGAGACAAGCCAGAGAAAATTTAGGAAATATTGGACCATTTAAAATAGGTGTCATAAAATGATATTTTCTAGAATATCTATTAATAAAGGTGGACGAGAGAATTATTCCGACTTCAATGGGAGTGTACAAATGCTTTCGCTGGAAAAAGTTAATTCTGGATGGCTAAGCTAAGCAAAGGGGCTAGTTTATCGGATAAGATTTCATGGTTGAAATATCAAACAACAAAGTTTTTGGCTAAGTTTTTCTGCCGAAAGGGAAGCTGGCTCCGAGATTAGTAAAATGTACATTTCTTGTTAAATAAATTGTCAAAGGGACATGGGAAATTTAACAGACCCCAGAACCAGAAAAGAGAAAGAGGGAATTCTCTCACGATAAGCGAGCGAGGACTCAGGAAGCATAAAGGTATGGTCTCAATCACATGCAATGATGTAAGTTTGCAATTATTTGTTGAATTTTTCTGTTTTAATTTCATATTTCAATTTTCCCTCGAGTCAGGAAATAATCCTACGTTCTTTTTGAACGTAATATAAATCATGTAGTGGAGGAATTTCATGCATTACCCTGATACAAATTGTGAGAATTAATGTATTTGCCTTGAATGTTATAGGAATCATGTGTCCTAATGATTTCATGCTTTTCTTCTGATACGAAATGAGAGAAGTAAATAATCTGTTTTAAATGATTTGTATCGTATGCTGAGAATTGATTCTACATTATCCACGTCACTGAATCGCTAATTAGCAAATAAACTTATTAAAAGGTGTTAAGTTCAATCATTCGTGTAATTAATTGTGAATAATCTTTAATCGATGGCGTTAGCATTATGAACGCGTGTCGATTGACACACTCAGTCATTAACTTAAGGCATATAGCGTATAATAATGGTTTATCTTAAGAGTCTAACTATGCCTTGGTTCCAGTAGGATTGGGAGTAGCCGCTAGAAGAGACATAAATTTACGTTAATAGGTATATCGTATATCAGATCAGGTTGTGAACTGAACATAGTTTATTTCCGTTGCATTACGATAAGACAATATCTGACGTGAAAAGAGTGGTAATATTATTTGAACATGGAGAAGGGAAACACCTGACAAGTAGTAGGTTGGGTATTATATTTTGTTTGAACAAAAATAGCTCCATACCTGTACTGCGTATGGATAAGAGCATTCTTGGATGGTGTGTGTGTGTGTGTGTGTGTGTGTGTGTGTGTGTGAGAGAGAGAGAGAGAGAGAGAGAGAGAGAGAGAGAGAGAGAGAGAGAGAGAGAGAGAGAGAGAGAGAGAGAGAGAGACTACATAACCAGGTGAAGCTGGCAACTCGAGTTCTATCAATCAATCGATTATATGATGAAATTGTTTTATTGTTGCAACGACGGCTAATTGAACTTCGCATAAATTTTGTAACTCGATTTATTAAGAGAAAGCGAAACATTCAACTGTCATGTTCGCTTTTATTTTCTTTATGTATATTTACAAAATTGTTACATTTTGCATATTGTGACTCGTGTCGTTCTGTTCTGTATCTCTGCTCAGATCGCTGTTATTCCATCCTTCAATTTCATATTTTATTTTATTGTATACTCGATCCGGGAAATAACACTGCACTCGATCATCTTCTTGACAACAATAACCAAAATTCTGTAAGGAGTGGGAGATCCCCATCTCTGACAACTTCCATATAAATGATAGTCTTATTTCTGTTGTACATGTCGTGAACACATGGAGCTGACACATTTCTGCATAGTCCACAGACGTTGAGGAGTTTGTTTACCCAACAAATCTCTTTTGAATCGGCTTTCGTTATTTTAAATCCTATATTCTTAGTGTTAATTCATCCACAGCGGGCAGCATTTCCACAAATGTAATCAGACCTGTTCCCATCTAAAGCCTCTTCCAGATGGAAAGATAGTGATGGAACCGGCTGAAAATTTAGTACCAGACTGTGCACACTTTTATACATAGTACTCTAGTTCCAAGATAAAATCTACTTGCATTATTTAACATATGGATTGTTACATAGATCTGATTTTTATCATCAGCTTTATGTAATTCCATCATAAATAATAATGACGATGACAGCTGTAATGATAATATACGGGAAGACAAATATACTAGAGTTGTTAAAGACTTGTAGAAAGCTTAAGTTGGAAATTAATGTGCTGTGTCAGCTGTAATTATGATGTCACAAACTACGGTCTATACTCGTTTAAAAATCAAGTCGAACTGCAAACAACAAAGATTTTGATCTGCTGTGGCATAAAGCGCCTGCAGATCAGGGCCAGTGTTTGTTCTACTGATTACTCCTAACAATCTGCACAAACCAAGATTCGACATCACGTGATATGACCGCAGATTTGCAGTTGGACACGTCTTATAAGTGAATATATATGGTAGTCTTCAAACCCATTTCTTTGCAATTAATGCTCATGGAAGCACAAGTATCCCTGTTATCCATTTTTTTCTTCCAAATTTACCATAAGTTTTACCCATTTATTTTTTATGAGAAATATGAAATAAAAAACACAACAAAGTTTAAATCTATAAAAGTGTCTCTCACGTAAGACCATGAATTCATTAGGAAAAATGTTGGACTGACATCTGGAGAAGGGTCCGTGGGTGGATGGGGAGCCTGTTTTTGTTGGGTATTTTTCCAGCCTAGCTTTACAAAATGATCTTGTTTATAGTGAAAAGAAAATAACTAACTCTATCAAATATCGTAGCAGCAAAACTAATCATCTTGCGATAAAAAGATCCCCAAACATCCTGGTTGCAATGAAAATACTAGGCTCCACCTCATCCACCCTGAAATCAAATGGCAACTTCCAAATGTATGTATGACATCAATATACTATGATTGTGTTTTGCTTATTTATTATCCAACATACATTCAATATTTACTTCATACACAGGTACGTGTGACTCTAACAATGTTTAAATTGTGCTCTGCTTTGAATATAAATGTATGAATGCAAAGCTACTATCTGAATTAAAACTTCTGAATCCTGCTTCAGTTTATGCGCTTAATTCACCTAAACAATTGTTTATTTTTGAGGAGTAGAAAGGACCAAAAATAATACTGGAGTAGAAAAGCAACTAAAATAATACAGGAGTAAAAAAAAAATAGAAATGATACAGGAGTAGAAAACCAATAAAGATAACACGTTGAAAAAAGCAATATATCATGCTTGTAGCCGTGGGGTTCATGCCAACATCCATAGTGAAGGCTGTCATTCAGTGAAGAACAGAGCATTCAATTCAAACAAAGCAGCCAATTGGAGATGTCATAAATCAACAGTAGCATATCTGTTAGCACCTTTAAACAGAAAACTCTTGACTATACCTATTATAACATAACATATCCTCTTCTTACTTGAATATTTTCAAATATATTCACAACGTGGTTTTGTCTTCGTTTTTGTTTTCTTCTCCCAAATCTATTATGTATTTCTTATGTATTATGATGGTAAGGGAAACCGGCTATGCACAAAATTAACGTTAGTATGTACTACCATAAATACAGCACGCCAAAAGAGCAACAAATACTGTTTCAATTTTCCACATTTCCACATTTATTTAAATTGTGTTCAGATTGGGGGAGTGGGTGAATTGCAATATAAGAGTACGAGGCTGTAGCTGTATTGTGCTACTTATTAACGTAGGCAACACTAGGTGGCAAAATTAAATGGGCACATAATGTCTTGGATACAGCTTATGATCCATGGGTTCTGGCTTCGATACCTGCCAAGGTCAGCCGGTCAGATGCCTGGGTCGTTTCTAGGGAAAAGCCCTCTGTATGATATAACTAATGATCTATTAAAATTGCCATTAAAACCAACAGCAAAATATCGTTAACTGTTTATTTCTTGCTCATCCCGATATAATAAAAGTCCTTGGAATTATAAGTGATCTAAAAGGCACAGGATTCAAAATCCACTGGCAATTTGTGCAGTAATTTCAAAACAAAGTTTTTGTGGAGACAATATCTTTTTATTTGGAAAATGGATTTCTCAGAATACGTGGGTGACAAATATGGAGACTGACAGTAGATTGACTACAAACGTATTATTGATGACTGACAAAAGACGGAAATCACACGGAACTTGAAAAATTGAATTTTATTGATGTACCCATTACTGGTATTATAAAATTGTGATTATATAATGAATCCAAAATCTAAGGACAGACTACTTGCTGCCACTGAACACATATTCACGCAGAAAATTAATGTTCAAATCGGCTGACAATTAATTCAATTATATATATATATATATATATATATATATATATATATATATATATATATATATATATATATATATATATATATATATATATATATATATATAAAGCACCATATCAATAACTTTCGGACAACTGACCCGACAAAGACATTCATAATGGTTAATTGTTCTGTTGTTGATTTATCAGCCAGAGTAGAGGCAAAAGTAAAACAAGTGCGTGTGAGTGCGTGTGTGTGTTTGTGTGTGTGTGTGTGTGTCTGATTTGGATGTTTAAGACAGCTTTAAAAATTTTTAATCATATCTCTATCATGTCTGCAGTGTGGCAGTTTACAGTGATGTTTAACACTGTGGCATCATGCCACAGACATGCTGCATCACGTAGCACCAAGTCACATTATCCTTACACCTGGCCAACCAGTCCTAACACTAACCTCTTAATGTTGAGCGCCACAAGGCTGCTGCTAGTACCATATTCATAAGTCTTTGGTAGGAATTAGTTGGGGTTCGAACCTGCGACCTCCTGCATCTGAGGCAGATGTTCTAAAATACTTAAGCCACTGAAGTAGTCAGGTAAAATAAGCAAAATTTGTAATATATTTTTAAGATCAACTACATCAGAAACTTTACCACTTCAATAATATTACAAAAAATGTGATAAGTACTGCTACAGTTACTTCTAGCATCGTCATATCCCGGCAAATATTATTACATGCCTTCACTATAATCTTGACCACATCCCCTAATCCCCATTTCCAGAATGTATCCTGAGGTTATAGTCCCAAATCCACTACCTATTATATGCTCTTCCACGTGAATACATGTACAGTAAAGACTATTTATTACATTTCTGTATTAAGTTTTACATCCCCAGCCAAATTCCTAATTCCTAACTAATGTAATATGTATTCCAAACATTTAATTAGTTGCAGTGTTTGATTTGTAGTCTTTCAGTAAATAAGCTTTATTGTAATGTTTTGATCACCTGTTGCCTGGAATCTAGGTAAACTATAACAAACATTTAAATAACAAAGACATGATAATCATATCTCATTTACAATCGGCAATTTAGAATCACAGATTGCCACCTTAAAGCAATTACAGCATTAAAATAAATGTTTTTGTTTTGTGGTTTTTGACAAAATAATTTAGAATTATCATATAGTTATCTTTCTACACCTGTGTATTGAATAACTGAGTACAGCTTGGTTGGACACACACGATTTCCTTTATTAGCATTCGCATGTCATTGAAAAAGATATCAACAAAAACATCTCAGTTTAACAGAAAAATAAGATGACTATTGACAATTTCTTTGCAGCCACATAAATGAAGGACTAATTTACTGCTAATTAAGTTAATCAATAGACATACATGTACATGTACCAGCTACTGAATTATACAAACCAAACATATGTCAACCAGCTCATATGTATGTTGGCACTTTAAATGGATGGCAAAACTGTAATACTGGTTTATCATTTGTTTAATAATAACAAGCATCTGACACACAAATATAAGTTGTTTGAAAATTTAATTTCCATTACAATTATAATTTTTTTCTTACTACAACAATCATACCAGTATAAATTGTTTACTATATGTAACTTCAACGAGACAGACATGTACATAAACATGGACATGTGTATAAACAGTTTGAAAAATAAGTGATAAATCTGGAAACCATTTCTTTATTAAATTTATAACAATCCCAGTCCCCTATGAAATGGAATAAGCAATCTTTACTATGAATAGTTAAGTAAAAGAAATATTTAAAAAAGCAACTGTAATTTAATGTTTTAAAATATATTTCATCTCCTATAGCCTCCCAATAACTCCAGGGTAGGGGCCCAAAAGCTATACACCCACCCACCCCTGAATGGCTACCAGAAAGGCAATCTATGTACCCTGTTTGGTAAATCACTGCTCAACAGTTTAGACGTTATGGACGAATGGATAAACTTACACAGGGAAGGTCTGATAGACAGGGGATATACCAATACTCTTCACTAAAATCAGGGATTGAACATTTTTCTCTCAATTGATGATTTCAGTCCTTAAATCAAAAAGACCAAATAATCTCTACCTTAAAAGTGCTTGACTCCTCCTCCTGCTACAACTATTTATTTATTAATAAGAACATTAACCGCCTCTGATGTGGTAGGTTGTGGATTCGATCCCCGGTCAAGTCATACCAAAGACTTACATAAATGGTACTGGGGCCCCGAGTGGTCTAAAGTGATCTCAGTAGTAGGAGAAAGTAAGAATCCGAGCTCAACAACCCCCTCCAGACCTCCAAACAAATACAAAATACCTAGGTAACGTAATAGAAAACCTATTGCAATCAATAATTGCGTTAAGAATCCGAGCTCAACAAATACAAAATACCTAGGTAACGTAATAGAAAACCTATTGCAATCAATAATTGCGCTAAGAATCCGAGCTCAACAACCCCCTCTAGACCTCCAAACAAATACAATAGAACACCTGTTGCAAAATACCTAGGTAACAGGTAAAATTTAATTACGTGATCTTCCAGAATAAGCAAAATGATATGTCAGACTCAATTTTCCAAATCATTACGATTTAGCAGAGCGTGGCGATTGTGGACTAAATTACGCATTAGAATTCCAGTAAGGTAAGTGGTATTATACCTCATTACCAACTGTTAATGTCTCAACTGTAGATATCAAAAATATTTCATTATCATGGTGATAGAGGCTAAACTTTATTTTACCGCTGACATAACGACGGGACTCAAACAAATCTTTTATTTGTGATTTGTTAAGAGGGTATTTTTTGTCGATAAAATACACCTTTGACCGATCAAGATCAATTGTAAGTTTGGTGTATTTATGCTGACTAATCGGACAGTGAAAGTTGTTAAATTCCGCTAGCAACTTTTGATACAATTGTTCGAGATAATTAAAATACTCGCTGTCATCAGATCTGATGAGCGAAAGTTTTAACTTGTCACGGGTACCACTAAAGCATATGCCTGATGTTTCATTATTAATTTCAACTGTCAATGGTTTGTCGTCCATCATTAGATATTTGATTTTGCTACTGTAGCTATTTGTTACTGTCAAATTTTCAAGCATTATTTTTAAAGTTTAGATAAAATTTTAGTTTGCAAAGATAATGTCAAATATATCTCTATCATCATGACAATACCCAAGTGCAAATGTATCTACCCCATTTTCGCAATAACGTTTATCATCAAAATTGCTCAAACCGCGTTTGATAAGGACATCTGTTTCGAGCTTATGATGATTTGTCCGAATTGACATAGCTCTTATAAAACTAACACCGCCATCAAGCGCATACTTGTAGTCATCAAATTTTATAAACTTTTTAACAAAATCACGAGGCAGACCTTTTGCTTTTTTTGTTATTTTATTATTGTCTAACAATACGGCATACATTTTACTACGTAATCCGATAAAGTATTTGATAGCGCTCGAGTTCATTTCATCTTTGAACTTACCAATAACCTTTTTATTTGTGTCGTCATGAAATTTACTGTCACGTGGGTAATCAGAAAGATCAAACAGATATCTATTATCATGCATGTCCTGATAGATGTCCTCACATTCGATTTCATATACGAGCGAATCAGTATCAGTAAATAATAATCTACTAGCCGGCCATTGATTTTTAACAAAATTATAATGAAAATCGTACATCAGCCACTTTGATAAATCTAACACTGAAGCTCCAACGTAGATCGGCTTGTTTAGTTTTAGATTTGTTTTTCTTCTTTGTATCGCAACAAGATTCTCATTAAAAATTTTCATGCTCACAAAATCATCGTCTGACACAAGTTTGTTTCTGCGATTGACATCATTGACTAGTTCGATATTTACGCGTTTCCTAATATTCTCCATCGTCTTACCAAAAACAGAATTGTTCATCAGTTTGAAAAAGTTTTTCTCAAAATCAGTTTTTGCCGCAGCTCTTCTTGTAGTGTTCGAGTTAATATAACCTCTCATCCACGGCGACTGATTAAATTTTAGTACGCGATGAACTTTTCTCAACACGAGACCAGCATCGACTGCTTGTTTTAAAGCTTTGTAATGCAAAACATAATTACGTTTATGAAGCAAATTTGGTACTAGTTTCTTGACCATGGAATGTTGCCTTGGTGATGCTAACGCTTGTTGTTCTTCTGATAACAAACTATAATCTATAACCATCGATTCCGCACAGAAAGGGTAATCGTTATGTAGTTTGTGTAGCGAAGTTGGATAATCGAGATCAACTTCAACGAAATACGAAACATCGTCGGGTATCTTTTTTTCTGTCTCTGATAGAAATTGATCAGCCGTGATCCAATGAAAGCCACCAAGAGGCATTGGTTCTGCCATCGAATACCCGTACAAGTTATTGCAATCTAGATAAACTATATACTTCGAAGGAAGGTCAGGATTATACTCTTTCAAATATTTGTTGTTTGCTTCAGCATACTTCTTCGTTATCACGCTAATACCGCCTCGGATACCTTTTTCAATAAAATTGAACATATCAACATCAGTCAGTAATTCCAACCTTACCTTACTAAACTTTAACAGAGCATCCCATGACAGTCCGGGGGCAGAATAATACCAACAAGGATCTAGTCCGTAATTATTATAACTCACTTCTCGAAAACTTTCAAAAACATCTGCTAATAATAACACGTCAGTTTTCAAATACAAATCGTGATAATCACCAAAAGTCTCACAATCAAACTCTTTCCAAATATCTTGTGCATACCTGTACTCATCATCAGTTATATTTTCATTTTTAAGTTGTGAGTAAAATTTGTCTTTGTCAGGTAAAGATGTTTCATCAAATTTACTCCAGTCGTCGAGGTATTCGTATGGAAAAACTCCTTTTTTAGCTAATAGATTAAATTTATCTCCAAAACAGTCTCTTAGGTTATTAAATTTACTACAACCTTTTACTAGCTCATCTAACGATGCTGCCATAAACTGCAGGCTGTCAATAAAACGTAATTTACCTAGCGTAACTGACATATACTTTTCAAAATTATTTGGAATGCATTTGATGACATTATTGAGTTTTAGATGAGCTTTTATCTCAGGATCACCAAAAGCTTCTACAATGATGTGACTATCATATCCTCGAAAATTGTGAAGAATAACTGGAATAAAATCTGGAGCGTGAAATTTTAAATTACACTGGTCATGAGCCGCTCCACGATACTGTCCGGTCAAATGGCAATGGTCACGTACTTTTTTGTTGTCAGTATCAAAAGCTTTTTCACAAATATAACAAATTTTCGCTTGCTCGTGATCAGATTCTTGTTGAGGTGTTAATTTTAACATTGGAGTTACTTTTTTCAAACGATAAGTAATATTATCAACTTCATTAATCAACTGCTTGAGAAGCCAGACAGCTGGATTTTTACCTCGATATAATTTGATCGGTTTAGATAACCTCGAATCAGCGCAACAAACTACCTTGTACGCTACTCCGCACGGAACATGATTTTGAATTTTTCTTGTACTCGATTGGTTAGGATCATTTTCTACGCCAAGTACAGGTTGAAGTAAGCATTCGAAATCGACGTATATGACGAAAGGAATTTTTAGTTTATGATTATGATGGACAAACTGTAACACGCTATCTTTTTTAGATGGCATTGTTATTCTTTGTACGTCACTACAGTACTTCAAATGCTTTTGTAATGTTTCATTGTCTCTACAACCGTGCAAGCAGCGATAACAAAAGAACTTTTTGTTGTTATTTTTATTATACTGTCTTCCAACTAGTCTGTTAAAGTTTTTGATCCAAACGTAATGATTTTTATAAAACAGTAAATTGATAGTCGATTGTGAAGCTTTTTCTGAAATATACCTCGGATAGACATTTTCTTTTTCATCTAATCCGAAAACGTTAATCGAAATATTATTTTGCTTTTCAAACTTTGGTATTTGATTTTCTGCCACTGGAAAGTCAATACCAGCACAATTTAATCTTGACATGTGACTGATATACTTCTCAACACGATCAGCATTTTTTTCTGCTGGAAATAGCGCGGAAAGAACAGCCCATTGGAAACATTTGCTATCGACGTTTTTTATGTTTATACAACACTGTTTATTTTTTATTTTTGGTGGCAGGTCGATATACGAACTACCGCGTAATGCGTCATATTTCATCGTGTGAAACAAAATTTCCTTGATCATTTCAAACTTCCAACCCGAACCTAATTCGGTAAATTCTTCTATTTTTTTCCAAATTTCTTGGTGTATTTTATTAGATAGTGACAAAAGATCACTACCAAGTAAAACACGTCTAGATTTTGCGTTGATGTAAGGGTCTGCAATTTCCTTGTTAGTAGATTCTTCCGTCACAAGTAGTTTTGAAAATATAACACGATATTGCACTAACAATCTTAAACCCTTGTGTTTTTCAAGCTCACGTTTTACAGTCGTCTGTAGCAGATGAAAGAGATTTGTTTCAGAAAAATTTACTAAAACGTTTTGATTATCAAACTGATAACTATTATCAAAACCTGCAAAAGCAGTCGCTATTTTATCAGGTTCTCCCATAAGACTTCTCTTGGCTATATCACGCAATTTCAACATCGCTATACTATAGTCTAATATCTAATTGATAATTTACCGCACACTGCGCATGCGCTAAACAACAATTAGAGATAAAAAAATATCACCTATAATATAATGACAGTAAATCTGACAAGCGCACGTGAGCAAGAGGTATATTACGTTTACCAAAAGTACAACCTGTACGCTGGAAATGCACTTGGTTCGGTTATTAATATCATTACTGGAATATCTGTTGGTAAAGCAACGCCAGCGGGTTATACGATTAGTGTAAAGGGAGATAATACTGAAAGAATTACGATGTTTAGAAAAGATTTTATTTACACGTTATTTTGCGATGACATTCCAGAGGGGAAACGAGTATATCATTATAACGGTAAAGTCACTGATGATAATATTGAAAATTTATCCTTACAAGACGAGTTTCAGCCGCATCCGGTCTTTGATTTATACGAGGCTAACGATCGCGGTATTATTAGAAACAGAAAAACTAAAAAAGTTCTTAATAATATGAGCAATATGGGATATATCAGTGTGACTGTTAGAGGAACATCGACAGATCGAGTTTGTTATACTGGTCATAGGTTTGTTTACGAGGTGTTCAACGGATCTATACCCAATGGTCTGGTTATTAATCATATCAATAATGTAAAAACAGACAATCGATTGGAAAATCTGGAGCTAGTGACCCAACAGGAAAATGTGAGAAAAGGACGAGGTGGTGGTATTAATTTTAGATGCCCAATAAAACCTGTTATTTCGTTAAACCTTGAAACGGATGAGGAGATCAAATTCAAATCAATTACAGCTGCGGCGAAATATTATAATATAAATCCCAGAGCAGTAAAATTTGTAGCTGATGGAGCAACAAAATCAGCTTTTTCAAACAAATATGATGCTAGTATTATTTTTAGATATGATGATTAATAATATTTTGTAATTCGGTTTTAGTCAAACAATGATGAGCAAATGCTATAATATCATCGCAATCAAATTTTAGCGTCACTACTGCACTTTCATTAATTTTATTTTTTTCTGCTTCTGTTAGTAATATTTTATGAGAATCACCTTGCATTACAAAAATCTCAACGGAATATGAACTATAACCTGACAAGCATTTTCTTACCGCTTCAGTCAGTTCGTGGTAGTTTATTATATTAACTTTTTGGTGATATTTGACCTTGTCAGTCATCTTATAACAACAAATTAGATAAAAAGTATATTATAATATGGATATGATGAAACGACTTGCTAGCGATAAGGTCTCCACAATCTCTAATGATATGATAGACAAATCCATTGGTTATAACGAAGATGATATTTTATATAACAACGAGTCTGATGATGATGAAATAGTCACCGTCGTTAACAGATATAATTATAGCAGACCAACCACTGGAAAATATAATGTCAAGTATCACATTGCTAAAAAAATTATAAAATTTAATTTTACCGTTACCGAACAGCAGGTATTTTTGCAGTTAATCAGACCTTTCTTAAACATCAAAATTCCAGACCGACAGAAAAATATAAAATTTGATTTCATCTTTGTTAAGATTTTTAATCTTATGACGATCTCTGACGATCGCAGACAATATCTAATATCATTATGTAAACCAGTAAAATGCAAATCTATCAAACGAAAGTATGAGGAAATTTATAATAGCATTATCTCACAGTCGATAAAATCGACCGGGTTGGAATCCAACTGTTAAATTTATCACTATACCCACGCCATTTGACTAAACTTTTATCTCCTTTTTTCCTAATCACTTTTTCGATAACGAAAACATCTTGTTCAGTTTTTTGTAGTTCTTGTTCGTAAAAACTACCTACGATAGGCTCACCTGCCAGATCTTTTAACGCGTACGTTACAGGTATTGTTAAGAGTACTTTATCAACTACAAATACTTCTTCGCTCCAGTTTGGAGTAAATCCTTTTTCAAATATCTTTTTAGTCAAAGAGATTCTAACTTTATCACCGACCTTAAATTTATGTCTGCGGTACATGTTTTCGTTTGCTAATATTGGATTTTTGATAGCGTCATTGGGTGACATTTTGATGGTTCGATGTTTCGTGTTATTATATTCGCCTACGATTTGAGAAAGGTCATCGATGTACCTGTTGGTGTTTTTAGCTGTCATATGTTTGTGTAATTTTTCGTTTAGCGTGCGATTAAATCTCTCGACAACAACGCTTTTGCCTTCGTTTCCTGTAACGTATTTTTTAATATTATTTTGTTCTAGAAACTGTTCAAACTTTTTGTTAAAAAACTCGGCTCCATGATCAGTCCAGATTTTGTTTGGTTTTCTTTCAGTACTCGTTATTATCTGTTTTAGCGCATCAGTGATTGACGTTCCTGTTTTATCTGAAACTGGCACACTAAAAGCGTATTTACTGAAAACATCTATAACGTTAAACAAATACTTCTTTGGAGCGCCATCAGCGCCAACGTTAAACTGAGCCAGATTGGATACATCTACCAAATCTATTGCCCAGATATCATCTACAGCGTTTGCAACAACTTTGCGTCTCGGAAACTTTTTTTTTTAGGTCTGTGTAGTTCGACTGCAAGATCATCGTATAATTCTTTTCCGAGTCGAGACTCTCCGAGTCCAAGTTTATATTTTGCTCCTATCATTCCTTGAACAAATCTTCTATCAAAACGTTCTCGTAGATTTGTTGGCTCCATATCATGTAATTCGTCTAACATTACTTTATCACAATCTGCTTTCGAGTTTTCATGATCACGATAACAGATATCGTGACGCATTGCTATTGCATCCACTTGATTATAAGGCTCTTGTCCTGGCAATAGATTATCGTTTTCATCTAGTTGTTGATCTAGCGGATTCCACGGACCTGTATAACGATGACCTGGCAAAGTCCAACCGCCTTTTGGTTTTGGTAATTTTCCAATAATTTTATGTATATCTATACCTAACCCTATTATTTCTCTGTTGTTACAACGTTGACAGTACGTAATGATTTTATCTTGTTCTATGCAAAGATCTTTGTCACAATCACAATTGCATTTCATTTTATTTTATTTTGTTTCATAAGATTAATCGTCGATCAAGATAACTTTATCAACGCTAGATCCTACTTGTTTTTTCAAAAACATACTTTTCTTTCTACCACAGATTGCACAAATACTTTTTAACATCGTTCTATTATTTTTCGTTTTTTCCGTCATCTCATCCTTGTTCTCTGTTTTAGTTTTGCATTTGAGACAGTATGTTGACATTATTATATCAAGGAGTTTAGATAAAATTGATTGCAATATTATCATTCGCATGAGAAGGAAGCTCATCAAATTGTAAAATAAACTTTAAAAAGTTTTTACTTCCAGAGCTTTTACTCCCAGAGTTTTTACTCTGGTGCATTTGTCTGACAAACATGATACAATAATAACCACAAGCTGATGTTCCAATCGGCTGTAGTTGATTAGACGAATAATTTATTTTATCAAATTTTTTAAAAATATATTTTTTTATGAGATCGCTTGGAGGAAGTCCGAACGAATCAAAATAATTGTTATCGTGGACAGCAACCCAGTGGGTGCCAGAGCCATCATTGAAGTTTTCAATATTTACAACACAAGAACCGCCTGTTGGTACGTCATCGAGTTCATCCTTGGAAAATACTCCTCGAAATCCAACAACGTCCTTCAATTTTTCAATGATGTCAAAATTGCTCAATAACGTCTGGTCCCTGGTAGAGTTAATCCGCGTCCGATTCCTAGTAAGTTTGGCAGCAGACTTCCCGCTAGTCCCGCTAGAAGTGGAGCGAAAGGAATAATTCCTCCTTGTTTTGTTTGTTTGCGTTTTGTTGTTTTCTTTTTTTTCGATGATTTTGTTTTTTTCGTTGGCATTTTATTTTATACTGTTACATAAAATTAACGATAGATTTGTTTGATACCACGACCTTCGACTGCTTTCTTCGTTGCGCCAGAGACTGCTCCTGACGCAGCCGCAAGTCCAAGTGTACCAAGTACTGGTAAAACTTTGCTAGCTATTATTGATAACGCTGGTCCAAAAAATCCACCTTCTTTTGACATTGCAGTTACCTGAGAAACAGATAATTTCAGCACAAATGGTTTTCCTTTGTCGAGTTTATTGATTTGTTGTTGCGTTAGCATGACTTTTACTGCAATTTTATTTGAAGTTTCCGGAGAGATCATCAAAGAAACAGAGCTGCGTTTAGCAACAGCTGCTGATAATTTTTCAACTTGACCAGATGTTAGGTATATTTCTCGAGTTGTGTATTTGGTTTTCATAATGTTATATCCAAGTTGTTAGATTAAACTTGTACTGTCATTCTTCCTTTGATTGAATCGATGGTCAGAAATCGATCACTAACCAATAGCGCGTATACGTTATACTGTTCACCTGGCACAGCGCCCAGTGTCCACGTGACCTCAATATCTGCAGTCGATCCCACAACACGCTCCAAATGTTTTGATACGTCGAAGTAAAAGATGGGATAGAGCGTTCGAAACTCATCTATTGATATTTGAGATCCACTGTCCGCGTTCTGATATTTTTGCATTGCTTCCATAAGATACATGTACGGCCGAGAGATGTTTCTGGTGGCGTCTATGGTAAAATTACATTCGATTGCACGTTCGGGATACTGTTTGGAATTTACTCTCACAAATATTCGTCTAACGTCTGGGTTATCGAATATGGAGTTGTTTATTTCCTGATTGTTACGACGTGCTTGTCGTTGAAATACGACGAACAAGTGTCGCGGTAGTTGTTCGCTTGGCGTGGTCGTTACACGCCACGTGTAATCAGTCGCGTTGGGAATGGCTGTTTGATAAATCCTGTTCTGTTGGAAGTGTATCTTTTTTGTAAAGGTGGCTAGTAAAGATTCGAGCTCCATCATTTTAGCTAATGAAGGGACAACCCGAGGCATCCACAGTGCTAATCTTGTAATAGAAAACTGTCCCTCAGCCACTCCACCGGCGTGTATTATACAATCGTTTTGATCAGCTCGATCTAATATAAGCGTATGTTTTATTCCTCGAAACACTTTGTTATAATCACGGCAAAATCCAAAGATTGTACTTAACGGAAGCATCATCGTTATTTGGCGAGATTCTGCGGCAAATGTTTTTCGTTTGGTAAATCCCTCGTTATATCTTATGTTACGTGCACTAATAACACCGTTTATAAAATTTAACATCGCAACACCATCTGCGGCTGCACCTGGTGGAGTTATACCAAGATTACGACAAGCGGCAATAAGTGAAACTCTTGTGGCGTTTGCATCAGCAGCTGCACCTGGTGCGGCTATACCAAAATTATTAGCATTAGCAATAAGAAAATTTCTTACAATTCCAACATCTGCATCGGCATTAGCTCCGTGTTCAAAAGCACCACTTGAAATAAACTCGCCAGAGGTAGTTGTCCCTAGTCCAGTATCTTTGAACCACATCATGTTTGTGGCTATTGATCTGGAATAGTCATCGCTAAACGAAACGATGTTGAGTATGGTACTCGCTATGGGTAAGTGCATTGAAATATCTTCTACGGTTTGATTGGCCAGTTGGTATCGTGCACTCTTAAACAAACTCCAACCATTATTGACGAGAGCGATTTCTACATTAGCTGCAATATCAGCACCTGCTGCATCTAATATTCGGCCACGCACTTCTAGCATTGCCTTATGAGGTAGTAGAAACACGTCCTCGTCTCTTGTGTTAAAAGTTCTAACCCCAGTTTTATTCGGTTCGTTCGAGTTCTCATCGAGATACTCGACATACTCTAATTCTGTTACAGCATCGTCAGTATCAATTTCTTCTGCAAAGTCGAGATAGTTTTTAGCTGACATTTATTTTATAATCGTTACACAAAATTAAAAGGCAGCAGGGGTCATCGGCGCTGTTTTCTTTACAAGTTTACGTACTATTTCTTCACCACTCGGCGACAATAATTTTTTTGTTGTAGCTATCATAGCTCGTTTTGTTTCTTCTGTTGGCGCAATATCTGATATTACTCGTTTTATTTCCGACACCGTAGGTGTTGTTGAAGGTCCTTTAATCTTATCAGCAATCTTTTGCCCTACTGCAGTGCCTGCTGAAGATGCCGCTCCTGTAGCGAAAGCTTTACCGGCGTCAAGTGCAATGGGTGCTACTTTACGCGCGATTCCTGGAATATTCTCTGCAATTGTTGTAAATATATTTCCAAAAAATCCACCTATGATTTTTCTTCGATAAACTTTTCTTCGTCTCATTTTATAAAATTATGTACACAAAATCACATGCCTAAGCAGTGCGTAGGTGTAAGTAATACGTGACTATCTCATTGTTCACGTCTATTTGTCGTCCAGATTGGTCTGTGAGTTGCATTGTAATGCTTGTAATTTGATTCTCAGGTGTTATTGGATAGTAGATAATCTGCCGCGGATTGATTTGCATGAGAGAACCTGGTGGGACTTCTGGTGAGAAACTGTAGATCGTTTGCCCGCGGTTGCCTTTTGACGTATAAGATCCAGATGCGATAGAGCAATTGATGAGTATTGTATTTACTTCTGTGATATCTACTGGTAGTTCTCCATCAAATGTCAAAGATTTATCTTCACCGGTGGTATAGTATAAAACTCTAGTAAAACCTAACATCTTTCCAAAACTTCTTTCTTCAAAGATGACTTTCATATTTCTTTTCACTGTTATCCTAGCTCGTAAGGTGTTATAATTCGCCGCTAATTCGAAATTATCAGCATTCCCACCAGCTTTTGTTAGAAGCTCTTTTATTGTTCTGTTTAGATCAGTAATGTTATAAGCTCCTTGTGGAATCTGTAGTTTGTATTGTATATCAATAAACTCTTTTTGTGATGTTGGAGATTGTTTAACATTAACGATTAAAATTTCATCATTAATCCCAGTTTTAATATTCGGCATGGCGTTCCAACAAGTACAAGAAATTAATCCAATCTCATACTGTTTTGCAGGATCTAGTTCTATTGGTGGGTTGTAATTTACTGTAAAATTCGCGCTGTTTCCTGTTATTTGTGATGAATCAAGCAATAATGTTGTTTGCATTATACTAATATTTTAGATAAGATCGCGGTGTAAAATTTCGTATTCGGATGATGTTAGTAATCCACTCGATCTTAGATGATCAAGTATATCAATAATTTCGTTATCAATCTCTACACTTTCATTACCAGCTTCTTTAGAGGATATCAACAGCATTAGCCGATCGACTATGTCTGCGTTTGATGTAAAAACTTTAACTCCACCTCCTTTTTTTTCCGGTAATCTTTTATCTCGCTCATCTTCGTATTTATCAAACAATCTTTTAAATTTCCAACTGTTCTTATAACCTCCTGGTTTATTTCGATATTGTATTGATGTTTTAAGAAAAATTTCAGCAATAATTCCATATCTTATCTGATCAACTAATACTAGAAAATTATTTCTATCTTTTTTATTTTTAATTTCTTCATCAGCACGTAAACCATTTTCTATAATTTCTCTTAATTTTTCTATCAAATTATCATAGTTTTCTTTTGGCCAATCTCGAATACTATTAATATCAGTGATATCATATTTTTCCATAAACTCGTTATACTCGGAATCGTCTATTTTTACCCTAGCTTTCTTTCTATAAAATATTATAGCATCCTCAAGAGGCATTATTTTTATCATACTTTCTTGTAACGTTTTTTGTTTCTCAGCTAATTCCTCAGTTTGTTCTGACACTTTTTCTATTAACCTCCTTAACTCGTCGGGATTAACAGCCTTTGTTGTTATAGCTTGCTGAAGTGCAAGAGGGTCGTTTATTAATCTATCAAATTCAACCTGTCGTGCAATAGGATCAACAATGTCTCTTACAAGTTCTTCTGCAATTTTTTTATTTTCTTCTTTCGATCTTTCTCCTAGTAAACCAAACAAACCCTTTTCTTTCATTTTTGCTAGTTCTTCCGGAGACAATGTTGGTATTTCTGGCTGCTTGCCAAGCATTGCCTCAGTAACAGGTTTGAAAAATTTGGTTCTTTCTTCTTCTGCTTGAACTTGTCCACGTCGAGCTTCTTCCACCTTTTTCTTAAAAGCCGCTCGAGTTTCGAGAAACTTTTTTAGTAATTCGATTTTCTGTTGATGTTTGTCCATTATTTTTATACGCTTTACAAAATTATATCATAGAAACGTCTCAAGGCAACAACGAAACATCTTGGTTGGATCACGCGCTAGCTTGTCAAATAAAAAGAAACTATATCTATCTTTAGTTGCTCGATGATATAATTCGATAAATTTATCTTTTGTAACATCACCACATTGTTCGTTTGCAATATTTCTCACATCCACATTATCTAGTCCGGGAAATAATACGAAACAACCCGTATTTCGCCTAATAAACCTATCAACATTATAAAAACCTTGGGCAAGATAAACAGAATTACATCTTTTATTACGTGATAGTGAAAAATATGATCTAATCTTGTTCATTTCCTCATTGTTTAGCGGAATATCATCAAAGACGATTATCTTATGCTCTGACGAATCGAGTTCATTCACTGGAACGAGTTCTTCTGGTTGTTTTATCAAAAATATATCATCACCAATGCCAAGTTCATCACGAAGTTTATCATTATACTCGTTTAATAATTTGTATTTGTCTTGTTGGGGGTTGATGGTGTAAATATACATCTTATCATAGTTAAAGTTATTATTGAGTAAAAGATTTAATAACAAATTTGTTTTACCAGATCCAGTTCGCCCAACAATAAGATAATGACAGTCTGGAAGTTCATTGTTATGTTTATGCTTCACCAATCGCTCGGTGTCAAAGTTTATTATCTTCGCCATCGTATAATTTTATGTTATATTAATCCAACAATTTTGTGTAGAACGGTATGTATAATGAGCTACTATACAAAATTTGGAACATTAGCAGTAGATTTATTAACAGAAGGTTACCAGGGTGACTTATCCAAGTATGCAACTCTTGATAAGCTCAAAAATGAAATCAACAATTTGTTAAACGTTGCAAGTGTAGATCCAAATGAAGTTGTAGTTTTCCAGGACAAACAAGGACGATTAAAGACGAGTAATGTACAACTATCAGATGTACTAGTACGAAATCCTACTGCAGTTGCTAATAATATTGTTACTTTTAATAATCAAGGTAAGATAGAAGATTCGGGTAGGTCAGTTAACGATTATGTTAGAAAAGCAGGTGATTTATTTACGGGAAACATTGTTATGAACCAGAACAAGATCACATACCTTGGAAACCCAACTGAGGATAATGACGCTGCTACTAAGAAATATGTTGATGATCAGGAATCAAAGTACGTGTCGGTGCGTGGCGGTATAATGCGTGCATTTCTCAACATGAACAATAATGGCATCAATAATCTTAGAACACCAGAATCTGATTTTGATGCTGTAACAAAGAAATATGTTGATGATATCAACAATGAAATCACCAAGTTCAAAACTGATTTTACTAATCACATCACCACGTTTTTAAATTTTCGCAGAAACATAAACAAAACCAATAACGAATTTTTTGGAAGTCCGCCATCTGTTGATATTACACTCGATAATATTAACACAAAACTCAACGATATTATTAGTGGAATTCCTAGTATTGTTGAGAAAACGAGTATAATTAAAATTCCTCACAAGCAGATTAAAAATATTGTCTATACTGTTGCTTCTGGAATGTCTACTTGGTCGCCGCAAAATAACACTCTCAAACATACTGCAGAGGTCACTGGTGTGTATAGATTGTCCGTGTTGAGCAGTGCAAAGTTTAATATATTTACATTATTTCCATGGCGTCACTCGACCGATAATTTTTCTGGAACCGTGTCTATTGTGTTAAACAAAGATGTTGAAGAAACTTTTATGCTAATAGCAGATGACAAAAAATTAACTGCTGCGTCATATTGGTATTGTCTGGAATTTGTGGCTGAAACACCTCAACTAGTTACTTAATCAAGCCTGAGATTATGTGAACAAATATTATAATGAAAAAAAGTATAGTTGATTTCAATCATATTTCAAAAGATATTCCAGAACAGGATGTTGACGCACTAATACAATACTACAAATATTATCATAAAAAACTTTGGTGCGTTAAAAAATGCTACAAATATTATAACAAAATACTTCGAGTAATATCATATCTACCCTTGTTAATGACTAGTTCTGGCATAATTTCAAGTGGTATATCATTAAACCCGTTTTTGTTAATCATATCCGGTGTTGGTGTTTCTCTTACAGCAGCTTGTAAAAAAGTTGAACCTAAAATTTCGATAAAAAAGCACGGCTGCTTAACATCAATTATAACTTACAAAAAACTACTTGATCAAATAAGATCTTACCTACGAGGAGTAAAATATAGTATGGACGATTTAATACGTGAATTTCGTATTATTGACAACATGTTAACAGATATTCTTCCCATGAGGATCAGCAAATATGAGAAAGATTATCAAAAGAAGTATGATATAACATAAAATTTTATATAATACCACTTACCTTAATGGAATTCTAATGCGTAATTTAGTCCACAATCGCCACGCTCTGCTAAATCGTAATGATTTGGAAAATTGAGTCTGACACATCATTTTGCTTATTCTGGAAGATCACGTAATTAAATTTTACCTGTTACCTAGGTATTTTGCAACAGGTGTTCTATTGTATTTGTTTGGAGGTCTAGAGGGGGTTGTTGAGCTCGGATTCTTAACGCAATTATTGATTGCAACAGGTGTTTTATTACGTTACCTAGGTATTTTGTACTTGTTGAGCTCGGATTCTTAACGCAATTATTGATTGCAATAGGTTTTCTATTACGTTACCTAGGTATTTTGTATTTGTTTGGAGGTCTGGAGGGGGTTGTTGAGCTCGGATTCTTACTTTCTCCTACTACTATCTCCGTTACGGATCACAGTCATCTCATCTCTGTCTGCGTGGGTTCGAGTCTAAGATTCGGCGAATGTGGATATGTGAGAAAGCTTGCCAGTAGCTTCTCGTGAGTCGGTGGTTCTTTCCGCAGATTTCGCGGTTTCTTCCTCTGCCATTAATACTGGTCGCCATGTATAGCCTATCGTGTGCTGAAAAATGTCGTAAAGCCCCAGAACAACAAAAATGGTACTAATAGCTGCCTCGCTTGACACTCAACATTAGGAGGTTAGTATTAGGACTGGTCAGCCTGGTATCAGTATAAAGTAACTGGGTTGGACATCATGCTACATGTCCTCAGCATGATGTGCCCCAGTGCTAGACATCACTATAAACTGCCACACTGTATGATATGACTGAAAAATTGTTAAAGCTATGTTAAAAATCATGATCAGATCACATCACATCAAATTTTTCTTTCTTAATAGCTGTTGTTCATTACCATATATACTAGCTTATAAGACAAGTCAAACTGCCAGCAACAAAGATTCTGATCTGACATTGCATAATGTACCTGCAGATAAGGGTAAATTGTTTGTTCTATTAATTATTCCTTCCCTAATGAACTGCACATATTCAGATCTCCAATGCATTATACGATTGCAGATCTGGGCCTGTGCAGTTTGCACTTATACTTGACTTTTAAGTGAATAAATATGGTAATAATAAAAACAGTAGATGAAAAGATATTATTTATTTTTATAACAATATAAAGTTAGTGAATAAATATGTAAGTATTGTTTATTCAGATACATTTCTTTGGGCCTTATTGGAGAGTATTGCAATAAATAGTCTGTATACTTAGTCTACAGCAGTCACCAAATCTGGATGTCATTTGGTTTACAAGAAAATGAGATATCTTTGTCACTTAATTCAACCTTGCAAATATGTGACACTATTGTGGTTGGTAGAGATTCTGAAACTTGGGAAATTGTATTCACTAAATTTCTTATTTTAATTGTGCTGATTTGGTATTTGAAAAGTCTGGTCATCTTTTGTGAATTTGGTGATAAATAGTTTAATGAAAGCTTTTACTGGATCTGGCCTTTGGCTCGGCTCTGGACTATACCATTATACATTATGCAACATGGTGTGAAAAGCTAGCAATGATTTCATCTTGACCAAGAACAAAAAACTGTATGAAATAATGTTCAGTGTTGACTCAGTGAGTTATTTCCATCTCAAATGGCCTTTACAAATTTTATTGCAATAATGTATGTTTAGTCTTAACTGATTCCATGAAAATTATTTCTCCTCTGAAACAGCCTTCACATAGTCTATTGCAATATGACATGGAGCCAATCAAGAGCTGGCCATCACAAATTTGATGGTAATATGACATGGAGTCAATAAAGACATAGCCCTCACAAATTTGATGGTAAGATGACATGGAGTCAATAAAGACATAGCCCTCACAAATTTGATGGTAATATGACATGGAGTCAATCAAGAGCTGGCCCTCACAAATTTGATGGTAATATGACATGGAGCCAATCAAGAGCTGGCTCTCCCAAATTTTATGGTAATATGACATGGAGCCAATCAAGAGCTGGCCCTCACAAATTTGATGGTAATATGACATGGAGCCAATAAAGACATGGCCCTCACAAATTTGATGGTAATATGACATGGAGTCAATCAAGAGCTGGCCCTCACAAATTTGATGGTAATATGACATGGAGCCAATCAAGAGCTGGCCCTCACAAATTATATGGCAATATTAGTAGGTCTTTATTAACTTTTTGAGTTGCTTCTCCTCTGAAATAACATTAACAAATTATGTGGCAATATAGATCATTATTACCTTTTCACAATAGGACAGGCAATATGAAGTCTTTATTGGTGGAGTTGGCACTCAGCCTACTGTTTTTCTCTTTTGTGAAAGATTAAGTCAATCAGACTGTAGCCCTTGAATATAAGTGAGTGAAATGGCAGCTTTTACAAGCATAAAACCTTAGGGTTAAAAATTTTCAGTGCTTGTAAACAGTGGGAATCAAAATGGGCATGTGTACAAAATACATAAAGAATCTCTCTGGCGTACTGTACCTGTTACCAGCAGTGCATAAAGACCACAATATATGCAGATATATGGTATAATAACATATTAATTGATATGGAGCATTACAAAAATTATACAGAAAATGCTTTTAAATTATACAGAAAATGCTTTTAAAGCATTCAGCACTGTTATCTGCATTGTTTTAAAAAATTGTTTCCATAGCAACATCACAATTATAACTGATTAGTTCTTGATGAGAAGGAGATTGATTCAAGATTACAATAAGAACATTTTAATTTGCTGTGGAGAAATGCATCTGAGAGTAGCAATCTGGTCTGATAGTGTGGGTAACATTCTGGCTGAATGCTGTCTGAATATTACAATAAAACATTATCAGTACTGTATGTGCAGTGCAGTATTTGAGATAGATCTATTTGTGGTGTTCATATATGTAACAAAAAATGTAAAACTGGTTGGATATTTGGGAAGCTTGAAAACGTTCTGATTAAATTCACCATTTTTTTTCCTGGGTGTTATTTTCCCTGTTTATTTTCCAACTCAGTATGGCTTTAGTGCTGTAGATGGACTAGGAGTGAAGAAGGGCAGTAACTCATGATTATTTTGTTTAGTTGCATGTGCAGGTGCTATTTTAAAGAAAAAGTGTTTGGGAAATGATTATTTACAGTGATATTTGGCCAAGTTATTTTAATCTAGATTTGCTATGTTAAAAATTGCTTTCCTCTCTTCTATACTATGCTCTTTATCAACTTGCCATATTCAATGTTATCTTTTTGATATATTGTGAATGACAATAAATAGAAATGGCAAATTTGTAAGCAATGACTATTCATAATTTGTAATACTGTAATTATGTTGTGAATTGTAGTATAAAAATTAAGGTGGCTTGGAAGATTTTCAGCTTTTTTCCTTGATGAAAAACTAAACGTAGCAGTTTACATTTTACCTGTTGTTTCATTTACAAAACGCTGCAACAAAGGAATATTCAAAAACTGATTTTTCTTTGAATATTCACAAAGAAAATATTCTGATTCAAATGATTGGTTATATATGTTGCTCAGGTATCAACCATCTGTAGAGGAGTTATATACCTTCTACAGCCATAAATGGTTAATAAAAAAGTTTTCCAAAGATGTAATTCTCATCAAATGCTTTTTGCTTTTCCAACCAGCACATTTTTATTTATAGAATGTATTTTCCCAGACACCCCAGAGTTATCTGTGCTTGTTTCAAGTTATTCCTCTTCCACATTTGTTTGCTTTATACGATAATGTTCTGTTTAATAGTTTTACATGGAGAAGGAAAGAGAATAATTCACAAGATAGCGAATTTCAACACCTTAAATCAATGTTTTTAAGTAGTACACACAATTTATTGTCATTAAGTCCTGGCAAAACCAAAATAGGAACAACATAAACCAAAGTTCCACTGCCTCACATGAACAAACGGCATTTAAAAGTACTAATTATACTTGCTTACACGTTAAGTCCAAATGCATAAAATCATAGACCCTGATCTGCTGGCACATTATGTGATAACAAAGCATGGTCTATGTTTTCTGTTCACTGATTACTCCAACGAAACTGCATATATCCAGATGTGCCAGTGCAAAAGGCATATCTGGCTCTGTGTAGTTTGCAGTTGGACTCAACTTATAAGCAAGCATATATGATAGGTGAAAACTGTCCACAACTGCTCTTATACAATACCCTGTCAATTTTATTTTTGTATGGGCCTATATATTTATTATCCCTTTTTTTCATCATGATATATTTCTGTGTATGTAAATTCTGCTTGTAAGGCCCAGATTTGCTGTCACATAATGCACCGACAGATCTGGGTCTATGCAGTTTGTTAGGAGTAATCAGTAGAACAAACATCGTAGACCCAAATCGGCAGGTGCATTATGCTATGACTGATCATAATATTTGTTTTTGCAGTTTTTCTTTTCTTATAACTGAGTATATACTGTATGTCATATTTTTCTGATTAAATATTACCATGACAAAAAGGTAGGCAGTATTATTTTACAGGAACCAGCTGCTGCTAGAAAGGATCAGCACATGTGTGGTTAACAGGCTAGACTACAATATAAGTCTAAAGAGACACAACACTCCAGGATGTTTTATTGCTAACATGTGCCACACACCAGCAAATCCTCAATAATCTCAGAAATCCTATGAGGGACATATTTGATGAACACCAGACAGACAAATTACTGCTTTCTAAGAGGACATGCTGGACATAGGTTATCCAGAGGAATTCTTTGGTTTGGACATTTTCTCAAATGTACAAAACCTAGACAAAAGGCATGGATCATCTTCTGGAAGTAACAAAACCTTACTAATAAATTAATGCACTTCAGTCTTAACTACTTTACTACAGACATGACCTAAGTCCCTAATAATCACAATTATAATTTTTTTTAGTAGCAGTTTTTCATTTTCAACAAATAATATTAACTTGTATCAGACATTTTTGCCACAAACAATAGTTCGAACAAGTTCAGCTGAGGCAAACTTCCTTGCACAGGAACATCTGAAACAATGATAGAACTCCAATTTCTCTCTGTTCCTAACATATTAATATTATTGGAATATCTCCACACATATAAGACCATTAAAACAAAATAGGCATAGCTATGTTCCTAATTAATAAGAAAAAAAGATAGTACAACAATTATCATTTTATTCTCATCTTCCAGCACTTGTTTGATGACCTCTTTAAATGAAACATTTACAAATATGCATTTGCATACCCTCCCATTTCATTGTAACTCCCACAACTGATTTTAAAAAAGGAAAGCATCAAGGATATAAAAAATGAACTAAAATTTGTAATTTCCTTCCTTAACTTATAATTTCAAACCTGATTGTCGCAAATGGATTCATAACACTGTTGAACTGTTGGCATTTCAATAAAAATGGAAGCTTCAGATCTGAAGAAGCAAACAGACTGCTTCACTGACCATTTCTTATTTCTAGAATAGTCTATTTCAGTCAAAATTGTATTGTCTGCATCAAATGTCTAGTTTTAATATTTCTAAAACAAATTGAAATAAAATATAGGAGTAAGTCTTGCATCCATGTCTTCAAAGGTGTTAATCCAAAATTTATAGAATTATTGTGATTTAGAGAAGATAGAGAACTTGTTGCTTGAAAACATAGACTGGCCAAAGTGAATATGGTGACTGTTGCTAAAGAAACTCCCTTTTGATACAAAATACCAGCAAGTTGGCAGGATTTAGGACCCACTGGTGACATTCAGATTAGAAATTATAAATCAGTGAATGAAATGACAATGTCTTGTGCATTTTTTATATTCTTGTTGCCTTCTGTTTTCAAAACCAGTAGGAAGGTACAAGCCAATGGGAAGGTGAGAGAATACTATAGACTAATAATTAGACTTTATGCATTTTGAAGTAGCAAGTCAGCTTGTCTTGCAATTAATTATTCAATTTAAAAAGCAGTAGTACAGTGTAAAATACAGCATTTGGGTAAAATTCTGTATCATAGTTTTCTGAAAGAAATTATAATTTTTGCAAATAAATATTTTGAGAGAAAACTAGTGAGGCATAAAAGGATAGCAGAACTGAAACAATAGCATTCCAGGAACTGAAAATGGCATATTTTCTAGTAAATTTTATAAGAAAGTATCATTTTTCCTTAGTTAATTGTTGGATATGTTTCAGCAATCTGATGTGAGATGAGTTGCTTTGATATGTCAAGAGCTTACACCAGGCACACATGGTCATGGGGCAATAAGGTCCCTTTCACTTAATTTAAGCTTGATTAACAACACATAACTAAGCAGAACTGTCAAGCAATAAACCCAGTAGATAAAATTTGTTAATCTGGCACTTGCTGTATCAAAAATTATATATATATATATATATATATATATATATATATATATATATATATATATATATATATATATATATATATATATATGTGTGTGTGTGTGTGTGTGTGTGTGTGTAACAGTGAAAAGGACAGATTTTACCAATCCCAGGAAGAAAAACTTACCTCCTGGATGTACAAGAATATATATATATATATATATATATATATATATATATATATATATATATATATATATATATATATATATATATATATATATATATATATATATAATACTGAGTTTCTAATGGGTAGTAAATTAGTTTGCATTTTGAAGAAAAGAAACCTTCCTTAGAATATTAACTGCAAATTAATGAATGATAAAATAGATCCAAGTGAAGTAAACTAAGATGCTGTAGTAATATGATTAATGAAGGTTAGTATTATTTAAAGGTAGCATTAATTAATTTTACAAAATAATTTGTCAATATTAGAATCTTACACTAAATACATCATTAAACACAACACATACACTATATATATATATATATATATGTGTGTGTGTGTGTGTGTGTGTGTGTGTGTGTGTGTGTGTGTGTGTAACTGTGAAAAGGACAGATTTTACCAACCCCATGAAGAAAAACATACCCTGGATGAACCTGAATGCACCACATAAGTAAATTTGGCTAGACTGGCTGTCTATCAGGGTTCTTGACTGTACAACTAATATGAACAAACAGCACAACTGTTTGTAATTTATTCCTTTTCAAATTGTTATCCCTATTAGTTCCTAACATGTTTCCCATGAACACAAACCTGTTTAATATCTGAATAAAATTTTACTGACATATTTTAAGACTGAATTGGAAATCAGTCCTTTACACTTGTGTATCTTACCTTTTCCTTATAAGCTACATTAATGTCATCATTCCAACCTTGCCTGGGAAAATATTTCACTTGGGTTGTTCAAACTGTTCAGTTGAAACTGTTTCAAACGTTTTTTTAGTATCTATTTTTACTATAATCCAGTTTTGGGCAGTTCATTGAAGAAAAGGAAAACAGCAGTCACCAGTTTACATTTCTCAAATTAGAAAAGACTCTCTACTTCAAGTGAAGGGAGGTTAAATAGGACTTGGCAGCCAAGCATCAGTCTCAGTACCACCTGTTATAGTCTGTTTCAAAGTACACAACATCCACACTGACAACTATATAACCCATATCCACTCCACAAGTCTTAATGAGTAGCAAACTGAATGCACTTTTCAGAAACCAAAGATTTTTTCTAATGAAACACTATACAAAGGGGAGGAGACTAAGTGTTAACAAGGCCCACCCTCTCTCTCATTTAAACATGCTCAAATAGTAATTTTAAATATGAACACAGTATAATCTGTTTCATTCATCAAGATCCAACTACGTACTTTCAAGTGTCTCTTCTAAAGTAAATTTTCTAGGGGCAAAAGTAAAAACAATTGCCTGATTAACATTTTTAAACAGAAATTAAATTTTTTTGTAGACAACAACATCAACATATTTTGCCTTGATTCAAAAGCTTCTGTAATTATGTCACTGTATAGATACAATTCACCAACATTATTGAATTCAACTCAAAATGAAATGGACAAGTTACATGTACAACTAAAAAACAAAACAAAAACAGAATCAATAGAAATTATATAAATACATTACTATGATAAAGATTTTTATTAGAAAATACAAGTATAAACAGAGAATTTTTAAAATGAAATTTACAAATTCAGGTTTCATGATTCACTAAGCAAATTAAAATTCACATAGTACTATATTTATTTTACTAATTAATTAACTCTTACTCAACTAATAAATTTGTGTGATTAGTCACAGTTTCAAGTTCTTTTTCAACTACTGCATTTATTACAGTGCTACCCCACCCCTTATGTGAAGCAATTGTAGCACTGGACAAAAGTAGACTGGTGAGGCCTACAATGTAACATTTATCTGCTCTTTTGGTACTGAGCAATTTGGCTAGATAAAAGATATGGTATGGTCTTGCTTGAGAGTGGTCTCTTACGATGGGGGTCACTGTACTGTGCATATCTCAAGTACCTCAGCTGCCAAATTAAAGTCCCAAGTGTTCTTGGTTGGTGACTCAAATTACAGGTACATGAACTTTTCAATTTTGATCTTACAGGACTAATTGTTTTGGAGTGAAGAAACCAGTCACTTTACAAGTGAGGATGAGTTTTGGGGAAATAATAATGGGTCTTCAGTGATTGGCTCAAAAATTGTGATTATACATTATAGTTTTATTTTCTTAATATTTTGTAATATATGACATCAACATACCAGTTTAAGAAACAAGTCTTTTAATAGAAGAATGATTTCAAGTCAGCAGGATTTTTCATGCAAGCGGAATGTGTCAATTTGACAGTGATCCATTTTATACACCTTTATCTCAAAATGTAAATTCATACCATAATCAGTTCATCTCAATAGATGTTATGTCAAATATTGATGCAAAACAATGTATAAAATTTTAAAGGTGAGTTTGTGTCCAAAGTATTCTATTTAAGAATTTGTGTACATTACTGGTAAAATCTATAGGAAAATTGAATTAGTGGTTATAAACTTATACTATGCATTGGACAATTGCAGTAACTTGATCATAATTACTGTCATATGTTGTAATGCATGTATCATGTAGGGAGAGGGAGTAATAATTAAACTTATTAGAAATTTTGCCCAATCCCTTTGCACATAATGAGACCTAATGTCTTTTATCAGCACATCAAAACAAATTCCATTAAAATATATACTTGGAGTAGCTTTTTTACAATATGTAGGCTGGCATGAAGGACTGATGACAGATGGTTCAGGCTGGTCTGGAGACAGGATTCCAACTCAGTACCCACTGGTTGTGAGAGTCTCAGCTAAAGACAGAGCCACTGCGCATGTAGACGATGAAATACTATGGCAAATGTACCATGAATGTACATGTAGATGCAGCAACATACAATGTTTCATCAGTGCAGAGAAGGAACATGGTTTTATCAGTCTATATGTTTTATGGTAAAGGATGCATAGGATATAATGATATTTTTGACTAAAATTAGAAATTATAAGGAATGAAAATGAGGTCACAGTGATCTAGTTTGGCATAAATTAGTAATTCTCTTTGAGATGCATCCAAATATCAATCTGCATGCATGAATGCAAAAAAGGGTTCAAGATAGGAAGGGAGTAATGAATGAATAACTGACAAAACATGCATCAATAGGTGTGAAAATGAGGTCAGTGACTTATTTTTGAAATGATTGAACTACTATACCCAGATATGGGGCCCCCAGTGGCCAAGTGGTCTAAAGCAAATGGATCATTGCCATCTCACCTCTGTCTGCATGGGTTTGAGTCTAGGATTTGGTGAATGTGGATATGTGAGAAAGCTTGCCAGTAGCTTCTCATAAGTCAGTGGTTCTTTCCAGTAATTTCCCAGTTTCTTCCTCCACCATTAATATTGGCCACCATATATAGTCTATCAAGTGCTGAAAATGGCGTTAAGCCCCACAACAAACAACTACACCCAGATAAAAAAATTTGTGAATGGTCTAAGATAATTGAGGGCCTAAGGAAAAGGATGGCTGTAAAAAAGTCACCAAATAATGAAAATTTGATCAGTGACCTACTTTTACTAAGGCTGATTAATGTATTCTGAGATGTATCCACATGCCAGTTTTCATTTAAAAGTGAAACAAGATTTATGATACTATTTCTATAAGGAACAAATAGCTGAAAATAGATAAATCACTTAAAGTATGCAAATTATGTGTGAATGATTGAGTTTGTTTGGATAAGTTACTCTCCCTAAGAAGCACATACCAATTAATTAAGGTCCAAGAAATTAATGCTGAAAATACAAAATTCACTCAAGAAATTTGGTGTATAATGAACAAGTCATTCTAGGACAAAAGTAGGTTACAATGACATAGTACTTGCATGGCTGTGCTATGCTTTTTGAGATGCATCTGCTTGCTAGCATTTATTTATATAGTGTCTAATATATTGACAGTGTCAATACATTGAAAAATACATTTGGCATATTACTTTTGTTAAGCTGTATCTGTTATGAGTCTATGCTCTTAAAATAAGTAAGAGAAAAGAGTGAAGACATCAAGCTTTGTAAAATTAAACAAATAATTTATTTCCCTATAATACAGAGTGACAATGAGAAAAAAGAACTTACAGTATTGCAAATTATATCCAAAAATAATCAAAAACTTTAAGACACAAGTCCTGGTAATAAAAAGTCTTGAATAAAACTCAGTTCAAGTCCTGATGAGATCCAAAATTGAAGACCATGATGTGTCCATTATAACCTGTAAAGTTCTAATGTGTCAGCAGTCTCTTGTTGAATCAAAGAAATATTATTCCAGGGTTGAATTAAGTATAAATTCCAATGAATGTCTTCACCCCAGAAATTTGTCAGAGCACTTTGTATTTCCAGAGAAAATAATCACTCGAATTCAATAATTTGAAGAAAATAAAATTCAGCCCAAACTGGTCACAACATAATATAACTTAAAGTGCTAGATGTTAAAGCACAACTGGTAGAATCCTCACAGTGACATGGTAATATAGTTTTCTGCTTGACCTAAGGTCATGATAAGCATTTTCAAAAAACAATCATTACTTAATGGAAACTAACATTCTAGAATCTCTTATGAGCCTTATTTATTTACAACACAATAGCCTATAAAATTCCCTTATGAATCTCCAAAACCCCGTTTCTGATCAACATATTTACTCCTTCTTATTTATCTGAATAATAATCCTGATAAAAAGCTCACATACATAGAGAATAATAAAACTATTATTAGTTGTTTACATAAATTAAATAAAAAAATTTAAAAAAGACAATCAGGTCAAGCAGAAATGAACTCAGTTTTGGACAAGGTCAAGTCCAGCATACAATGTTACATTACAATTTACAACAGCATGTAATGAAATAAAAGATTTTAACTAAAAAACAATTGAATTTAATTATATATAACACATCCAAATACCAATTTTCACAACTGTATTGAAAAACAGAATAAATGTATATGGTATAACAAACAAATAGTTTTAAAAAGAAAGTTACTCAAGAGTAAAACTTATGTCACCATACCCTAGGTTTTGGTATGGCTGAGCTATGCTTGTCAAGATGCATTCACATAAGTTTTCATCAGTTTTTGTGAAACTGGGTTCAGGATATTGGCAGTGTAATAAACAACTGACTGAAGATACCAAAGTCACTAATTCATGAAAATAAGGTCAGTGTCCAAATATGATCAAGGTACTCTTCCTTGTAAGCATCCACATAGTAATTTTCGTGGATGAAATGGCCTGCAAGATACTGAGGGCATAAAAACAAATTAACAAAGAAAAGAACACACATTTACAAAGAATAAAGGCATGAACTAACATTCAGAACACTATATCCCAATTAATCTTCATTGGAAAGGGGATAATAAATACATACAATGCCTGACTAGCTGTACATTTGTTCAGATTTGTCTACCATTATCTTTTAATCTGGGGGCTCGAAATGTTTTGTATCATGCAAAGTGAATCTTAAAAGTCAGCTATGTTAGATTTCATTCATTATTTAAGGTTGATGGAAGAATTTGCTGACTATTTCAAATCTTTGGAAGAAAATTGCTTTTGATAAGGTTTGAAACAGTATTTTTTTATTCCTCAAATTCGTCATCAGTTGGGTACTTCAACTTGTCAGCATTTAATGGGCATTTCCGATGTTATCATAATTTTTTTCAGCATAAAACAGAGCAACATGAATTATACTTAACTTACATATTGTATAGAACTTGCATATTTACATATGGTTACTGTAGCCAATTATATGTTCTGATGAAATTGTTCGGTCTTTAGATAAAAAAACCCCTAAATTCCTCCAATTTAGTTGAGAAACAAATGTGTAACTCCCCGATTATAAAATAATTAAATAAACTGGATAATCAGGACTATGGGAAAATAGTTTAATAGAATTAGTAAAGCCACGCAAAGTCAGTTCACTTCTGTTTCAAATAGGAGGAATATTAAAGAAGTTCTAATTATCAGTACACTATACAATAAAGTTTAATGGTGAACAGTATGTCAGTGCTTCCCTCAAAGCAATCCCTATGAATATCTTTCTCAGTCTGATTATCCAGTTATTAAAGCCATTTTATATTACCTTTTGGGTGCGTTATTCATATACCCAAATACTGCACTTAAAATGCATGGCAGCAGCTTTCATATTATCTGCTGCTGAGCAAATCTTTGATAATGGAATTCACTTGGAGCAATATCAGGGTTGTATGGGGGGGATGAGGCAATGTTTAAAGTTTCTCACTATGGTAGATTTATGTGCTTGTGTTCTGTCATCATGATACATTGGGTCCTGGAGCATAGATTACAGGTTCGGTAAGTTCCACAACTTTTGGCAACACTTTGGAGGCATAAAAATACCCACTGACACCAGCAGATTCTAACGCAGGTACCTGGATGACCAGGCTTGTTACACAGAAAAATAATGTATTTTAAACTCTTTTTACAGTTTCACTTTGCTGACTAAGTTGTGTCTTAGGATCATTTCCTCCAATCCAAAATTTATTATTTTCTCTGGAGTCCATACATCTTTTGTTTTCTGGATATGTCCTGTATAAAGGGGTGTTTATGAAATTTCTAATAATGTCTGGGATTTAGTAGTACTAGTTCTTTCTTAAACAAATTTAGATATGTTTATATAGAACCGTTCATCAGGAAGAAGTGCTTAAGAGGAGTGAAGAAGGACTGGGGAAAGGAAAAGGATGACAAGTAATGCACAGGTTACAGTATATTGTATAATAAATACTGACACTCTATAGTCTTTGCTACTCTTATATGAACTGAATCTTGTGACATATTTTCAGCTTCAACTTGTCAGAATTTATATATTTGCAGCATGATTGTGTGTGTGTCACGTGACCTCCTTCTTGACCCATGCTGCAGGTACTCATGTATACAAATTGTAGATACTAATACACACACTCTCTGGAATGTTCTCTTTTTTGAAAGTTCAAATATGTTAACCCTAAATTTTTACAGAATTCAACCATATGAAGTTTATGTAGTGTAAGATTTCACACTTATTACTTTAATTTGTACTAAGCTGATCTTTTAAAAATTCACTTCACATGGAATTTTACAGGAATATACTGAAAGCTCCTTGTTGTTGTTTCTGTGTTTAACACCATTTTTTAGTGTAAGGTGGGCTAAGCATGGTAGCTAGTGTAACTGGTGGAAGAAGAACCTGGGAAAATCCTGGCAAGAACCACTGACAAACAGGAAGCTATTGGCAGTTTTCTCACATAAACATATTAACCAAGCAGGTGACACAAAACCATAAATGGCAGTGATCAGAAAAGAGAGTACTTTAGACCATTTGGCCACTCAGGGCCTTTGCTGAAGTGTGCAAACACCTTGTAATTTTCTCTAATAAGTATAAAACAATGCAAATTCAATGACACAGTAGCAATTTTCATTGATTTTGTGGCTGTTATAAACTGTGAATTTACAGACACAGTAGACAATGATCTGTCTGGAAACAAAAGGACCATTTCGGATATTGATGTCTTTAAGTGGGAACAAAAATGTATTTCCTATTAACCACGAAAAGTGATATCCACAAAGAGAGATTAATTCACAGCACATGTTTACAGTTGAATGCCAAACATGACAGAAACTGTACCCATGTTGGTAACAGTCAAGTTTTATATTTCATATTTTTAAAGTTACAACTTACATGGAGTATATGAAAAGTTCTGAATACTTTTTTAAAAAACACATTTTGTTTCTTTGAATTTGAAGAGCATATCAGAAACTGTTTATTGCTTAACTAAACTGAATGTGTATCTCTTTTGGTCACTGTTGGTCATTGTCGAGTAGTGTCTCTGTTGGTCATTGGTAAGTAGTGTCTCTGTTGGTCACTGATGATTAGTGTCTCTGTTGGTTATTGCTGAGTAGTATCTGTTGGTCACTTCTCAGCAGTATTTCTGTTGGTCATTTTTCAGCAGTATTTCTGTTGGTCACTGCTGAGTATTATCTCTGTTGGTCACTGCTGATTAGTATTTATTATGCTCACTGCAGAAAGTATCTCAGTTGGTCATTGCTGAGTAATATCTATGTTGGTTATTGCTCAGTAGTATTTCTGTCTGTCACTTCTACCTGGTATTTCTGTTTCTCACTGTTAATTACATCACATGACTGAAAGTATGCCACAGTTGTTTACAGTGGAGTAAATAACAAGTTAGAAACTGCTTCTGATGAGAACAGTTGACATAACATTACACAAACTGTGCTCTGTTGTTTAATATAAAAGAAAGCACTGTTATTCTGTTATTAGTGATTCAATATTACAGTCTATGTCAGACTGAGCTATATATATATATATATATATATATATATATATATATATATATATATATATATATAAACACACACACTCAGTGGGCATGTACTTATTGTACAGTCTATGTCAGACTGAGCTATATATATATATATATATATATATATATATATATATATATATATATATATATATATATATACACACACACACACTCAGTGGGCATGTACTTATTGTAGAGGACATTACAAAGGACCTATGAGCAGAACTATCCAAGGACCTGTCATGGAAATACCATATTGACAAGAGAGTTAAGAAAGTAAGCAGTACTGGGGAGGGACGGACAGGTTCTCCACCTCCACCTTTGAATCAGTAATTAGCAAATAAAGAGTACAGCATACTTTTCCCTTGTTTGAGCAGGCCTCGAATACTGCTCATCTGTATGAAAGACCATACCAAGGATCAGATACACAAGCTAGGGATGGTACAGGAACTAGTACAGGAATGCAAGCAGTGTAAATACAATGCTGGACCATCTGCAACAGGAACCATGGATAGGATTGCCAACAAACTTTTAGACATTCTTGCTGACAAATATCTGATGCTTGCTTCAAGCAGAACTATATCACAGCAAAACAATGAATATCAACACATATCTACTTCTACAAACAGTTGTAAGTTCTGTTTCTTCCCCCACATTGACACATGGAATTTCTTACCATACACTGTTGTAGAAATTCCTGGCTTTGTACCCTTCAAGCAGGGGCTATCTCAACTAACTTTCAAGGCCACAAGCCAGCTACAAGTAGGACTTACTGATTGAGAGAGAGAGAGAGAGAGAGAGAGAGAGAGAGAGAGAGAGAGAGAGAGAGAGAGAGAGAGAGAGAGAGCTAAAAGTGTGTACTATCATCTGACATGAAAAATATATCAAGCAATTAATCAATCATTAATAATATACTTGCTTCTGTGGCAAATCAAGATCTTTGTTGATTGCAGTTTGACTCAACAAAAGGCAAGACATACAAGACGTATGGTACTTTTCAGTTATGATATGCCAGTAAACAATAGCAATTTTTCCTACTAAAATTTCTATATACAGTTTGGCCTCTTTGTGCTGGTGCACTGTAAAAACTCAACCAACCAACCAACCAACCAATTAAGCAACAATGATGGCAATATATTAAAAACAATTTCTTCTGGAACTTTCTTCATCCATACATTGCATGGTATTAATTATTGAGCCTACATTGTAAAAAACTCTACAGAAAACTATTAATCTGTTGATTTAGTGTGAAATATGGATGTAAGACTTTGCAGTGTTAAGGTGAGTTCTGCAACCATCACTATGTTTAAATAAGCAATACAATTGTCACCCACTATGAGAAAGAAGCCAGCAGGCAAACTGCCCAGTTTAAGATCCACACCCTCTGCTAGTCAAATGTTAAACTGACTCAGTTTTGGTCAAAGGAATCAAACAGTCTATTGAGATAAACAGTATTTATTTAGCACTCAGTTTAACTTAAAAAAATAAGCTCTGACTGAAAACACCAAAGTGTTGTTAGTATTTTCACCATAACTTAATGTAGTAGTTTTATTTTTATTTATACATTTATCATTATACATGAGACACTTTTTCAGACAGAGCACCTCTTCTCTTAAAATGAACACTTTAAACACTGGACACTTGTATCAATATCCTGGTAAATTAACAAAATGAGGTTTAACATAACATCATGAGGTTGGACATATCACCATGAGGTTTGACATAACACAATGAGGTTCAGCATAACACCATGTCAGGTTCAATATAACAAATGAGGCTTGACATAATACAATGAGGTTCAACATAACACAATGAGGTTCAGCATAATACAATGAGGTTTGACAAAACAGAATGAGGTTTGACATAACACAATGAGGTTCAACCTGACTCAATGAGGTTTCACATAACATTAAGGAAACCATGCAAATGTGGCTATAAGGTGTGTTGGGCACAGTGATACATGTATATGCACTATTGCTAATATAGATCATGTTCACTTTTTATATCTATACCTATATAAAATATTCAATACATAATTGTGTTGATCATGGCCTGCTTTTTTAGAAAGGTTCCCATTATTCAGCATCTTTAATCGGCTAGTAAAACAACAGGATGAATTTGCACCTTTTGCTAAATTTATTGCCTGACTAATGCTCTGAATATAACTTTAAACAAAAACAAAAAAAACTCGAAAAAAACAGTTTAAGGTCACACAAATCATTGCCAAAAACAAACTGAAATGATGAAGATATTTACATTCCTTTGATCTTTGCTTCAAAAATATCATATAAACTTGTTGCATGAGGTGGCATAAAATTACTGCAAGTGTTATCATGACAAAACAGAATTTAAATCCTGTACTTGTTTCACTTCATGGTACCACTGAAAAATTATAGTACTAAACAGAATATCAAATTTCATTTGTTAAAAAATAATTGTAGCCAAATGACCTATCTCAGTCATCATTAATGTATAGCATCTTTTTGCAAAAATGAAACTCTTTTTTCGCTTTTAACAAAAGTCCTATGAAGTTTTAATTTATATGATAGGATTCAATAGAGCCTAACTTACTTAAACAGGAATGGCTTGAAAACACAGGTTTGTACTGCAAATCATGCCTTGAAAACCCAGCTTTGTATTGCAAGTCCAGCCTTGAAAACCTAGATTTATATCGTAAGTCCTTCCTAGACAACTTTGTTTTACAAATCCTGGTTTAAAAACCCAAATTTGTATTGCAGATCCTGCCTCAAAAACCCAGATTTGTACTGTAAGTCCTAGATTGAAAACCAAGATTTGTATTTTAAGTTCTTCCTTGAAAACCCAGATTTATATTGCAAATCCAGCTTTCAAAACCCAGATTAATACTGTATATTGCAAATTCTGGCTGAACATCCAGATTTGTGTTGCAAGTTCTGGTTTGAAAACCCTGATTTGTATTGCAAATCCTACTTTGAAAACCCATATTTTGTATTGCAAATTCTGCTTTGAAAACCCAGATTTGTAATGAAGTCTTGACAAAAGTTATACATGCTGGATTTAGTTTTCTTAGCATAACATCTCCAAAACTGTTAAAATAAATCAGTTCCTTGCATAGCCAGAGCTGACCACTCTTGTGGCCTAAGTGGATATGCAGCCACTTCAGATGTGGGAGGTCACATGTTCACATCCCAGCAGAGTCATACCAAAGACTTATACAAATGGTAGTAGCAGCTACCTTGCTTGATGCTCAGCATTAAGAGGTTAGTATTAGGACTGGTCAGCCTGGTGTCAGGATAATGTGACTGGGTGAGACATGATGCCTAATGTTTGCAGCATGAACTCCCAGTCTTAAACATCACTGTTATGTATATATAATTTAATCACTTGTGTGTTAGTTTAAAACAATTATTTTATTTTTATTTCATAACATGTTATTGTAATGATAACTTTATTCACTGGATTTGACATTTTTCTCTAAAATTCAGTTCAGTTCATTCTGACCTGATAAACAATCATAATAGAAGATTCATTATATCTTATGCTGATGTTTCATAATGATTTTGAGTCTATCATAATTCACACCTTTAGAGCTCAAAGATTTTTTCTGTTGTTGCCAGTTTGATTTAAAATTATTCTATAGTTTTGAATTTAATAATTTATTTACCCTGGAAATACTGTGCTCATTAGAATTCTTGGACAAAGACATTTACTGAAAATTATTCAGAATTCTAAAGCTGAAATATTATTCTTGGTGATTCAACAAGGAACTGTCGACACAACAACATAAAACAGGTTATTGGAGATGTCATAACCTTCCATCTTGGAACATTTTTTGGGGTTCAAACTTAGAACTTTTGAATCATAGGAATTATACTATTTATTCCAGGATTATTTGTTGGATTAGATTCACAAGCCATAAGTCCTTTTTCATATGTTTACCTTTTTTCTGGGGAAATAAATTATTTTGTTAAATTTAACAAAGCTTGATGGCTTTACTGTCTTCTTTCTTACTTTTATACGAGCCTATTCACATAACATGACTATAAACTGCCACACTGCAGACATCATAGTGACAGGACTAACATTGTTAAAACTATTTAAATACCCAAAACCATGTACACATACATATCCAGTACCAGCAACTTATATCAAAATATAGTTTAGAATGGTGAAATTTAGTGGTAGAGTAGAAAACAAAACAGATATCTCTTCCAAAACTCCTCACAGAGATGAAAACTTCTTAATAAACATGCATTTTAATGGCCAAATCTTCACTATACCAAAGGTGCATATTCCAGACACATAATGCAGTCTAAATTGAAGGCTAATCTAAACAAGAGAGGCTTTACTGTATAGTAGAATGATTGACCCTTCTATCTACCTGTCCATCAGATCCTGTAGTGCATGATAAAACAAGATTTCCATAAACTGAAAATACTATTCTCTAGACAGCATTTGCAAATACTCATAAACTAGATGGGGAATAATGTGTCTGTGTCTGTGAAAACAATACTGACATATAATCAGTGTTCAAGGTTATTTATAGACTTAATATTAGTATTTCTATCACCCTATGTCTGCAGAGTTCTAATTTGATCCTTTATTCATCAATGAAACAGCTAGACCCGATTCACATCCAACACCTTTAGACACTGCACTTCACACCTACTCCATGTACTCACTTGAAACACAAGTCTAGCTGCAAAATACTGAGACCAGGATCTGCCATTGCATTGTTGGAGTAGTCAGCAGAACAAACAACATGGACTCTGATGTGCAGGTGCATTTTGCTGCAGAAGATCAAGCTCTATCTTTTTTGAAATTGAACATAACTTGCAGGCGAGTATATACTATTATCGACTGGTCACAGTGTTTTCCAGTAAAGATAAATGTTAGACCTTACCAAAAACGTGTCCTCAAAGTGTAACATCCTAAATAATATGCTGTCATTTTGATAAACACCATCTGATTGGGTGAGCACAACAGAGAAAAGGTTCATGACATAGAGATGCTCATGTTTTGTATGAAGAGACACAAACTGCTTGGTAACTTGGGTTTGTACTGTTATTGCTCCATCTATCCAAATGTCAAATGAGGCAATAATTTCATAGATAGGCTGTATTTGACAATACATGTGTCTTATTTCTGTCTATGATAATACATGCAGTAACTGCTTTTTTCTGTCTATGATAATACATGTAGTCAGACTTATTTCAATGATAATATATTGTAATGGGGCAAATTTTTATGATGATCTCTGTAGAACACATTTAGTCAGATATGTGTACAAATTCAATTTATGGAGATCTGTGTATGTTTAAATCACCATAATGCATGGTCTGGTACCGTCTCTGTCATGAGTTTAGTGATTTTTAATTAGGACAATGTTTGTTTAAACAAGACAGTCGGGGGTTAACTTCTGATCTGTAAGGAAGTTGTTTGATTTGAAATATTGCTGGAACAGTATTTGATAATCTAAATTGTCAGATGAACTGCATAGTTTTGAGCCTAGTTCAGGTGGGAAATATATTTCATTTGGATTGGTCACATTGTAAAGGGTGCATGGTTCCATGAAAATTCTGTTTAAATTGCTAATCACAAAATTCTAAATCATTCTATGCTTTTCTACAAAAGAAAATAAATGTCAAAGTCTCTATATTGAATCTATTAAGCAAATTCACTTGTAATATTATCCAGGGAAATCAAATGTCTGTAAAATCAACACTATTTGGAAGTAAAAGCTTGGAAGCACAAGGCGAGGTAGATTCATGTGACGTATCACATATTTACAAAACCAAGGTGACCACACAAATTTGGAAGGGCTGAAAGAGACGAAATACCTGAGAGTTTGGAAAAAGTGGATAGGACCCAAACTTAAAGGCACAAGGAAGTCAAAAGGACAGTCGCTGTAAATCTGGATTGAATCAAGATTATCAGGTTATGAATCTGTACAAGGCAATGTTTTCATCTTTCACTCGATTTGATAATGAATTAATTATATCGCTTAACAGATCAGCTATTGGTTTTAGTATATTTGTATTTGAAATTCATTGAATAAGTTACTTCAAAAAGAAAAAAGTTTATCTTTCAATCATAATGCATTATCACAATTGTTGCTGTCTTGTGGAACCTGCTCTTCCCCACAAAGATACAAGGGTTACTCAGAACATACATAGTTCAAATTACCATGAACACCCTATAATTCAAATTCAAAAACTGCAATCAAACAGATTATCAATTGCCAGAATAAAAATATATGTTTACATTCAGCTTTTGCATGAATGCTTTTCTTCCAATGAAACATGTCCAATGATATCAAACTTTCTCTTCCAAAACATTCATTTTATCTAAACATATGCATCTGCTCAAGATGCTGTAGAGTTCATGCAACAGATGATGTTATTGGCAAGCATTTCTAGGACAGAAGACCCTTAATCAAGCATTTAACAAGGTATCTATCATAGTTGTCAACTGTTAACCTCAGATACACCTCTGGATATCTAAATTCAGAAACATTAATGTTAACCTTGGACACCTTCCAGAATATTGGTGCCTCCATCTGTAAACAGAGCTGATATGGACATGTCTATATCTACCAGCTTGCAAGACCTGTTTTTGCTTAGGACACTGATTACAGACTGCTGGAAAGATTTTGGTTGGTTGAATGAAGTGTATTTTATAGCTAATTATCTTACTGTATAGAACTGGCAATTGACCTGTATTGCAGGTGCATTGTAAAACAATATGGTTTAGGTCTATGCTGCATAAAGTGGATCCAATTCAGATATATGATTCCATATGGTACTTCAAGCCTTTGCAGACACACCAAAATGGTACACAAGATAAACAATCCAATCTACAGAAGCCATTAGTTGCATGCAGAATCCCCCATAGCTGAACTACTCCAACCAGATTATTTCCATCACTTGAGACAGTCATGAAGATATCTGGTTAAAATTCAAGGTTAACATATATTTCATGTTTTTAATTTATCTATTTCAGACAAACCAATTCCTGAAAAAGAAACAACCATTTCTCCTATCAATATTTTACAATCAGATACATTAATTATCTGATTGGAATGCTAATGGAGAGCAATTACTCATTGCCTCAGCCAGCACAATCTGAAGATGTTGTATGTCAGATATCAACCAGTAATGAAACATGTTATGAGAGGAAAAGAGGAGTAGATGAAAATCTGCAATGGTTTTGAAGAACAAAATATTTTCTTCTCTTTGATTTGCAACAAAATCTGTAGAAATTTGAACAATCAACAGCAACAATGATAAGAAACTTTTCTTGCTTAAACAAATATGGATGAAAGAGAAAGGAAAGATAGCATCTCCACCCTTATGAAGCAACACTCTAGAGAAACCATTCCTTGTTTAGAGTGTAACATATCCAGCACCAAATTAGTGCATTTAAACCATTTTATTTCTATAGGTAAACCACAACTCAAACATGAACACCTGTGCAAACAGCAATATGGAAAGGAATAACAGTTTTTGTGGGAAGAATGATTTAAAAGTTTGTACAGATAGACAAATAATACTGTAGAATTATGCTACTTTTCCACATCCAATAAGAATATGCCAAACAAATGAAACTATGTTCTTTTAACTCTAGACCATTTGCGAAAATTTGAGGAATGCATAAATGGGTGGACACGATTCAGAAAGAGTTGTGTTTTGGATTATGCCAAAGCAGACCGGAAAACAGTATTAACCAGAGCCCTCACTTGGCCAGATATCTCTTACCTGGGTAACTGGCACTGAAAGCAAATTCACACATGTATTGAAAATGTGGAATAGAAAGAAATGTTTTGAGCACTTTGCTGCCACATGTCAATTAGATCTTAAAAATATTACATGTTTCTGGTTTTCATGCTAAAAACAAACTGGATTGGTCAGTCAGAATAAGATTTGTTTTGCTCTGTTATCTTCCTCTATTTATCGAAAGTGAACTACAGTTGCATGAGCTAATTTTTATTCCTTTGACGAAAAGTATTCTTAATGTTAATTGACAACATTATATTTAGATATGTACTCTTTATAATTTGTATCTGGTATAATTGGCTTAAATTTAAATCAAAAATGATTAATGAACAACATGCAAAGGTGACAATTAGTAAACCATGCTTTCTAGTTTATATCCAGTGGGTCATTTAAATTATTGGAAGAAATATGAAACATCTTATTAAGTATGAGGTCTTTGATGTTCTTGTTGTTGTAGGGTTTAACACCATTTTTAAGTACAAGATAGGCTATACATGGTGGCCAGTATAAATGTTTGAGAAAAGCCTGGGAAATCTTTGGAAAGAACCACTGACCCATGAGAAGCTACTGGCAAGCTTTCTCACATACCCACAGTATGATGTCTAACACAATTTCTTATCAAGGAAACTAAATGCATCCTGATCACAATTTTCACAAAATTTGGAATTCAATTTGTATGCATTTTTTTTTTTAGTTGTTCTTTTTATGGACAAAAAATGTTTTGTTTTATACAGAGAAATTACTGGTCAAAAATATGAATTATATATAACTTGTGATTAATGTAATTTAATATATAATATGCCATCAGATAATGCATATACATGTAATAACTTAAAAACCCAAAATTTCAGACAATGATAATATATACTATTATAGGATATTTGGTTAGTATTTAATGGGCAATTGGGCAATCTGAGTAAGGCATCTTGCAATAGTCAACAAGCAGCAAATAATATTTGTGATGATAGTGGCAATCTGAGAAAGGCGTCTTGCAATAGTCAACAAGAAGCAAATTAATTTTCATGATTGCACATGCTTTTTTGTTTGAAACATATTTTACCTAATATTTTTTTCAGATTCTTAGAGTTTACACATTTTTATTTTAAAATTTTCTTTAGTTTCAAATTAAAGATTACTCAGTTTAATCCCTGTAGTGTATTTTTGTGCTAATTTAAATTACTTGCTTTCTTGAAATTTATGAATCATGCATTCTAATTTTCATTTAAGATTTGTTAAAACGAGGGAAAAATAAGCATAACTTTAACCTGTGATTTTCAATAGTCCTCATCATGGGTTAATTCCCTTGCTTAGTAAGACAATGCGCAAATACAATATTTTTAATTTTTAGTACTAGTGGTCATATTTGATGTTGCTCAGCATCAATTAAAAACTTTTGAAAGCCATTAAGTTTTTCTGTTAAATTTGATCCAATTCTGATGGAATGTTAATACAATAAAAAGTCAATGAAAGGTTTACCTACTTTTAGCAAAGACGGACACATAAGGGTGGATCTACATCATTTAAATAAATCTGAAAATTCTTCATGCCAGGATGTTTTCTGTCAAAGTTTGGTCAAATTCTTGTCAGCAGTTTCAGAAATAAAATTGTTTTAATTTTTTTCTTTGGAACTTTTTACTGGCCTTTTCTATTTTCTGTAGTGATGGTAATAGTGGAAGAAGAATCTTTATTGTTGATATAAAACTGAAAAGTATTTCTGCCTGGATAGTTTCTATCAATCTTAACAACTTTTGCTGAGCTGTGTTTGATAAGAAGGTAGTAATGGGTTTTTATTAATGTTAAACAATAGCTATTTATGATGGCAGATTGGCATAAATTGTATCAATTTCAAAGCTGTTTTGGCTCTATGCCAAATTTGGTCAAACTGGAATTGTCTTTAAAGTTTAAAGTAGCAATGACCAACAGATGGACAATGTATGATGGATCCATGATCATTCCATAAAACCATTTGAAATACTGACATACAAGAATCCAAGTTTTAGATGTGAGATACTTCAGAAAGGTATAATATGTAAATTACATGGATAAAAATCATATAAAATATATTACTTACCTGTGAAAAGATCTGGTATCAACAGGTGAAATTAATTAACTGTCTCAGTAGCTTTGTTAAAATACCATAAATATCAATCTTTCATTCTAAAAGCATAAACCCTAATTAGTCATATAAAACATAATGTCCAGACAAGAGTCAAGCATATCATTATATACAATATGAAAAAAGACAAAAAATACATGCTTCCACACTTAAATTGCCTAAGCCAATTACATGTACATATAATAAATGAATAATAAATGTAAACTGTTAACCTTGGTAACCTGAATTTAAATAGCTAATTAACAAAAACAGAGGAAAAATACAAGACTAAAAACTTAGAGAGTAGAAATGATAATGTTTTGTAGCCTCAACAAATAACAAAAAAATCAATTTCCAGTAAAAATGCTGTATTACCTGACAGTCGTGGAAAACCCCGCATTGTGCATGGGTCATGGACTTTGTCTTTCTTTTACATGTTTGGATTATATGTCAGTTAACTGCGTGTGTGTATTCGGTACTTGTCTCAATATAGTAGGGGACTTTGTAGCAAATAAGTACAGTAGATGTCTAGTCCCAGGTTCAATCCTAGTTAGGTGCAATGGTAAAATATTGTTCATCACATGACAATTCTTTGGCAGAGGTTCTCCACTTGTGTCCACTACATGGACCACCATAATCACTCACCTCAGTTAAGGGATCAACTCACCATGGTGTCCCCCTATACAGTATCTCAGTAGGTTACCTCCCTATCAAATGTCACTTTTCTGGCATGTTCCATGAGCTATCAGCTACTTGTCTATTACACAAGACTACACAAATACCAACATGATTTCGATCTTGGGCTTCTCTCAAGGCAAGCACATAAAACAATGCTTCACTAAATGAAATCAGACTGCTGCAGACAAAGTAATAAATAATGCAGAAAAACATGGGAATATGATGGGTAAGATCCTTATTCTGTATATGTATATATATATATATATATATACATATATATATATATATATATATATATATATATATATATATATATATATATATATATATATATATATATATATATAAACAACATCAGACTGAATTCAAAATGAATTCAATACCATTGTTTACATCATTAAATATACTATGTTTCTAAGTGATAAATAAACAACATGACATAAACAAGATGATGTCATACTTACATTTTTAATCTGTCTTATTAATGAATAATTGATATGTAAATATGTATGCATACACACACACACACACATATATATACACACTATACACATATATACACATACATATCACATTTATTAATATTTATAAATATAAATACACATAAAACTGGATTGTAAAGATACATATATCTCTATTGTAAACAATCTGATAAATTTTTTTATGGATAAATAGAGATAAAAAGTTTTATTCATAATTTTATTCTTTTCATATTTTTTTTCTTATGTACAAACACATTTACTAAAATCATAAATATTGAAGAAAAAAAATTTAAAAAATTTATGATATCAATTATACTGTTTGTACATAAGAATAAAATGAATAAATCTGTTTAACACTATTTATCCATAAAAAGTGTATCTATATATATATATATATATATATATATATATATATATATATGCTTATCCATCATATCCAACTACAAAGAACACTGTCATATTATACACTTTCTGAATTGATTTTTGTCTAACTGCTGCAAGTCTAATGATATCTACATTCCCTACTTTCTCTGATATTAGTTTGTCAGTATTATGTTGTCTCAAGTTATCCTGACTTGTGGTAATAATCAGGACATAAAAGTGAGGAGACTTAAATAATTATAACTTCTTCTGAATAGTGTTTCCAACAGAAAGACAAGATTGCAGCTGATGAGTGAGTTCATGTTCCAAAGCTAGTGTAAGCAATACTTGTATGAATACAAGAAGGGCTTCAATCTGAAAATTTGATTTTCCCAGCTGATTTTCATTTAATTAATTTTCACATCTTCTTGCTCCATAAGGATCACAAATTTGGTATCACATTTCAAGAACTGATTAAGAGAGAATTATTATGATATTCTATATATTTACCTAAGTAACTAAGCCCTATTCACAATTACCCTACTATTGTCTTATCCTGTTGAATTGTGGGTAGAGTGCCTGATCTAAAGTCAAGGGTACTACACCCAACCGACAACACATTAGATCATCTTCCAATGGAATATGGCAATAGTTTATTTAGTATTTCACATGGCATAACATGTTGAAATATGATGTTGGCATGTGGCAACATTGATGCCAGGAATCAAAGGCAAATCCAGAAATATCAATGGGGGTGTGGTGTGGTGGGGAGTAAGTAAATATGCAAAGTGGAATGGAACCCACCCTCCATGGAGGCATAAAGGTTGAAGCCCCTGGAAACTTTTTCATTTGTGAACTTCAAGAGCATAAATGTAACCAATACACAGTAAAGAAAACTTACGGTAGGAAATGTTCCAGTTGATTCATTCCCATTACATAAGTGTGTGCACACCAGATTGTAAAATAAAAGGTTCCCCAACTCCAATCCACTTAATGTACTAAGTGTGTGATGCTGTTCCCCAACTTCAATCCACTTAATGTACTAAGTGAGATGACTGATGTTGTTGTTTTGGGTTAAATGCCATTTTCTGTACATGACAGACTGGCTATACATGCTGGCTAGTATATCTGGTGAATGAATAACCCAGCCCAAACCCTGGTAAAAATCACATTCCCATGGGAAGCTACTGGCAAGCTTTCTCACATACCCACATTTGCTGAGCCAAAGACTCAAACTCACATAGACAAGAGTGAGATAGATAGAAGTGATTGGTACAAGTGAGCACTTTAGACATCTCTTGCCAGCCAGGGCCCCTGGTATAAGGACTGTAGTCAGGTAAAATGTCTTATAGTCATGAGCAGAATTTGTCATGTAATTCATTAATACAGTTTCAATACATTAATTAATTAATTGTGCAGCTGCTATTTTATTGATCAGAAAATTTCTGAACTATAGTAACTGTAAAATATTGAACATAGTGACTACAAAATGACCCATCCTGACCTGATGCTAGAAAGCTCATATCAGACATTTTATTTACAATATGTACTTGCTTTTAAGTCCAGTGCAAACTGAACAAACCAAACCTGCTATCAGCAGAGATTGGCAGTTTGTTACAATTAATCTACAGAACAAACAACAACCAACCAAATCTGCCAGCAAATCAGTGTCAATGTTGTTTTGCAGTTGGATATATAAATCGAGTATATATGGTATGTGTTTAAATATTCCAATGTAAGCAGCTTCTAAAACATTGCAACAGATTTTTCACTTCATAATTTTTTCTAATTAATAATGCATTCTTAAATATTTTTTTCTAGTCTACATGGAAGGTTTGTGTACCACAGTTAAAAAACATCATTGTGGATAAATAATAATAATAATAATAATAATAATAATAATAATAATAATAATAATAATAATAATAATAATAATAATAATAATAATAATAAAAACAGCATACAAGCAACAGCCTTCATTTTTAAAAAAATACAGATGGAACTGGTTTTAAATGTCCCCATGTCAAATCTTAGATGTCTCCAAAATGAATCATCAGTTTTAGAATTTAAAGAAATGAAAGCTTTGCTATCATCAACATTTATGTCTGTTTAATTTTGAGAAGGGGCACTCTTGTATTAATAGAACAGCTATTACATTTGTCACATAAGATTATCTTTAAGGCAGAAAATAAGAAAGTCAACTCTTTAAGGGTGAAATAATTGGTGTGACACAGACCACTGGTTTGGAGATTTATATGTTATAAATCCCAACAAAGACAACTAGTCAACCTAGAATAAAGCAATCAGTGCTCATCCTAGTGTGAAATTGCTGTCTTTGCAAACATCTTGAAGAATGGGAAATCTTGACTACCCAATAAATCTGGTTAAGTCAAAACCACATCTATATGCTGAACTCCAAAATGACATTTAAAATTATCTTCAATCTATTCTCATCACAGTTTAGTTTCACTCATTACATGACAAATTTGGCCATAAAATACTTTTAAGTAAACACATGTATGGCCAAAGTTCACATTTAATAAATGACACTAAACTGCTACGTAAAAAAACAAGTGTAACAATTTAAAGTAGTTAATACCACATGCACAAAGAGTTACTTGCATAAAATTAAACATTAATACTTCTTGATTAGAAACTTAAACCTGGAATGTTCCTGAATGATTCATGCTGTCATATTTAAGATACTCTCTGAGAAAATTAAAGTTACATAAGTCATTATACTGCATATGATTTGTGTGATTTAGGTTTTTAATGTAGCTTTAAAAAATTTTCACTCATATTACTACAATGTCTGCAGTGACAGTTTAAAGGTATGTCTAGCACTGGGGCATCATGTCGCAGACATCTAGCATGATGTCCCACCCAGTCACAATATCCTGACAACAGGCTGACCAATCCTAATAACATTAACCTCTTATTGCTGAGTGCCAAGCAAGGCAGCTGTTAGTACCATTTTTATAAGTCTGCATATGATTCGTATTTACTCTGTCACTAACAGATACTACCATACACATAAAAACTCATCAGAAAAATTAGTTAAAATTTCATCCTTTTTTCCCAATCGAGAAATGGCAAAAGTGTACATACCTAAATTAGAAATAGATCCAGGATTTATAAGAAAGGCTGTTCACTTTATTGTAATGAAAATGAATGAAAAGAAGTATATCAAGCTAAAGTAAGAATTAAATGAAAAGGTATATATCCAGTTACAGTAAAATGGTTAAAAAGAACTTAACAAATTTTCACAATCTAAAACAAGAACATTTTAAATTTGCCCTACTTTCATCAAACAGTAATTTTCTTAATATAAAATTACTAAATTGGAGGGGGCATATGTAGCCAACAGGTCCAATGCACTCATCATTAAAGATCATTGCCATCTCACCTCTATCTGTGTGGGTTCGAGTGGCAGGTTTGGCCAATGTGGGTATGTAAGAAAGTTTGCCAGTAGCTTCTCATGGGTCATTGGTTCTTCCCTGGGTTTTCCCAGGTTTTTCCTCCACCATTAATACTGGTCATTATGTATAGTCTATCTTGTGCTGAAATATTGCATTAACCCTACAACAACAACAACAACAACAACAACTAAATTGGATAGAAAAAGAGATCCTGGTTTTGAAATTAGGAAAGTGAAAAAGGATCTGTTTCTTCTTGGAAAGAGTTTTCTAAACAGACCCAGATAATATTGCAGTGTAATTCCTCAGCTGACTGCTCAACATTGCATATATCCACGAGCCTAAGCATGCTGTTTGGTTTTAATGTCCCTGTCACCCACCCCATCATTTGCATTTTCTTTTCCTTACATGCATCTTTTTTGGGTTTATTTGTTTGTTCATCTTAACATCTATTAACTTCTATTCCACCATGTAATTTTAAAGTCATTTGAGATCTGAGACTAACTGCACTTGTCATCAAGGGTTTGCTGCATGTTACATCTGGAGTCCTGTCAGCACAATTCTAGTCAGAAGTTAACATTTTTTTAATACTGCCCTTTATTTTCTACAGCTGTTATAAATTGACCTATATGTTTGGGCCATATATTCAAGGTTAATGTCAACAGATGAAAGTACTTATGTCATGGTGTTTCCTTAACACCTAAGATGGGTGATATAAATTCATCAAATTTATTTCTAATCCTAGCTAGAATTAAGCCTCTTGTGAATAGTAACTACAATCCCACAACCACTTGCCCCATTATATACTGTATGTAATCTCTTATAAAACCAGTCAAACTGCAAACTGCAGAGACCTGGACCTGCCCTAACATAATGCACCAGATGATCTGGGATTGTGCTTTATTCTTAAAGTAATCAGTAGAATAAACCATACAGACCTGATATACAGGTACATTATATGATGGCAGTTCAGAATCTTTGTTGTTTTAAGTTTGACTTGACTGGTATACTGAATATATTTGGCACCAGTGGAGTCAATATTACTGTAGGTTCAGATTGAAAAGCATGGTAGACCTGATTACAACCATACAACTGACAAATAATACAAACTCATTTTTCATGGACTTTTGGGGGGTGCTAAAATTCATGACAGGGTATGATTTTCTATCTATGAAGACAGCAGGAACTCATATCTACCACATTTACTCATACATAAGTAATTCCAACTACAAATAAAGTAGACCCAGATTCACTGTCACACAATGCACCAGTTGACCAGGGTTAATGTTGTTTGTTCTAATGGTTAGCCATAACAATCTGCAAAGACACAGACCTTCCAGCACATTATATGCTGTCTGCAGTGGAACCCAACTTACACCCAAGTAAACAGTGTAGTATCAAAAGTATTCCCAAGAATTTCATTCCCTGTCACAGTAATATGTAAAATCACAAATTTGATGTCAGACAAAAATAAATTAAGTCACAGGGTTTGGGTAAGAATGCAGGGCCATATATGTCTGTGGTGTTCACAGTTCTACATGCAAGCAGCCCCCAAAAACTTAGAGTATGTAGTAGAGAGCTAATGTAAACATATCTGTCTTCAAGTTTCCTGTATAGATTGTACCAGCATCTGAGCTTGTTTACACCCAGATTCTTTGTTAACAGGATTTATAACAGCTGTCTCCAGTCTAATTTATGGCTTTCTCTATTTAGTAAATTAACATATCAGAATCCAAGATGACAGCAGCAGCCAGAACATGTTTTCTCATGTGGGAAAAATCACAGCATTGCTATGAAGAGCATGGAAATTTCATATTGCACTGGTTTATTTTTTTTTTAAATTTTCCTCCAGTCATTAAATATATTGAAATTTTCAATTATTATCTATTTATATTTAATGAAATGCTGAATTAGGGCATGCATATTTGTGTGTTACATGGTTGATACCTCTTCATAATTATACCATGCATATTGGTGTGTTACATGGTTAACACCTCTTCAGATTTATACCATGCATATTGGTGTGTTACATGATTGACACCTCTTCAATATTTCACTATGCATATAGGTGTGCTACATGGCTGACACCTCTTCAAAATTATACAATGCATATTGGTGTGTTACATGGTTGACACATCTTCAAAATTATACCATGCATATTGGTGTGTTACATGGTTGACACCTCTTCAAAATTATACATGCATATTGGTGTGTTACATGGTTGACACCTCTTCAAATTTATAGCATGCATATTTGTGTTATGTGGTTGACACATTTTCAAAAACAGGTATATGCATATTTATGTGTTACATGGTTGACACCCCTTCCAAAATAGGGCATACATATTTGCATGTTACACTGTTTACAACTCTTCCCCAAAATATGGCATGCATATTTGTTTGTAGAATGGTTGACACCTCTTCAAAACAAGGCATGCATATTTGCATGTTACATTGCTTACAACTCTTCCGAAACAGGGCATGCATATTTGTTTGTTACATGGTTGAGACCTCTTTCAAAATAGGGCATGCATATTGGTGTGTTACATGGTTCAGACCTCTTCCAAAATAGGGCATGCATATTTTTTGTGTCACATGGTGGACACCTCATCCAGATTAGGGCATGCAATATTTGTGTTACATAATGGACACCTCTTCAAAAAAAAGTGTCCCATTCATAAGTAAATTCTTTCAAATGAAATTAAAATATCATAAACTGATCTTCATGCTCTTACAAGATATAAGGATGCAAGTTTCATGACTGTGAAAGCAAAAATTTTCATGGATGCATATTACTCTTCTGGGCATATGAATCATGTCAAGTTTACCATACATACTCACTTATAAATCAAGTCCAACTGCTAAATGCACAAACCCAAATTTGCCATCACATAATGTGCTGGCAGATTGGATCTGTGTCGTTTGTTAGGAGTAATCAGTAATAGACTCTAATCTGCAGGTGCATTATGCTACAGCAGATCTGGTTCTTTGTTGTTGCAGTTTGGTTAGACTTATAAGCAAGTTATGTGTTTGCATAATGGCAAAGATTTTTAGGTCTACAAAACAGACATTCAACAGAATAGGGTGTGACATGGTCACTAAGACATGGGTTCATTAGTGGCTGTAAGATGGCTCATGGAAATATTTCCCTGTCTCAAGTCATGCAAAATGTCGGTACATGTAAGATAGCTCATTGAAATATTTCCCTGCCTCATGTCATGCAAAAATGTCAGTAAATGTAAGATGGCTCATGGAAATATTTCCCTGTCTCAAGTCATGAAAATGTCAGTAAATGTAAGATGGCTCATGGAAATATTTCCCTGTCTCATGTCATGCAAAATGTCAGTAAATGTAAGATGGCTCATGGAAATATTTCCCTGTCTCATGTCATGCAAAATGTCAGTAAATGTAAGATGGCTCATGGAAATATTTCCCTGTCTCAAGTCATGCAAAATGTCAGTAAATGTAAGATGGCTCATGGAAATATTTCCTTGCCTCATGTCATGCAGCATGCAAAATGTCAGTAAATGTAAGATGGCTCATGGAAATATTTCCCTGTCTCAAGTTATGCAAAATGTCAGTAAAGGTAAGATGGCTCATGGAAATATTTCCCTGCCTCAAGTCATGCAAAATGTCAGTAAATGTAAAATGGTTCATGGAAATATTTCCCTGCCTCATGTCATGTGTCATGCAAAATGTCAGCAAATGTAAGATGGCTCATGAAAATATTTCCCTGCCTCATGTCATGCAAAATGTCAGTAAATGTAAGATGGCTCAAGGAAATATTTCCCTGCCTTAAGTCATGCAAAATGTCAGTAAATGTAAGATGGCTCAAGGAAATATTTTCCTGCCTAAAGTCATGCAAAATGTCAGTAAAGGTACGATGGCTCATGGAAATATTTCCCTGCCTCATGTCATGCAAAATGTCAGTAAATGTAAGATGGCTCATGGAAATATTTCCCTGCCATAAGTCATGCAAAATGTCAGTAAATGTAAGATGGCTCAAGGAAATATTTTCCTGCCTCAAGTCATGCAAAATGTCAGTAAATGTAAGATGGCTCATGGAAATATTTCCCTGCCTCAAGTCATGCAAAATGTCAGTAAATGTAAGATGGCTCATGGAAATATTTCCCTGCCTTAAGTCATGCAAAATGTCAGTAAATATAAGATAGCTCAAGGAAATATTTTCCTGCCTCAAGTCATGCAAAATGTCAGTAAATGTAAGATAGCTCATGGAAATATTTCCCTGCCTCATGTCATGCAAAATGTCAGTAAATGTAAGATGGCTCATGGAAATATTTCCCTGCCTTAAGTCATGCAAAATGTCAGTAAATGTAAGATGGCTCAAGGAAATATTTTCCTGCCTCAAGTCATGCAAAATGTCAGTAAATGTAAGATGGCTCATGGAAATATTTCCCTGCCTCATGTCATGCAAAATGTCAGTAAATGTAAGATGGCTCATGGAAATATTTCCCTGCCTTAAGTCATGCAAAATGTCAGTAAATGTAAGATGGCTCAAGGAAATATTTTCCTGCCTCAAGTCATACAAAATGTCAGTAAATGTAAGATGGCTCATGGAAATATTTCCCTGCCTCATGTCATGCAAAATGTCAGTAAATGTAAGATGGCTCATAGAAATATTTCCCTGCCTTAAGTCATGCAAAATGTCAGTAAATATAAGATGGCTCAAGGAAATATTTTCCTGCCTCAAGTCATGCAAAATGTCAGTAAATGTAAGATGGCTCATGGAAATATTTCCCTGCCTCATGTCATGCAAAATGTCAGTAAATGTAAGATGGCTCATGGAAATATTTCCCTGCCTCATGTCATGCAAAATGTCAGTAAATGTAAGATGGCTCATGGAAATATTTTCCTGCCTCAAGTCATGCAAAATGTCAGTAAATGTAAGATGGCTCATGGAAATATTTCCCTGCCTCATGTCATGTGTCATGCAAAATGTCCGCAAATGTAAGATGGCTCATGAAAATATTTCCCTGCCTCATGTCATGCAAAATGTCAGTAAATGTAAGATGGCTCATGGAAATATTTCCCTGCCTCATGTCATGCATCATGCAAAATGTCAGTAAATGTAAGATGGCTCATGGAAATATTTCCCTGTCTCATGTCATACAAAATGTCAGTAAATGTAAGATGGCTCATGGAAATATTTCCCTGCCTTAAGTCATGCAAAATGTCAGTAAATGTAAGATGGCTCAAGGAAATATTTTCCTGCCTCAAGTCATGCAAAATGTCAGTAAATGTAAGATGGCTCATGGAAATATTTCCCTGCCTCATGTCATGTGTAATGCAAAATGTCAGCAAATGTAAGATGGCTCATGAAAATATTTCTCTGCCTCATGTCATGCAAAATGTCAGTAAATGTAAGATGGCTCATGGAAATATTTCCCTGTCTCATGTCATGCAAAATGTCAGTAAATGTAGGATGGCTCATGGAAATATTTCCCTGCCTCATGTCATGCAAAATGTCAGTAAATGTAAGATGGCTCATGGAAATATTATCTGTCTCATGTCATGCAAAATGTCAGTACATGTAAGATGGCTCATGGAAATATTTCCCTGTCTCATGTCATGCAAAATGTCAGTAAATGTAAGATAGCTCATGGAAATATTATCTGTCTCATGTCATGCAAAATGTCAGTACATGTAAGATGGCTCATGGAAATATTTCCCTGTCTCATGTCATGCAAAATGTCAGTAAATGTAAGATGGCTCATGGAAATATTTCCCTGCCTCATGTCATGCATCATGCAAAATGTCAGTACATGTAAGATGGCTCATGGAAATATTTCCTTGTCTCATGTCATGCAAAATGTCAGTAAATGTAAGCTCTTCAAGATGGTGATGTAATCATCCTGAGGATATACCATAAACAACATATCAGTAATGTAATAACCAATAGTGAGTGAGATATTAACCTAATTGAAATGTCTGATACTCTCTTAAAGATGAAAAATTGGATCACAGTGCCCTACTTTGATATAATGATACATGTGTCAAGCTTCATGACAGAACTAAGGTGTATGAGAAGCTGAGGTTTAACAACAATGGTGACAATAACTGCATAAAATGACACTAGGGATAAAATAAAAGATTTTGTGTCTTTTTCTACAGGCAAACTAAAGGTTTCCCTATTTAAACCAGTTTAGCAGCCTGTGGAGCTCATTCAATTGATGGGCCCCTAAAAAGAACATACTTGATTGATTTCTTTTAATAGGAAAAAATGAGAGTTTAAACTAGAGCATGATATTAAAAACCAAAAAATGAATTATTTTTATGACAGAGACTGAGCTGATTACTGGAAAAAGAAACAATCCATTAAGTTTATCAAATTGCATTACCATATGTACTCACCTATAAAACAAAACCAAACACAAACAACATAGAGCCTGCTCTATCATAGCATAATGTTCTATCAGATCAGAGTCTATGTTGTTTGTTTTGCTGATTTATTGCTAACAAGCTGAATAGACCCTGATCTGCAAGCACATTATGTGATGGCAGATCTGGAATTGTCCAGTTTGTAGCTGGACTCAACTTATAAGTGAGTATAAATACTAATTACACAAGCCAGAAGGAGGTATAACACTGACAGAAAAGACAAGATATAATTTATCAGATTCATAATGTTGAATATGAAACATAATGTTAACTCTATAGATATGTCAGTTTCATTGTATTGTTATTATATCCCAAAGGTAACAGGGAGTGATTTAAATGAAATACTTTGAAGTCTTCCAAATCACTGTCACTTTTCCCTGATCTGCATGGATTATGGGTAACGCATTTCTAAGATCATTTTACAAAAGATATAATTTATTTTACACATTATCAAACAATAACCAATAGACAGACAATTATTGCTCCTACTCAGAAAAATGACCAACAGGAATCAGACAGATTTCCCATTAAAAATGAAAAGTAATTTCAACTCATGTCATATTTTATTATTTGTTGTAATAAAAACTCTGAAAATCTGTAGTGATTTATGACCCACCATAAATCAGTCAAAAAGGATAATTGTTTTCAAAAAGATGATTTGATTTCAATAATTATGTTATACTGAAGAAATTACTCTTGCCAACATAACATTTCTTTGTGTGTATTGATGCCAGATACTGTGTAAATTTGATGAATTTTTAGAAGATCATTCAGCTATTATTTCATAAAAATTTATTGATATGGCATTTTTTCCCTTTACTTTATGACCTAACAATATAATGTCACTTTTTTTGGGGGGGGGACTAGGTATACAGCGGTGCCATGATTTTGGGGAGAGATTGGACATAAAAAGACTTGGTACTAGGCAGCACCTTGATTTTTGGGAGAGATTGGACATAAAATAACATGGTATTTGGCAGTGCCTTGATCTTTGGGAGAGATTGGACATAAAATAACATGGTATTTGGAAATGACATGATCTTTGGGAGAGATTGGACTTAAAAAGACTTGGTACTGTACTAGGCAGCACCATGATTGTTGGGAGAGATTGGACATAAAATAACATGGTATTCGGCAGTGCCTTGATCTTTGGGAGAGATTGGACTTAAAAAGACTTGGTACTGTACTAGGCAGCACCATGATCTTTGTGAGAGATTGGAAATAAAATAACATGGTATTTGGCAGTGCCATGATCTTTGGAAGAGATTGGACACAAAATAACATGGTATTTGGCAGTGCCATGATCTTTGGGATATTTTGGACATGAAATGACTTCTGTCTCTTATTGAAAAAGTTAAATAAAAAAATGCTTACACAATACATGTATTATCAGCTGCACCAAATAGTCTTGTGAAAGAAATTGGAGTGAATAAAAAGCACACAAGACCTAGAAGTCTTCAGAAATTTATGATCAGTATATCAAATCTCAATAACTAAAGAAAAACAGACTTTTCAACTAAGTGAGCCTTCACTTGATGCAGGATATATCAGTAAGTCAAATCTAAAAAATCCACCACCACCCCAAAACCAGACTTTTTAATTAAGTGACCTCTTAGCTTGATGCAAGACATGTCAATAAATCATGTAACAAGCATTTTAATGAACTGCTCACTGTCCAATCTGATTACCCAAAATAATTGTTAATATTTACCAGATTACCTATTTATGAGGATAATTTGGTGGTCAAACAAAACTTTGTCCATTTGAGTACCAGCAGTTTAAACTCACATGATGACAAGGTTATTTGGGGTAAAAGAGTCTGCATTCAGAATCAGTTTTTAGCAATTACATTCTGAAATAAATTACAATTTTAGGTTATGTTGTGTATAAGTTATTGACCACTAATGCCTGAATATTTTGCAGGCAAAATATTTTTTTCTGACAGAAATTAATTATCACTCTTTTGAGCATGATGCTTTGTTACTGGAAATGAGCCCTGCCCTATAGATTTGGGACATAACTCGTATTTCATTGCAAATATGTAACATGTACCATTTCAAATTTTTGGAAATCCAATCCTTTTCATCCAATTTTTATGAAATTTCTGCACCTTACTTAGCAAAATGAATGCTGTCAATTACCCATCAATGTAATCCATGGACAAAAGTCCCTATACTCTTTTTCAATCATGGCAGCACATGATAAGATTTTCTAGTATGTACCAAAATGAATAAACAAAGGTAAGCCATCAATGAACCAATAAATCAAAATCTTATCCATGAATGGAAATAACCTCTTCATAACTGATAGGAAACTGTGTTTGAAAGAGAAAATCTAATTGGTTCATTCTGTTTGCTCCAAATGTCATGTTGGGTCACCTTCTGAGAAAGATTTACTCAGCCTTGCAAAGATTGGTTAAGCAGGCTTACAATTCATGAGTAAGAGGAAATCTTATCACATGCATCAATGGATGAAATGCATGAAAATATTTTTGTGATGTACTGCTTGACTTTTGTTGGTTTTAATAGCACTTTTAGAATTGAGAATATTTGTAAGTGGCTTGCAATGTCAATTTATATCATTTTAGCAGAGGATGAAAATTGGCAATATGATAGAAATCACCATGTTAATTAGTGTACTAATTAGTGCAAACTGCATAATCATTATCCTCAAATGAGAAATCAAGTGGCCTAATGTTCCCAGGACTTGAAGTTTCTTTGATCTCCATCTATTGTTCAGACTACCAATTAATAATTAATCCTCTCTAGTCAGGTTAATGGACATTTAAATTTTAATTAAATTTTAAACTAATTATTTTTTATTAAAAACAACACAAAATTTTAAATAATTACTCTACCTATGATTTTTTTTGCAATAGAAGATTAATTTTTTTTCTTTAATAGACTATTAAGATATTAAGATTGCAGACTTTATCAATTTATGATTAAAAAAAACTGAATTATAATTTAAAAAGTTTAAGAAACATTTTACAAAACAAAGGTCATCAACTTACTGCTCTCTCAGTTAGTCATTGTAGTTCAGTTGATGAACTGTTGGACTAGAAATCCACTAGTCATGGGTTCAATGCCTTCCAATGCTAGCATGAGTATGCTGCTGTGATTCAAATTGTTTTTTCATTCTTTTACCTCAAGATAATAAACCTGTTTCAATTAATACAATCAATATAATATAGGTCTTGTAATATAAATTAGAGTAAGAATATTTGTGTCAAGCTATTTGTAAGCTGATAATTCTTTCCCCAAAAATCCAGCCTGCACACCATTTAACAGTCAACTGCTCTGGTGACCAAGTGGTTAGAGTGTATGCCTCAGATGTGGGAAATCATAGGTTCAAACCCTGGCCAAGTCATAGCAAAGACTTATAAAAATGGCACAAATAGCCGTCTCACTAGGCACTCAGCATAAAGAGGTTAGTGTTAGGACTGGTTGGCCTGGTGTCAGGATATAGTGTCTGCACATGATGCCACAGTGATAGACATCTCTGTAAATTGCCACACTGCAGACATGGTGATATGACTTGAAAATTGTTAAAGCTACATTAAAAATAAATCCAAATCATGCACACACACATACACAAAGCAAGACATGGATATAAATAATGTTGTTATTCACAACATGCACTGTATGTACATTCAGTCTACTTCCGATATTAACCAATATGATGACAACATTCAAAATGGCAAGATAGATTAGATGTACGCTACATAAAAATATAGTAAATTTTTATAACAGATAAAAATGTCTTATAAATATATTTATTTTTTAATTTCAAGCATTCCATAAAGAGATACTATGAAATTATAATAATTATAATTAAAATTCAAATATTCCCATTTATAAAGCTTCTTGTCTGTACAGTAATTATGTACCTAAGGGTTGAAACACTCCCCCATGGTGGGGGCTTGATAAATACTATGTCCTTGCTGATTTTAATTAGAAAGCATGCTCTTTGATTGGGATCTCCCTCATGACACCGCTAGAACAGTCTTAAAGTATATTTGTTCCTCATTTCACTTAGATTTTCTAATTAGAGACAATACCTATGGAAATTCTTGATTAGGAGACTTTAGGTTTTTGTCATTTTGAGAGGGTTGAATTTTGGTGTCTGAATCAGCGACTGTCCTTGGTGATCAGGGTGATGTACCATCCATACTCCTGCACAAATTGGATCATCATGCAAACTGCATTAGCTTATATCTTCCATTGCATAATACACTGGCAGATCTGGGTCTAAGAACTTGTTAAGACTAATCAGTAGATCAGATTATATAGACTCTAATATGCAAGAGTTTTATTTGATGACAGATCATGGTCTATAATTATTGTTTACAGATGTACATGACTTATAATTCTATTTACCTTGAATTAATTTCTTCAAGCTTCATAAACTATTTTTGCCTTGCTCTAATTTGTGCAAGATTAATTATATTTACAGTGTACTAATTTGCACAAGCTTAATTAACTCTAGTTACCTTGTATTACCTTATTTTTGCAAGAATAGTTAACTATAATGACCTCAAACTAATTTGTGCAAGATTAATTAATTATATTTACCTTGTATTACTTTGCACAAGCTTAATTAACTCTAATTACCTTGTACTAATTTGTTCAAGTTTAATTAACTTTGTTACCTTGTCCTAATTTGTGCAAGATTAATTAACTCTATTTACCTTGTACTAATTTGTGCAAGATTAATAAAACTTTTTTATGTTTGACCCAACTGTGTAAAATTAACTTGATTTAGGTTATTTAAATTTGTGCAAGATGAAATTAATTCTAGAAATCTTGTATCAATTCATGTAAAGTACTCACCAGGTTTTTGATGTCAAATAACGGCACCAGTGAACATTTTTCTTTACACCATTGAAAACATTTTGGACAATATTTTTAAATTTGGATATTTTAGTCCACAAATGGCACAGAGAGAACTGCAGGGAGTGAAGTCCTAATTTCTGGATGTATGCAGTGATTTTGTTTTGATCCAAACTATTGGTGCAGAAAAATGCTTTTGTCATGAAGAAATGAGATTTTAACTCAATTAAGTCAGGAGACAAAGCAAACAGAAGGCCATAACTTGTTGATTATGCTACCTTAATTTAGCAGGAGTTGAATTGGAAGGTAACAATATTTGTAATTGTATTCTTCTGATTTGAACACCTTGAAATAGTTTCAACAATACATTAATCATGAACAATTGCATAATTGTCTGATGATATCTGATTGGTTGGTTTTCAGATATAGAATTTTTTCAGCTGGAGAATTGATAACAAAAATAGCTATATAATGAAGCTGTGATAAAAAGCATTTTGCACAGTTCTCATCCAATGTTTTCAGATGGAAGTTGTAATTTTATGAACTATTAATAATAAAACATGCAATAACAACATGAGGTGTGAGAATTCTTGCAGTGTCTCATTGTTATGACAAATACAAACTTCATGCTGACATGTGACTAAGTTGGATGGTATTTAATAGCATTAATACTGCATGTATTGATATCATGATCTGCATCCTCTCTCTCTCTCTCTCTCTCTCTCTCTCTCTCTCTCTCTCTCTCTCTCTCTCTCTCTCTTATATCAATGAAACAACTTTAAATAATATATATATATATATATATATATATATATATATATATATATATATATATATATATATATATATATATATATACATACATACAAATTATATCATTTACCTCAAGAGAGAAATCATATATTGACTCTACCAATTAGAATGAGAAGTTTTAAAACTAGAAAGTAATAAATTTTTACATTGCTTATATTACCTCTACTTTTACTAGACTCCAGTACCCACTGTAAACATTATCATCCAAAAAATAAAGACTACAGTCATCTGGGCTCCTTTTGTAACTAAATATTTTTTGTGCAGTCTTTCTTCTTTATATCTAAATATCAAATCCTTTTAAAATTTAAAATTAAAAATTTAAATGGCATTATAAAACTAGTACTGTGTGAATGCACTGTGAAACTACCTACTTACCACCCTAACCATCCAGCCACCAATCCCCTTAACTGCCCACTACTTACATATAGCAACAGGACATAAAAGAATTTGTTTTTAAAAAAAGAAGAGTTTATGGTATAAAAGTATAGGACCTCAACATAATATTATGGTGTTAATATCACATGCAAAAAGTAAAATGAAAATAGGAGTCATGTTTGCAAAACAAACATATATCATTGATGGATATGCTGAATTACTAAAGCAAATAAAAACTTATTCTTTTTCTTTATATCTGTGCCTTTCTTTGCAGCATTCACTAAACCTTGATTAGATACACTTCAATTATTTAAACACATTACATAACTGTATTCTGACACTTGGAGCATGGTAAATGTGGGTGCCTCTATTTTAGATCCTCACAACTGATGTATCTTGTATGCCTTGAGTGTACATTTAGCACATGTATTACACAGTAATCAGCTGTTGAAATGGTCCAATTAAGACAAAATTAAAAAATCCCACTCAAGGTTTGGAACTATACACATAACTGCTGATGTCATTTTCCTCCTACATTATACACAAGTACTGAGAAGAGCAGCAAGGGCCATGTTTCTGGCATGGTACCTGCAAGGTCATGCTTTTGGCATGGTACATGCAAGGTCATGCTTTTGGCATGGTACATGCAAGGTCATGCTTTTGGCATGGTACATGCAAGGTCATGCTTTTGGCATGGTACATGCAAGGTCATGCTTTTGGCATGGTACATGCAAGGTCTTGTTTTTTGTTTATAATTTGCTTATCTTAGGACATCTCTGCAAAAAAAATTGTACAGTTTAAGGATCTAAATGGACCTTTTGTAATGGGGGACTTTAAACATAAAAAAGCCTCCTTAATTGATTTGGCATTTGTTAACTAGGGAATGACCTCACACAGTGTTATTGCACAGTATGGACGAGAGATGGAATGTTAACAGATAGCTGAGCAAGCAATTGGAAGAAATAAACAACTATGAGCCCCTTTTCCAATAATTAAAAATAAATTGATCAATTAGCAAATAACCAAAATTTCACTTTCAAATAATACAACAGATTTGCTAAAATAAATGTAATCAATTAATTCATGACCAAAATCTCACTTTCAATTAATACGTGACCACAATTTCACTTTCAATCCAATGGATTCACATTGATAGAATTTAGTCGCAGTGTTCAATTTACATCATATTACAAGTAGTGAATTCTGAGTTAAATTCTATGCTTGACAGCATCACCTGGCATCAGTTTCCTCTCGTCTTGTCTCCTTGTCAAATACGTGTGCTTTGGTCCTCTTTCTGGCCCTTGTTTAGTCCAACCCCTCTTAGATGCGAAATTCCCATTGACACATTGGGTTTTCCTTTACTTATCTCCTTTTTCCTTTCTTTCTCTGTTGGAGTATAAACTGTTTCCTTAAATATGAGAGTATTACCAGAGCTAATTATGTTTCAACAATCATTTGCATAGAGACATAAGTCTGTTCATTTGTATTTATATTTTGCAATTCACACTGCACAAATTCTGACATAATGTGATCTTAACAAATAACTGTCTTTACAGATTCGTATTTCAGTAAGGTACCATTACATTAGTACAATTGACCCAAGCTCAAAGTTCACTGCACTCAGCAAGGGGCATTTGATTATGAATTACCATGTGCTTTCTCAGACAAATGCAGCTGTATATACCAGCATACATTACTACACATCGTATTTACATTTGGCGAGTCAATTCTGTTCAATAAAATAAATGCTTAATTACTCATGGCATAATATCCACTAAATCTAGCTACAATAACCAATAACCTACAAGATCATTTAAACATTGGGAAATCATATATAAATATACACTTGTCATTAGCTCATGATAACAATATCATCCTACACAGAGAATCAATTCATATAACATAAATATATGACACATTTGTATATTAGGGTTAATTCCTAAATCACTATGAAATACTGCATATTTGCATTCTTTGTGGTACATCATAAATCCCTAGGAAATACTGCATATTGAATATTTAATTACATGCAATCCATCAATTCTCTCAATGAACTAATAATTGGTAAATCAAAGAATTAAATTGCATAACACCAACATATCAATAAAGTCCTGAGAAATGAATACATGATACATGCTTGAATCATAAGCATATCAACAAATCTGCATAAAACGAAACAAATGAAATAGAATATTATATGGAAACCATAATTGTGTACCTTAATGCCGTTTCTTTCTACACAACCTTGTCCTAGCCTATAGCCTGTCTTCCTTTTTAGGACAGCTGTCTGGCCTCTTTTCTACAAGGAAAAACACTATTTTCCAGTTCCCCAAGGAGTTGGAGTTTATGACTTGTCACAAGGCAAGTGTCCAAGTAAAAAATTCTGAACATGTGGTACCCCTAAATTCCCAGTCTCCCAAAGTGTATGTCCCTAATTTCCTTAACCAATCAGAAATAACTGTTCATACAATTCTCTCCAAATAATCATGTTTTTCATCAGATTTTGACAGCCTAAGGGCTTGTTGCAATTAGTTTTCCTTTGAAAATCAATTATTTGACATGTGTCCCTCTACAAACCAATATGGTCAGAGTTCTAATGCACTGTATGTCATTGTAAAACAACCAAGCCAATGCTACTGAAGCTTAAACGTATACCCTTTTATGTTTCAGAGATAAAAAAAAAATAATAAATCAAGTGAACTTTCTCAAGACTTTTCTGGCTTGACTATAATAACTCCACAGCACAATTTATTCAACCTTAATTTTTAATTAGTCTTCAAAATTTGCCACATCACACCCTTCTTAACATAATTCCTGTCCTGGATATATTTATCTCAAGGTAGGCACTTGACAACACTGGAAATGGGGCATTTATTCAAGCAGAATATGATATCCTCTTTTAGAGAAAGTAGATTATTACTTTCATTTATAGCATGGGATAAGTGTGCTAGTACAAACATACTCGAGTGAAACAAATATTAACTAAACATATTAAAAGGAAGATACATATCATTTTAAAAATACTTCCAAGTCCTAATAAATGCTACCTCGTGATAGTATAACACGTTTTTATTTTACAAAATTGGCAATACATTAGTTAGGTCTAGTGCTTTTTGTTGTTATACTCTTCAATACTTTTCAAGAATTTTGAAACAGGATTATTTTTCATGCTTTATTATTGTTTACCCTATTCAAAATCCATTTGCAAGTTCTAATTTAAAAAATAAAGTATTTGAGAAAATTGTGTATGTTTGACCAAGGTAACATCTAACAAATTTCAAAGCTGGTTATAATGATAGTCTATGTCAAAATCTATGTCAGAAAACTGAAAGTTAATGCTGAATGATATATTTTTTCATCAAACATTCTTTAATTCAGATATTCTTTTATTAGCAACTAAAATACAAATTACAGCTGCACATTTTGTTAAAATTAATATATACATGTTCTTCCAATGTTTGAAACACAGGTTAAAACTTGTCATATAATAATTTTTAAGTGGGTATATACATTGGCTTACATTGTTATAATGAATACAAATGTACTAACTAATGTAAAATTGACCAGTTTAACTGCCAATAGAATGTATTTCCATAAAAAAAATATAACTTCATCACAAATGTAAATTTAAAAGCAATCTCTTGTATAATGATGCAAAAGAGCAGAAAGTTGTTAACAGACTATAGCCAGTTCTACACATGACAATGTCTGGTGTAAATATCAGAAGTACTGGTAGAGTTTTTCAAAGTGTGTTTCTTTTAAAACATCTGTGTGAAAAATATATCATCCATGAAGAAGTTAAGTATAAAATGTTAGATCCTTTGATCTAAAAGTTGCCTTAAACCTCTGCACGCTATTCAAAATTTATCCATGGGAATTAGATTTGTATTCTTGTGAGTTTAACCTTCAATGCAAAAACCTAACATAGGCCAGCACAATGTGAAATGTAGATCACCATGACCTCCTTCTGTAGTATGAGTGTGGTACTAACATCTAGGTTTATGATTCTAGTTTGAACAGTGCTTGAGAAGCAAACTTAAAACACAAACTTTTAGCAAAGTCGGTGAAGAATGAAATTTGGTCAGAGTGACCAACTTTCATAATGTTCACAAAACTGTGTGCTAGATTGAATGATTGAGGGTCAGACACCAGAATTCCTAATTGCCCTCACTTGGAGGGGTAAGAAGGAGCAATTAAATGTGGTAGCTGGAGCAAAATGAAGCAAACTATAGTTCTAGGTGCCTTTACAGACTATAGACTGTTATGAATTTAGGACTAGCTGTGCAACACTAAAGTCAAACAAGCCTTGATGGCTCAGTGTTTGGTATGCCAGGTTTGAAATCTTAAGAGTGTGGGTTCAAATCCCACCATCTGATTGCCATGGGTTAGCTACTAAGGTTTCTCCTAAGGCAAGGAACTTTGCTCCTACTGTCTTGGCACTAAATAATCTAAATTTTGCAGGATTTTTTCAGCTGTAAAACACAAAATCAAACCATAGTGGGATTCCCAAGCTTTCATAAGGGATATTATCACTTTGTTTTCTTACTTCCTTTGCTTCAGTAAAAATGGCTTAGTTAAATAACTTAATAGCTATGTAATTTCTCAAAGCTTATTTTTGATTAATAATAATATATTAATATTACAAGTATGTCCTTTGTGGACTGTAAAAATATAAAATGATGGTCTTACCACCAAAATTCACCTGTATTGTCCAGACTGGCTTGTTTAATTTTTTATTAACTCCTAGTGTTATGTTTAAAACATACCATCTTTACTTGCTTATAAGTAGAATCTAACTGCAAAAAATAAAAGCCATGATTTGCCACAGCATGATGGGCCTACACATCAGGGTCTATGTTATTTGTTGTACTGATTATTCCCATCAAACTGCACAGACCCAGATCTGCCATCGCACTATGCAATGGTATATCTGAATCTCTGCAATTTGCAGTTGGACTCCCCTTATAAGCAAGTATATTGCAGTATCACTTGAACTACTAGGTGATGTATGACTTTTGATTGTCTTATTATTTAAAAATATTTTGTTTTTTTTTGTGATGAAATACAGCTTTAATCTTCAGTAATATGTAAATTAGTCTTCAGCAAACTTCTTTAACAGTCATTTAAAAAATAGAAAAGGGCTTAAAGAAGGAAGAAAATAGTGTCCATAATGAAGTGACAATTTTGCTTAAAAAAACTGCTAATTCATTGTGTAGAGTATTTTTTTCTTTATTCATAGCCTACCATATAGTACCACTGTAACTTGATCATAAGCTGTTGTTTTCTGTTATATTAAAGAGTAGCCTGTTTTGCTACTTTCAAAGCAATACATGTAACTAACACCTGTTATTATCTGTTTAAGCATTGTCTCTTTAACAAACAATACTACAGCTTTGGAAAAAGGTGTCACATGCATTAGGAATTGGGTTACATGACCTTTGACACAATTCCTTGCAAAATCCAGGTTAATTCATTTTTTGTGTGTCCAAGTTAAAGAAAAAATTAAACCAAATGACAAAAAGCTATCATAGTTCTAGTTCAAGCATTCGACACAGTAAATTTGCTTTTTCTGCCTATCATTATTACAAAGCAGTGTTATATCTACTTTATGTACTCATTTGTAAGTCCACTACAACTGCAAACTGCTCAGACCCAAATCTGCCATTGCATAATCTGCTACAGATCTGGGTCTGAGCAGTTTGTTAGGAGTAATAAGCAGAACAATCAACACTGACCCTGATTTGTGAGCATAATTATACTATGTCAGATCTGGATCTTTTTTTGTTTCCAATTTAATTTGACTTGTAAGTAAGTATATATGGTACATGTGATAGTATGCCATTGATGCTTTAGTGTAACAACAACTAGTTCAATTCATGGTAAGTTCATTCCAACATCTGTTATTCTGTACTAAACACTTTATATCATAGGAATTAAACAAAGGGTGTAGTAGTTATCTCCCACTTGGACTGTGGTGTTCTATCTGAAAGAAGTTTCCCAGAGGAAAATTAACACTGTTAATCCATGAATACCACATGTACTTGCCTGTAATTTCGATGATCCTATTGAAAACACAAAGCTCTAGGTCTATAGCATCATTATGTGCTGGAAGACGATTGATGTATTTTGTTTGGAGTAATCAGTAGAACAAACATAGACCTGGATGCAACAGCTCATTATGTAAATGCAGATCAGGGTGTATTTTTTTGTGGATGGAATCAACTTGTGTATACAGTATCTCAGTGATTCCATTTTTTCTATCTTTTTATTATGATTTAGTGTATTTGCTTTATACTATGTGTGTATGTGTTTGTGTGTGTGTTTGTGTGTGTATGTGTGTATTTTTCTTTATTAACTTTCATTTGTTTTGTCTTAAAAAGTGTGGATAGGGCAGCTAACTTATCCTTCCAATTCTAAGGGAACTGTCCAGCTAATTTCTAGTGCTAAAGAACAACCTGGTTATAGTTTTTCCAAGATGTAAAAATATAAAAAGAAGTTCTGTGACAGAATCAATTTAGAACTCTAAGTTCTCAAAGACTTGGTAAGTTTAAATTTCAGCAACAACATCCAAAATTTAAATACTTTCTTTACTGTAAAATACATCATAAAATACCTGCAATAATGAGCAGGTAATACCAGTATTTGTGATTTCCCATGCAAACGATATCAGTAAGAAGAAATGTGGTTACTAATTCATATAGCCTAATGGACTGTTGTCTATATTAAAAAAAAACAAACTTGATACTGTGCATTTTATAGTCATGAAAATGATACAGCAGAATGTAGCTACAATGTGTACATTGAAGTATCTCATATTCACAGCTTGCATGCATGACTTGTTCACAGAATGCAGTAAGATCTACAAACAATGACTGACATGAAGCAACCCTGTGACAATTTTTCTTTTAAGGCAACATGCCAAATTAAAAGTAAATAACAGGGACTAAATTTTACCAAGAATTAGGGGCAATTGTTTCAAGCAATGCATTACCTAAGAGTGTAACATTCATTTTAAATACTACCATTCAGATTAAACTCAGATCTCCACTATCTTAGGTGAAGATCTGACAGTGACTGCTTAGGGGTCATGTTCTCATGACCTATATTATTATCATAATTGCTTTTTTTTCAGCCAATCAGATAAAGTCTTATATCTTTGTGTTTTTAAGACTGGCCAGTATGGCTGAGGAGCATCAGTGTGTGTCAAATGATTTTGTTCACTTCCAGATTTTTGAAAAATGCATTTCCATTTGCTAACAAAAAGGTCACCAGAATATGACCCCAAGTAGTCTCTGTCTGATCTTCATATAGGACAGTGGAGATCTGATTTTATCAGACTGGAGCATTGCAGCATTTTAGTCTGATTGAACATGTTCTTGTGGGCATAACCTTACTTTTCAGCACACAATAGGCTATATATGGTGACCAGTACAATTGTCAGAGGAAGAACACAAGAAAACCCCAGTAAGACAGCTGACCCACTGGAAGCTACTGGTAAGCTCTTGCATATACCCACATTGGCTGAGCATGAGACTTGAAACCATGCAGACAGAGTTGAAATGGCAGTTATCTGAAAAGGTGAATGCTTTAGCTTTAGACTAAATGCTGAAAGGACTTGAACATATTTAGTACTTTGATGAATTATTACTGGTTTTAACAACTTTCACTTATTTACATTCATGATGACTGTAATGGCTGCTTTATTCTATCAGAAATGCTCTTGATTATACCGCTTAAAATAATTTTTGCATCCCTTTTCTTCAATGATTTGTTTCCACTCTGAAAATGACTATGTAAGCATAGTGACAGCATATAGCCCATGCCGACCCTGACTCTGTGTGACAGTTTAAAGGACTAAAGGCAAGACTCTTGTGATGGTAGTCTGTTTTTGTAAAATGAATGTTTACTGTGCAACTTAAAATGACATGATCCTTATTACATTATGACATATCAATGATCATTATTACATTATGACATCATCAATGATCATTATTACATTATGACATCATCAATGATCATTATTACATTATGACATCATCAACATAACATCACTTGTTACCTAACTGTACTGCAGTGCTATAAATACATCAAGAATCTGAGCATAAAATAATGTGGTTGTGACCACTTTCTCTTATTAAATAAATTTTTTATTAAAAACATCAAATGCCTATGTAATTTTAATAATAGCATTAACAGTTCTAAGAAAGAAAGAGATAAAGTTATTGAAAAATATATACTTATTTATGTATGCAGAAGTGTTTAACAGCACTTCAATGCAATAATGATTAAATGGTGCCAACTGAAGGTATAGTTTGAAAAATGCAAAAATAACTTAACCAAAATTTAAGCTAAACCATTTCAAATAAATGTAAACATGAAGTACATTGACAACAAAATCAAATATAAAATGTAAAGATGTTCAATTCTGTCAAATGTATGTGAAGCAAACATAAAGGTAACATAACAGAGATGAGACAGGGAAATCTTCAGATTACAACTTGCTGAAAAACATTCATACAGATATCTGCTGACCAAAGTCCTCTGCTGCAGAAAACTAATATGTGATCTAAATAGCTGTCATTCTCAAAACAATCACTCAGACACATAAACTTTTCTTTGTGTATTTTATAAGAGTCATCTTTGATCTTCATCGTGTATAAATTTTATGACTTTTTTTAAAATACTCATTTTTCTAGCGCATTTTGTGTAATAACCCTATATGTTTTTGGATAGATATTCTGAACAAAATGGTGCAAGAAACTGCACACCAACTGGTATATTTTGTAAATGAGTTTGGGGTTCCTTGGACCTTTAACTAAGTAAAACTACACCTTTTAATTGCTTCGGGGCTCCTTGGACCCTTAACTAAGTAAAATTATACTTTTTTAAGTGACGTTAGAGTCCTTGGACCTTAATGAGCACAAATCTACAATTTAAGTTGTTTTGGGGTTCCTTGAACCCATAACTAAGTAAAACTATACATATTTGCAGTGGTTCTGGGTTTAAGATTAAATCTCTCACATTTCACAAGAATTCATTCCTAGTATATTATGCCTTGCCTTCAAAATATGTATATTTCAGATTTGTTTCTACATTCCAATGAATCCCATCCACATCTAAATATTTATGTATTACTAGTAAACATTTACATATATAATACTAAAAGAATTCAATTCTAAATATCTTTTGATCTCTTGTGAAAGAAAACTGAAAAGTGAGTATAAAAATACTGTTGTCACTCGCTTAAAAGTTGAGTCCAACTGCAAACTGCACAGACCCAGATCTGCTGTCAGATAATGTGCAGACAGATCTGAGTCTATGCATTTTGTAAGGAGTATTCAGTAGAATAAACAACATAGATCCTGACCTGCTGGTACATTATTCTATGGCAGATAAGTATCCTTGGTCTTTGCAGTTTAACTCTTCTTTTAAGTGAGTATATACAGTAAATTCAAGCCTTATAGGTTTACTCAAGATGGGCTCTTATAATGAAAATGGTGTATTAAATTCTTTAACATATGTACAAGTATTTGAGTCAGGAACAAGACCATACACAATGCAAGTTAACCAGAGTTGCTTCCCTTCCTGCTACATCTTTTTATTAAGTGACTACTTTCAACAAAAATAAAAATTCTCATTTTAGAAAAATACTAAGAAAAAAAAGAGGAAAGTGAATTCTTGGATGAAATAGAGCTATTAATGGGGTTTTCAGTCATCAAATCAATCCAAATTAAAGATTTTTTTTTCTTCATGCTTTCTGGACAAACATTGTACCATCTGTTCTGTGCAAAGAATGAACCAATAAGAAATTAGGCAGGTGCTGTTTTGCCTGCTAAGCCAGTACATGAGATCCAAAAAATAAACATGGTCATTTTATCAAAAAATCTGGCCATTACAATTTCATTTACTTTTATCCGGTGATAACATAAGTGACCGAGGTGTCTGCACTTTATAAAATTACATACAACAGCATATAGGGCACTGAGTTACATATAAATACAAATTTGAAAATATTCATTGGAACATTAAAGTACATGTATATCACTTTTACTTACATGTACCTTCTGTTTGTGACAATTTCATTACAAAATGTGTTTTTGCTCACTTAAAACTTCAAAAGTTGGTCACGCATTATTTCAGCTAGCCTTCTTAGACAAGAAACAATCAGGAATTCATATCTAAGCCCTTTCTGAACAAGTCTAACTCCTTATTGATACATTAATGAGACTCACAGTCACTGCTTTAGCACCTCAGATCAAAGAACCATCAAAGAAACAGGAGTGAACATGTCACCTTTTAACAACCTGTGGAACGGCTTTCTGGTGTTGCTTAAGTGGGAATATTGTTTTGATTTTTCTTTCTTATTCTGAAGATCACTTTTTAAAAGTTACTATGAATTCTATCAACAGAGACTCAAATACTTTCTGTACATCCTGGAATATTCTTTTAACAAAGTCTGTTTGAATATAAATCTACAACATGTAATCAAATTGTGTAAGAATTATCCATAAATATGTTGTTAAAATTGGGGAAAAGCAGAAAAAAATATTTCAAATAAATCTAATTCTACATTTTACAAAATATGCTGAAAATACCAGACTAAGATTTGTTTTTCTGGATACAAATAGAGAAAAGAAATTTACAAAAATGTAGATAATGTAATTGCACTCCTAAAATTTTCATTCAACTCAGAGGTGAAATAAATTACCATCAGCATGTTTTCTCATCTTCAGAAATGTAAATATACTTGTATAATTTTTGTGAATAAAATAAATAATGATGCCATACAAATCAGGTAATATATGGTAATAAATCAGGTGCCTAGAAGCTGTAGATGTATGACAGATATTTAGTGAGGCAGATAAGGCTAAGTCTATTCCTGTGCAATTCCATCCCCAGGATCTCCAAGGGAAATGTACTATTTTACATAGCTCAACTGAACTGATTAGTGATCACTTGGAATATAACACATTCAATACAATGCAATCTGACCTACTTATGTACCTAAGAGTTTCTGGTATACTTTGTCAAAACAATTGTAAGTGCTTAATAAATTTTTTTTTTAATTTTTACATGTGTACATGGCTTAAGTTTGTTTACTGCCTGTAAACATTTACAAAATCAGTAAATGCAAACAAATATGCATATAATGTTCAGTGACACAGGATCAACTTCTTCAATTTAATCAATTTATTTCTACATCACTGCTTTTGAGAAAACTTTTTGGGTATGATTTTTATTATTAATTCTTGCCTTAAAGTATGGATTATTTTTTATCATATATGGTATCACTAGTAAATGACCAATGGTGACAAGAAATGATTGTATAATGTTACACTTTACGTATCCTGTTGATTAAAAGTTTTTGAAATTAAATTATTTATCTTTAAAACTACAATAATCATTAACAGAACCTTAATGAGAAAAAATATGTTTTAAAAAAAACACAATTTCAAGTTTGTGCAGTTATTGCAGTTCTTATAGACACTGCAAAGCCTACAAAAACATGGTCTAAAGCGCTGTCCGTTATGGATCACTGCCATCTCACCTCTGTCTTCGTGGGTTCGAGTCTAGGGTTCGGTGAATGTGGATATGTGAGAAAGCTTGCCAGTAGCTTCTCGTCGGTCAGTGGTTCTTTCTGGTGATTTCTCGGTTTCTTCCTCCACCATTAATACTGGCCGCCATGAATAGCCTATCATGTGCTGAAAAATGGCATTAAGCCCAACAACAACAACAACAAAAACATCTTGGGCTGAGTATCTAAGGTGCTCATCGTTACAGCTCACCAACATCTCACCCCTCTATGGTTCAAGTTACTGGCTCTCCAGCATGGACATGTAAGAAAGCTTGTCAGTAGCTTTCTGTGGGTCAGTGACACTTCCTGGAATTTGTATGGGTTCTTCCTCCATATATATATGGCTGCCATGTATAGCCTATCCTGTGGTAAAAAATGGCATTAAACCCCAAACAAACAACAACAATAAAAAACTTTATGCATATATCCAGGCTCTATACCAGTTGACACTTCTGATATTTTCATCATGACAAAGTATTAAATAATGGCACAAGAATAAATGAATATGTTATCTAAATTATCATAAATATTCTACAAAGACATGGCTTAAAAACATTAATCACATCATAATAAGTGGTAAATTACATAAAGCATATGAAATAATTGCATGTTGCATGCAGAATCAAGTAAAGCAATTATGTTGTCAATGGAGGACAGAAATAGTTGTCAGCAGAGAGTCTATATGTGGATCAGGAGAAATGTTGAGTTTCAAATTATTTCACTTAAATAGCAATGTCTACCATGCACACATTTAAAACAGTTGGTAATTATTACTTATTAGGAGACTTATTATTTGTCTGATATGTGGCCTCATTCTGTATATTCGAAAGTGCGACGGAAAACCTAGCATATTAAAACATGTCTTTGAAATCAAAGATATGATCACCAAAGTTTCCCACAACACATCTTTGAATGATTGCATAAAATTTATACCAAGTTTTATTCCTTAATCTCAAATTGCTTAAAGGTTATAGATGGGAAACAAAAGCATCATAGAATTTACAAAACTGTGCTGTGAGCTGAACACCTTCTTCTAATGATGATGATGATGTACCAGTCTACCAAGTTTTATCCCTTAATCTCCTCACTTTAAAGTTATAAAACAGAAAGAAATGCATGATGGGAATATGGAGGAAAATGCTGATACTTTACCATTGTATTTTTTAAATAGAGCTACTATGACAGATGAGTTGAAGGAAACTCAAGTTTGCAACTGAAAAGATATAATGTGATAAATGGCATGAAACCCATGACATCAATGACAGAAACTGAAAAGACAGATAATGTGAGCTCTTTCACATGAGGTAAGTGACACTACCTCGTTTCAAATAATATGCATTCGACCAAAAATGCACCTTTAAGGCAGAAACCACAAAGTATAAATTGAAAAATTACCATCAGGATATGCTGAATCAGCATAATCAATCAAGATAAATATCAAGGTAACACTTCCTGTGGCAAAGCAATTCATTATCACCTTTATATCTAAAAAAAAGCATTTGAAGGAGTTCTCTATCTTCACTATCATATGTGATTTTATTTTTTTTTTTACTTTCTTTTGCCTGACACTAACAAATATTGCAGTCACTTGTAACTGATTAAATTAGTGCAGATAAGAGATTAAAATTGCTGAAACTGATAGCAAAGCATATCTGCAACAGTTCATGCCATATGTAATACAATGTGAAACACAGAGTAAAGAAAATATTTTCTTTATAAAAAAAACCCATAAAGACAGGCAAAAATGCAAATATATAAAACAAATGATACTGTGAAATGTTAAGTAAATTTCTTTCACTCCCTGTATGAGTCTTAGCACTAACTATATGTCAAACCCTATCTAGGGCAGTCTTTATGGGTCCTTTTGATGAATATCATAGTTTTCCATTATCAATGCCTTCAGATATAGTGGATGGAAAATGGAAAATGTTCAATATGCTGTTAGTTATTTCATTTTTGATAGCTGGGGGTTGGGGTAAGAGGTCATAGGTGGTGGATGAGTAAGGCACTAGAGTCACTATTCAAGTACATAATGAAACAAAGACATGGATGAATTATATCCATTGACAGCAATGTAACAGGACCTAGATGAATTATATCCATTGACAGCAATGTAACAGGACCTAGATGAATTATATCCATTGACTGCAATGTAACTTCAGATGTAGATGAATTATATCCATTGACTGCAATGTAACTTCAGATGTAGATGAATTATATCCATTGACAGCAATGTAACTTCAGATGTAGATGAATTATATCCATTGACAGCAATGTAACTTCAGATGTAGATGAATTATATCCATTGACAGCAATGTAACTTCAGATGTAGATGAATTATATCCATTGACTGCAATGTAACTTCAGATGTAGATGAATTATATCCATTGACAGCAATGTAACAGGACCTAGATGAATTATGTCTATTGACAGCAATATAACTTAAGACGTAGATGAATTATATCCATTCACAGCAAAGTAACTTAAGACCTAGATGAATTACTGGGATTTCCAAAGACATGTATGTAACTTAAGATGTAGATGAATTATATCCATTGACAGCAATGTAACTTCAGATGTAGATGAATTATATCCATTGACTGCAATGTAACTTCAGATGTAGATGAATTATATCCATTGACAGCAATGTAACTTCAGATGTAGATGAATTATATCCATTGACTGCAATGTAACTTCAGATGTAGATGAATTATATCCATTGACAGCAATGTAACAGGACCTAGATGAATTATATCTATTGACAGCAATATAACTTAAGACGTAGATGAATTATATCCATTCACAGCAATGTAACTTAAGACCTAGATGAATTACTGGGATTTCCAAAGACATGTATGTAACTTAAGATGTAGATGAATTATATCCATTGACAGCAATGTAACTTAAGACCTAGATTAATTACTGGGATTTCCAAAGACATGTATATAACTTAAGACATGGATGAATTATGTCCATAGACAACTATGTAACTTAAGACATGGATGAATTATGTCAATAGACAACTATGTAACTTAAGACATGGATGAATTATGTCAATAGACAACTATGTAACTTAAGACATGGATGAATTATGTCCATAGACAACTATGTAACTTAAGACATGGATGAATTACTGGTATCCACAGACAACTATGTTACATAAGACATGGATGATTTATGTCCATAGACAACTATGTTACTTAAGACATGGATGATTTATGTCCATAGACAGCAATGTAACTTGTGACAAGGATAAATTATATCAGATGATTATATAACTTAAGACATGGATGAATTATGTAAATAGACAACTATGTAACTTAAGACATGGATGAATTATGTCAATAGACAACTATATAACTTAAGACATGGATGAATTATGTCCATAGACAACTATGTAACTTAAGACATGGATTAATTATGTAAATAGACAACTATATAACTTAAGACATGGATGAATTATGCCAATAGATAACTATATAACTTAAGACATGGATGAATTATGTCCACAGACAACTATGTTTCTTAAGACATGGATGAATTATGTCAATAGACAACTATGTTACTTAAGACATGGATGAATTATGCCAATAGACAACTATATAACTTAAGATATGGTTGAATTATGTCCACAGACAACTATGTTTCTTAAGACATAGATGAATTATGCCAATAGACAACTATATAACTTAAGACATGGATGAATTATGTCAATAGACAACTATGTAACTTAAGACATGGATGAATTATGCCAATAGACAACTATATAACTAAAGACATGGATGAATTATGCCAATAGACAACTATGTAACTTAAGAATTTTGCACATTGACAACTGTGGAACTGCAGTATCTCTTATACTGAGAACACTCCGTCTGTGAAATGAATGTCAAACTTTGATCACCCAACAAGAAAAATGAGTTCAAAATTATTGAAATTCACATAGGAGAGGCACATGTGTTGATATGTTGTAATAATAATACATGTATATATATTGTTCAAAATAAGATCTTATAATATTTGAATGACATCTTTTTTTCTATTCTATTTGTGTTCTATCCACTTAGGCCACATGAGTGGTTTGTTCAAAATAGAATTGTCATACAGAGGACTGTCTTATTTGAACTGTGCTTTCCAATTTTTCTGCAACAATATTTATTGTTACAGAAATGCCAACAATGTAAACTGATGATTCAGCTTAAATGTTGAATTTAATAACACAATTATTTAGTTTCCTGGTTTGATGTTAGACAGTAGGCATAGTGGTATATATATATATATATATATATATATATATATATATATATATATATATATATATATATATATATAGATATATATATATATATATATATATATATACTACATTGCAAAAATGCATAAAGGCAGGATAAGGAAGCAATTATGGCCAACACTTGATTCAAGTATAACTGGCACTCCATTGGATTTGTCATTTGTCAGATGAAGAATGCCACCAATTACATTTTTTGTCACATTTATGGACAACACTTGATTTAAGTATAACTGGCACTCTAGTGGATTTGTCATTTGCCAAATGAAGGCTGCCACCAATTACATTTTTGTCATATAAAGAGTTTAAATTTATTTGATTTTACAGTTTAGAAATTAAATTTAAGAAAAAAGCAATATTTTCATTCGTAACTATGAATGGTAAAAAGAAGCATTTTGCAATCAGTAAAATATAATTACTGACCGACAACCTTGGCATATATATCAACATGAGCTGAAACTACAAGTGATTTCAGGAATCAGAAAACAAGATATTTTCTACTTTCTGTAAATTAATATCTTCCTTAAAGTTTACAGTAATAAAGAAACACAATTTTTCATATTAACATTTTATGAACCAGTAAATAAATATGACAAACTGTTATTTGTCATGCACACCAACTTAACTTTTTCCAATGTGAAACTTGGACAAAGACTTTTCCAGTCCTTCACTTATTAAGTCCTAAGTTTTGATTGTCAATCAATATGTACCTAAATTAGTAAATGGTGCATGTAACAATGGAAGTGTACCAATCATAATCATTTGTATGGCTATTATAACATCCTCACTCTATCATTTTTTTACAGAAAAGCCAAGGAAGTCTATAATGCCAATACAAAATTATCAAAATAAATGGCTGTATGGTGTATGGCGTTTAATGATTAACATACAAAAGAAAGTTAGTGCCAAGACAACTGGAGTAATATCCCTTGCCCATGGTCACACCATGGTAGGCAATCTGGGTTAATCAAATGGTAGGATTTAAACCTGTATCATTTGCCGTGAATCTTGTGCACTAACCACTGAGCCACTGTGCCTCCTGTACAGCCATTTGTTCCATGTTCATATATAAGAAACCAGAAAATTAACTCTTCTGTTAGATAAAACAATTAATCCTTTTAGAGTCTTTAGACTGTGAGAGTCATATTTCTATTTATTGACCTGGATATTTATAATGTTCGAATGATAGAGACACAAGCTGTCTAAATGAATTTGTCTAAATGTTTTTTCTGCTTGTAGATATAGCAAGTATATTTGACAGCAGATGTTCATCATTTCGTAAAAATACAAAAGGCCTCTATGCCAGAATGTTGCTAAATTTTTGTCAAATTCTGTTCAGTAGTGTCATGAGAAGAAGTCATTTAAAGGTGTCCCTATTTTTAGAAAGAGTGAATTGGGATCATTTTGTATAAACCTGAAAGGTATTTAGATCTTTTTTGTAAAATTTAATCTGATTATTTTCACCAGTGAAGTGGTTTAAGAGTTTTCATTTCTTTTCTTACCTACAAAAGCCATGTAGTTTGGCAGATCTGCATTTTTTTAACTCAAATGACCTTTATGCTAGAATGCTTTCTGTCAAATTTGGTCAATTTACGATCAGGGGGGGTATTTAAAAAAATCAGTTTTATTCATTTTTACCAGTGGGGATGGTATCTGATGTTAGACTGGAATAAATTGTCAAACTTGAAAGGCTTTCATACCAGGATGATTGCTGCCAAGGTCAAATCTGTCTAATGGTTTCTAAGAAGTTTGGGTAAATTGTAACATTGTGGATGAACATAAAACACATGACACAAATGAGATACTGAGCTGTACTATAAGGACACACATCATCATGACTGGCCAGTGAATTCAAAAGAAAATATTTTTGTAAACTGCAGCAGATATGATCAGCAGTATGTACTCTGTATAAATTTATACATAAACATGTCAAATGATAAAAAATGTTTACTCTCCTTGCTAAATTATATATATATATATATATATATATATATATATATATATATATATATATATATATATATATATATATATATATATATATATATATATATATATATGGTACTGTAAAACCTGTCCTGAAAGACTACAAAATCATCTGCTCTTAAGATTTTTGCCATTGCTTCTTATTTCTTTGTTTTGTAGCTAGTTTATGCATAAAAAACTTGCTCTGCACACCAAATGATGCTATCTATATCAGGGGATGCACATACAAGTTCAATGGTGCATGCAAATTGTAAAATGAGCAACAGTAAGAATCAGCACTGTGGAAACAATTTGCTGTGCTGTTAAAGCAATACATACAAAATATGAAAAACATCATGGGAATTAATTAATTTGTATGAGTGTTTACAGCATTATAGTATATGTATGTTGATTGAATTGTTTGCAAATTTCATGAAAATATAATCCAATACTTAGGTCTTTAAAATTGAGCAGATGAATGAAGTGCCAATTTTGTTGGCTGTTTTTTGTTGAAAAATTGGTCAGGAACCAGTGGAGTTTTACTCATGATTTGGAATCAATTCTCACACTTCAGAAGCAAGTTGAATTTTCTATCAGTGCTTTATCTGACAAGAAAGTAAATAATGTTTTAACTTTCATAATTGTTTCTAAAATGATTTATCCATGTCAAACTGGTTTATTCAGTAAGGATCATGTAGACATCTTGATATACTTAATTGTGTCCCTGATGGTAATGGCAAATTTGGTAATGCATCTTCATACGTGGCCAAAGGGTGAGAGTTCAAATCCTGTCAAAGACATTTTTGGAAAGATGTTTCCAGTAACATGTGCCTAATACTATATACACCAGAAAAGTTTATCTTTAATCTCACAAGTATGGTGTAGTGTGTCAAATTTTGAATAAGTATGGAAACTTAAAACTGAATTCATTGTGCATTTAAAATTTTATTACAGTCCGGCCAGCAATGTCTTTGTGAAGGGTCACTTTGACCTTTTGTTCACTCAGTGTTAAACTTGAAAGGCCATCATCTATGGCTCACTGAGAATTGATCCAGGGATCTCAACACAGTCCTGAGAAAGTAAACATTTGAACTACCAACCATTTTGAGGTGAATCCCATGTCAAATAGTCATTTTAAAAAGGATGTAGATATGCACCATATTTCTCAGAATTTAGTCTGTCAAAATATGAAGTAAATATCTTGGGGAAAATTTAGGAACCACTGGTAGGATTGGAAAGTTTAAATTAAGGTGTACACCTTAGAAGTAATGTGAATTTAAAGTGATGACCTTGGTTAAAATTCTTTAGTCGAAATTTCCTATGAGAAGATAAGGTTTAACTTTATTGCTAGCATGCACAATTTCTGAAAGAGAACAGCATTAAAGTATGCAATTTTAATTTCCATGTAATTTTCTTTTTTTTATTTGTCTTGTTTATGCAAATGTGTTTGATATGACTAGGATCCATAAGATGTAATATTTATTCAATTTCATGGAAATCTGTTGATGTGCTAGAGTTGTTTATGCAATTTATTTCTTTAATTTTACAATTAGATCATTGATAGAATTGATGGATTTCATGTGATCCAGATTTTCAGATGTGTATGATTTCATAAGGTTCCATGAATTAATTTCCTGTCTGTTAGGATGATATTGATTATTTTGAGTTAATGATAATTGCATATTTATGTATGATTATGTTATGCTTAAAGAATCTTGTAGGTTAGGGATTGCCAAGAACTAGAAGTTAGTGAATTTTATGCAATAGTAATCAGGGCATGTATCTTATGGAGTGCAACTAACTAGGTTGAATGTCTAATGAGTCATATGATAGGGCATGCATTGAGATAAGGTAATGTTATATACACCACTCACATGTAAAAAAATTAGGTCAGACTTGGATGTATATTACAGAGGTTGTTTTTAACTATAGATAACGATTGTACCTTACTTAAAATACAGGCTAAATTTGTAAGGACCATTAATCGTTAAGGTCACCTTATGTCAGAATTTATGCAGTGTTTGAATAGCTAGTTGAAGCTTTCTGAGTAACAAAAGTGAGAGAATTTTATATAGAAGATGTTATATATAGAGATTTAGTGGTAATCTTGTTATTTTAGGAAACAGCTCTCAGGAAAAGATGAGGAAAGTTTGAAAACATAAGTCTGGAAACAAAAAAAGTGTTCAGAATAGCATATCAGAGGAAGATCAATATATACACATGGAGGTGGGGAGACATGTGATACATGCAGACGAAGGCAGAAAGCGATGTTAGGTGATGCAAATCATGTGTGGATATTGTGCTCTTTTCTACACTCATTATCATGACAAATTAAATCCAAAATAGAACACTGCTAATAAATTCTGTTAACATAAAATTGTTTGAATCGAATGTGACTATTAGGTTTTTTTGCTGTGAATTAAATGTTTTATTTTCTTGTCTAAATGGGGCCCATATTGTATTATTTCTTCTAAATAATCTCAGTTCTCTGTTGATGTTCCATCTATCCACTCACACTGGGCAATAAAATCAAGGGAGGTCATCCTCTAGATAACGACAGTATCATGTGTTGAATTTTGAAGACTTATTGAAACTTAAGGTTAAATAAATTGTGCTTTGAAGTTAAGCCAGAAAGGTCTTGACAAAGTTCACTGATTATTTCTTTATTTCATCTCTGAACATATAAAAGGGGTTCTGTTATGCCCCAATAGCATTTGACTGGCTTAATTTTGTTGGTACACGCAATAGAACAACTGTAATTATAAAAAAAAGCGCACATCAAATAATTGATTTTTCAAAGAAAGCTAATTGCAGCATATTTAAGGCTAGTGAAGTCTGATGATGGACACAATTACTTGGATGGAAATTATATGAACTATTATTTCTGATTGGTCAGGGAAATTAAGGGCATACACTTTGGGAAATGATTTAGGGCTACCACTTGCCAAATTCTTTAGTCCAATTTTTTCCTTGAAAGTAGGTGAAGACTAACTCTGGATAAGCCTAGAGAATAATGCTTCTTCATGACACAGGAACTCGCATAAAATGGCCAGACAGCTATCTTTAAAAGAAGGACAGACTTTAGGCTAGGACACTTTGTTTGGAAAGAAGAGGTATGAAGAAAGCAGCTTCAAACTCAGAGAGAGAGAGAGAGAGAGAGAGAGAGAGAGAGAGAGAGAGAGAGAGAGAGAGAGAGAGAGAGAGAGAGCAGGGAATATGACCGCATCTACGAAAGGTCAGAATAGTCAAGAGTCAAAAAGGACCAAGATGAAAAGGAGACAGGCCAGGTGGTGCTGTCTAAGCATGGGAATTGCACTTAAAATTCAACACCGGTAATATGATGAAAAGTGGACTATGACTAAATTCTGTCACTGTAAATCAGTTGGCTAGTAAAGTGAAATTTAACTATGTATTAATTGTTGGAAAGTGAATTTGATTTGATTATGTAATAATTGAGTATCTGTTGGATGAAAGTGATTTTCATTTGATTATATATTAATTGATTAAAATTTTTATTTTTATTTATTGAAAGGCTTGTTGTTATTTGTTTCTTTCGTAATTTGCTCAGCTGTCTGTAATGTTCCATCTGTCCATCCACACTGGGGAATAACACTGTGGAGATCATTCTCTAGCTAACGAATGCCAAATTAATGAAGGAGGGTTTTAATTTAATGTTTTAAACCCCTCCATTACAGACAGACAAATCTAATTAATAATCCCTCTTTAGCAAGGGGGACAGTGTTACAAAGTGGGATCTATCATCCAGGATATTTGAACAGTGTGAGTGACAGAGGCTGAGTAGATATTTAGTAGAATGTAGATTACCAAAGCAGTGATAAATTTATTTATTATTTAGGCAAAGAATTATGAGATTGAATCGAGTCAATATCTATGCATAGAGTTAAGACTTTAGTGGAGTAGAATACTATTAAGTATTCTTATGGAGCTGTTTCCTGTAAGGCAGTAAGAACTTAGCAAATATATAAGCTTAGTAAATTGGTTGGTGATATAGTCAAGTAGACTAGAATGGTAACTGATGAGCAATTAGTCAAAGAGTTTAAGTCTATTGGTAATGATGATTTAGGTTATGAAGGGACCCAATTAGCAGAATTTGTAGGGCAGAGTCTCAGTGAATACAGAGATCAGTAAGCAGCAGAGAATGAAAGAAGCAGACAAGCCAATGAAAAAGAAAAAATCAGATCAGCCAAGGAAAAAGAAAGAGGAAGATAAGAATGGGGAAAAAGAAAGAGAAATAGATTTAGTCAGATTGCAGGCCAAAGAAAGAGCCTGGCAGAGAGAAAATGCATTAGCCATGGAGAGACAGTAAGGATCGAAGCTGAATCTATAAGTAGCAAAGAATTAAATGAACATTCGGAACCCACAAGCAGAAGATGAGAAGACAGATGTACCATCCAAATAACAATACTAATGTTTAATGACAGATGAAGTCATTGGTAACTTTTTAACTCAATTTGAAAAATTAGCTTTGATCCATCATATACCCAAAGGTCAGCGGCCCCTTAATATCTCCATATTTTTGCAAGGAGCTGCTAAGGATATCTACCATAATATGACACCCATGAAAGTAGATGATTACAATACTCAAAAGAAAGCTCTCTTAATTCTTTACGAGTTGTCAGCTGAGAGTTTTCACAAACTTTTCAGAGTTGTCTAAGCAAACACTGGAGACACATGAACAATTTTATACACATGTATGCATACTTTTCAATAAATGAATCAGTGTGATGGCTGAGCGATATGACCAACCACCTGGGTTTGGCAGGAATCAACTCAGCATCACTGACTTTAGAAGAGCTAATGGCTTGGCACCTCATAGGCAGAATGGTCAAAATGTCAAAATGGTGGGAAGCTAAAAGCAGATAATCCCAGCTGTGATTAGTCTGTGGTTCAGATAAGTCCCATGGGGTAGATAAGGGTACCCCTGATAAGAAAGCTGAAGTTGTATGCTATGGCTGCAACAAACCTGGTCATATTCTCAAGGACTGCAAGAAATATCATCCCATGATAAATGTAGTGATGCCAGGCACTGGTAGGAAGAGTAAGCCAGTAGAATGGTCAAATACAGCAACAGCTATGGTAAATGGAGAGAAGGCTACCATGCTGTATGAGAGAGTCTGTAGTAAGCCAGCTTTGGTGGATAGCAAATTTGTAAATCTGCTGATTATACAGGTGAGACAGTGGAAGTCCAATTAGCTAATAGGAGTAAAGATTCTCTTCCCGATGTCTACATCGACCTTGATTCGCTCTATATGTAAAAGGACGAATTCAAGCAACATGCTTGTCAGGGTTGTTGCATGTAGGTATGTGTTGCCACAGCCTATTCATATGACATGTACACCTGTACACGTGGGGTCAGTAGAGATGAGGTCTATGAAGTGAAGGTCAGTGTCAAAGCCTCTGAACACACCTAAACAGTTTGCTACCTGGTGAATTAAAAGAGAATTCAAGAGGAAGACTCTACCCATAACAGGATTTACAGGTATGCAAAGGAGGAGTCAGTGTGGAACTTGCCTGATGGTAAGGCAGAGTTTGCGCTGCAACAGGGTATCTTGTAACGATAAGCCCAGAAAGGATCCAAGAGGTATAAGCAAGTGGTTGTACCTAAATCTAAGAGAGAAGAACTGCTTTGGCTATCACATTAGAGTTTACTTGGTAGTCACATGGGTGTGGCACATATACGAGATAGGTTGATGATGAAATTGTACTGACCAATTGTATCAGGGATTTAAGGATGTTTTGTCTGTTGTGTGACAAGTTTCAGCAGGTGGAACTTAAGACCTCACATCACCTAGTGCCTATAGGAACCACCCCTCTTATTGATGAAACTTTATCAAAGGGTAGTGATAGACTTGATAGGTTTAATAAAGCCTGCATCAGAAAGTGGTGATCATTATGTGTTAACAATTGTTGATTATGCTACCCGATACCCAGATGCAGATGTGTTGAAAAACATTGATTCAGTCATGGTGGCTGAGGTTTTATTAGGTGGTGTAAAAGAGTTGAAATAACCTATTATTTTAGAATGAAAAGAATTGATTTACCCTCTGAATTGTTGTATGCTTTATCATTAAAATATTCTTTTATGCATCTAGAAAATTTTAAAATTTCTTAATCTAATTTTATTGTAATATTTTGGTTACATCTTTTACATGTGATTCCTATTTAGATTTTTATATTGATGAAATCACAAAAGAGATATTACATCAGAATCATCAAAATGAAGTCTTTATATAATCTAATGAATGACAACAGTATAGTGATTAAAAAGGCTGATAAACCAAACACTGTTATTATTATGAATCAAGAAGATTATGTTAAAGAAGTTGAATATAATTAAATAAGGAAAAATACTACAAACATACTAATGAAGACTCGTGAATAAATATTAAATTGAAAATTTCAACATGCATTATGGAGAGTTCTAAAAATAATAATTCCAATATGAGGAATTTTATACTTTACCTTATAACATATGTATACCTCATTTCTACATATTACTCAAAACTCATCAAAATCCTGACAATAAGTTTTACCTTTAAATTATCTGGGACAACCTATTATATCTGGTTGTAATTCATATACTGAAAATCTATCCCAATTTATTGATAGTATTTTACAACCTTTAATGATATAACTTTCTTCAAGCCTTAAATATACGACTGATTTCATTAAAAAGTTGAAGTCTGTTCCATAGCTTTCTGATGACTGAGTCCTAGTGATGTGATGTAATGATAATTTTAAACACATCTTTAACAATTTTCCAATTATATCGTTATGATGTCTGCAGTGTGGCAATTTATAGTGATGTTTAGCACTGGGGCATCATGCTGCAGACAAGTAGTATGATGTCCCACCCAGTCACATTATCCTGACACCAGGCTGACCAGTCCTAACACTAACCTCTTAATGCTGAGAGTCAAGCAAGGCAGCTGTTAGTACCATTTTTGTAAGTCTTTGGAATGATCGAACCCACGACCTACCGCATTCAAGGCAGATGCTCTAAACACTAGGCCACCAGAGCGGTCGATTCAATCCTAGTATCATTACTATATACAAACATTCCACATACAGATGGTATTGAAGTGTGTAAGTAGTTTATGGATAACACTCCTATTAATAGTACACAACCAAGTGAAGATATAGGTAAAATAATAAAACTTATCTTTGGAAATAATTATTTTCAATTTAATAATACAAATTACATCCAAATAATGGGTACAGCAATGGGTAGTCCTCTGGCTCCTTCATATGCTTCTCTTTTCATTAGAAAAGATTTCAAAACAAAAAATTAATCCATCTTCGTGGTTTAGATTTTTAGATGACATATTTATGATCTGGAACCATTCAATTGAAGAACTGAAAAAATTCATTGATCACCTAAATCATTTTATCTGACGATTAAAATTACTTATACTGCATCTAGTTTGCATGTTTGATTTTTAGATGAAAATGTAATTGTTGTTGTTGTGGGGCTTAATGCAATTTTTCAGTACACGATAGGCTATAAATGGTGGCCAGTATTAATGGTCGAGGAAGAAACCAGGAAATCTGTAGAAAGAACCACTACCCATGAGAAGCTACCGGCAAGCTTTCTCAAATATCCACATTTGCCAAATCTTAGACTCGAACTCGTGCAGACTGAGGTGAGATGGCAGTGATACGTAATGGAGAGCACTTTAGACCACTCTGGATCCCGTAAATGTAATTAAAAACATTTCCTAAACAGAAATTATCCTAAACATATAATTGATTTTTCGCTAAAGAAAGCCCATAATCTTACTCAACATGAGGCTTTAAACACAGCAAATTGAACAACAGAGAAAATTTCTTTTTTCTTTCACAATAAAATATAATCCTTCATTACTTAATATAGGCCTTAATAAATATTGGAGTCTCCTAAATTGATCAAATAAAAGCAGCCTAAAATCACTTTACAACAATAAACCAATTCTTGCTTATAGAAGACCCTGTAATTTCCAAGATTTTCTAATTAAACAGACAGAAAATAAAAGAAGACAGTTCTCATCATCTAAATGTATTAATAGACACCAGTTCTCTCAATGTGCAAACAAAAGATAAAGTACTTCTTTCAGCAGCACTAATATAAAAGATGTATTTTCTCTATGTTATAACACTAAATGCTTATTAACTGATGTGATTTATTTGATAACCTGTAAAAAATGTAATATGCAATATGTTGGCCAAACACTTCAAGAAGTTTCTAAGAGAATGCATAATCATCACTTTCATATAAAAAAAATCAAAAGATCCTCAATTTTCCTCCAATATTTCAACATATTTTAATACTAATAATCACACTCTACTCGATTTTTCTTTCATGCCAAATAGACATCATGCATGAAGACATCAATAGAATCATAAAAGAAACTTATTGGATTTATAAATTGGATATTTGTATCCAAATGGTCTTATTACAAATTCACAATATAAAATTGTATAAATTGTTTAAAAATTTATAAACTGTATATCTTTAATAACCATGTAATTATATGCATGACTGTTTGGCTCCATTTTATTTTATTATTCTACTGATTCAAGTTTCATTAAAGACTCATGTATCTTTTAGATCATGTTATATATATATATATATATATATATATATATATATATATATATATATATATATATATATATATTTGTTATGATGATGCATATCTATTTTGAGGTTGAATGGTCTAAAGTGCTCACCATTACTGATCACTGCCATCTCACCTCTGTCTGCATGAGTATGAGGCTGAGGCTGAGGCGCAGGCTTCCCTAACATGGGTATGTGAGAAAGCCTGCCAGAAGCTTCTTGTGGGTCAGTGGTTCTTCCCAGGGTTTTCCAGGGTTCTACTGCCATGTATAGCCTATCCTGTGCTGAAAAATGGCATTATACCCTACAACAACAACAAAAACAACAACAACAACAACAATATAATTGCTATTTTATAATATAAAGACCTCATTTGTTTCTTTCAAGACATTTTGTGCCTGAAGCAGCATGTATTAAGTGTGAAACTATTCACAGAATTATTAGTGTTTGTGTTGTTTTTTTTCCAAATTACTTGAGAAGAGGTTTCTTTGGATTCAGCATAAGTATTTACAAAAATATTAAAACAGTTTTAATGTAGCAATAATACTTCAGCTATATACACAATAATGAGACCAACAGGCTCTAAATTTTGTCATGGAATGGCAGTTTTCTTGCAATATCAGTATGCTTGGTATTTTCAGAAGCCCTAGGGATTTTTGGCATGTGCAATCCATCTCTGTAGTCGAAAATAAAACATCTGTTGTGGGTTTTGTTTTATATATCAGAGAAAGACATTATGGAAATAAAGGCTTTCTTAGCTAAAGCCATCATGTAGTGATGCATTCATGATGCACTACTATATGTAAATTACATAGAATTCTTGGCTATGAAACAGTCTAGAAGAAAATGAAAAAAGTATATTATTCAAAACTATATTGTATACTATTTTTGCATATCTTATGAGACTAATTTAATTCAGTTAAAAATGCTGAAATGTATTGATATAATTACAATAATCAAACAAGTGATACAGATTACAAATTTCCAGGTAATATTTGTTTTACAGGAAATTTAATTGCCTTACATATATTCTGTAAATTCTTGAATGTCGTGCAGTATTTTAGACTAACTTGACATCATAAGAAGTTATTTAATAAAGTCCCAATTTTGTTACATCCATCCATTCAGAAGGATTGTATGGACAAGATTTTCAAAATGACCACTGTGTAAGCAGCACCACTAGACACCAAAAGAAGTCTTCTGGTGAAAACAACATGCAGATATAATTTACTCTTTATACAGAAGTAATGATAAGAAAATTTAAAGTGGCCACTGTGATATCAATATTGTGTTCTCAGATCAGAAACATTTTAATTTATGAGCAATCAGACAACATAAGTCTTTGAGTAAAATATTTATTTAATATATTTATATAATGTAAACAAAATGACTTTTGGAATTTCTTTGTAATATATGAGTCAGTTTTTAATAAACTTCCAGTTTTCTAGTGAAAATTTGCTTGAAATATACATGATGTTTTCTTGAAAAAAATATTTAATTTAAAATCAGAATGCATTTCGCTTGATGGCAAACAGATCTATACATGTACATTTATAATTTCTCCTGAGACATAAATCATGAAAATGTTTATTCTGACCCCATTAAAGCAGCTAAATTACTCTATGTACTCATTTATGAGTCCTACTTCAAACTGTACAGACCCAGATCTACCATTGCATAATGCACCAACAGATTAGGGTCTGAGTATGGGCAGTGTGTTAGTAGTAATCAACAGAACAAACAAGACTGACCCTGACAAGCAGGCAAATTATGCATGGACTGAGCAGGATCTTTGTTGTTTGCAGTTTTACACAACTTATAAGCGAGTACAGATGGTAGTTAAAGTGCTTCTTTGAGCTGGAAGAAGCAACATATGCCAGAAAAGATGATAGCAATAATAAAATGGTTTCAAAAGATTACTGACAATGTTTGTGTAGGAGTGATTTATTTCTTGATTTCAATTCAATGGTTTTGAAAGTACTTCTAAATATTTTGTGGAATAATTACAAGATAAGATAGTGAACAGCCCTAACCCTTCTGCCCAAAGCTGTTGCAATTTTGCACCGGATGAAATGGCACCCCAGGCAAATACTGCAAACATCCCAAAATGGCGCCCTAGGTGGTTGCTTGTATCCCCCTACCCTTACTATGACCCTGGTTAATTTTTTTCTAAAACGACCACTGGCTGACCATTATAAAAAAATACATTAGAAGTACACCTCTACCTCAATAACTCATGCACACATGGGTCCATAAATACAGACTACAGTATAAGCAAGGGCGGATGTTACCAAGGGACCTCCAAAAATCCACTAGACGTTCTGAAAACCTCTTACACATTTATTTCTAAAATGTCCAACATCTGAAAGATCAATAACATGATTGCAACTGGTTTCAACAACCAAACATTCGTTCATTTTGTCAAGGCTTTTGTTTTGCTAATCTGGTTCCCAGAGTGTTATATAATAGTATTTCAAGAAACTATAAGTGTACAAAGCAGGGAACCAGACTAACTGTTCATACACTACCAAACAAGATTCCTTTTTATCAAAAACACAGAATATTTATTTCCTCAGACACTTGTCTACATAGAAACTAAATTTTTGTATTTTTGAATTAGTAAACTATTCATGCTGTGATTTCATTGCAAAAGTAATGGTGAAACTTCTTATCATGTTTGAGGATATCTCGACATGCAAATTCAAGAATTCTCTGAAACTCGTTCTTCCCACAATGGTCTGTATCTGTGAAACAAAGCTTGTTATTTTATGCTTTGTTGCCTTGCTATCTTGAAAAACATTTATGATTGAGTAGGTAACTTTTAATGTAGTTTAATTATATATGTACTTAATTAAATGCATCACAGTGTTTGACTGATAATTGACCGATGACCAGTGCCTCTGGCTGTTCAGCATATAGGATTTGTATGCCTTTTCACTTTTGTTTTCAATTCCACCTGCTTTATTTGACTCAGAAGATGCAATTACCATGATAATAGAAAAGGAGGCCCTCTTTTTATTTAGTGCAACAATACAACAAATGCTTCTGCTAATCCAATATCAAAACATGGTGGGCCCTTAATTAGGTTCTAAGCAAAATGTTTGTGGACATTTACAGTAGACTGACATATTTTACATTTAATTACAAGAGGACAAATTGCATTTATGATGATTACACTGAAAAGGAACTAAATGATAGAACTAGAACACAAATTTTAATTGATAAATTTTTTTATATTTAATTGCAATTTATTTAAGTACTACCTTCAGCTGGCATAAGTGACATTTTCATTGATCGAAATGTCCCTGAATATTGTTAATTGTGGTTTACTAAGGAATGTAATTTGAAAAGAAAATGTAACAAATTATATGACTTCTTATTAAGTCATTATGTTGCTTAAATTTCCAGGTCCTATCAACCATTTTCGAAGATAAAATTTATGATATATCAAGTTTTTGTTCCCAATTTCGATCACAATTTTCTTCAAGTTCAACTAATAGGGATATTTCTGGTTTACGAATTGGGATCCATGCCCTATCACGCGTTATAAGTGAGTTCATGAGTTATCAGAGATTGGTGTATGCATTTTGATAATACTTTGACTGTACCAACTTTCATCGGTTTGAAGGCTGCTTATATATCACAGACTTAAAGGCCTAACAAATAATGACCCTACTGTGGCCACATGAAGATCCCCTCTACAAATTATAGGTCTTAAGTACCAATAGAAATGTAATTTTTGTGAAACCTCAAAATTCATGCACATAACAGTAAATGAGTTCACAGGATAGGAAACAATCAGAGGTTAGTTTGATTTGATTTTGTGGGTACATGTATAAAAAAAATTGCACATGATATTCTGGATATGTATGCTGGCCAGTATATTTTAGTATGATGAGGAAGTCAAGGCTAAAATCGCCTTGAAAAAGCATGGATGAATTAATAGTTTGTATTTTAAAAAAATTAAGATGACAGTTAACAATATAGAGAATGTTCAATTTAATGTATAGAATATACTACATACAGGCAGTGCTCCCATTTTGATGGACATCATATACTTCTTGTTGATATGATCTTTGCAGTGTGTGCAAGGATTTAAATGCTCCCCCTTTTGCTGTTGTGCTTTACAAAGTAAAACTCTGTCAACCGGAAGTTTTAAAATAACTTTTGCTGGTCTTGGTATATAACATACTGTGGTGGTATTCGTTATACACTGTAAGAGTTGGAGTTGGGTGTTCCCAACAATTAGATGTGATAATCACCAGGCTCGATTATGGTTCGGAAGTTAGTGAATGTTGGTATATAGCTCTGATCCCCCAGTCAGCAATGTCAACAGTTAAATAACAAAAGTACAAAGGGTGAAATTAAATGACAACAATTTAATTGACAATCAATATTCAAACACTAACTTTACAATGCGCCCCTTTGAGCCTATCTCATAGTTTTGCCATGTCCTTGGTTTTTACTCATCTTTTGATTCTTCCATCTAATTCCCTCTGTGTTGATTCCCCTTACTCCTCTTTCCACTCCTCCCCCAACTTTTCTCTACCTCCTCGTATGTTCATTGACTCAGACTTGTCGACTTGGAATGTACCAACAGTCTCGCTCTAGTATCTCTCTACCTCTTTGTCTGTTTGTCAACTCAGACTTGTCAACTCGGACTTACCGATAGTCTCACTCCAGTCTCTCTCTCTCTTTAGAGACTCAGGACTCCTTCCGCCAACTGGAAGTTGTCCCCTGAAAGCGTCCTGTAAAATACAAGGATGGTACAATATTTTTCCTAGGTGCTCACTTCACACTACCCATATAGTTTATCATCAGATAGGCTATCAAATTTCATTGTCACACATTCATTCACACCGAGATACACATACATTCTTGTATGGTAAAACACAAAAAAATAGCACAAGATAATAGCACGATATCAATTACTTGTATACATGCAATGATAATTGATTTACATTAGTACATACTCATAATTTTGATGATACTGACAATATAACAGTAACCAGATGCATATCTTTGCATCACAACTCATTCAGAATATATAAATGCAAATATCTTTGCTCTGACATATTCGAACATATATTTCTAATCTTGCATACATCAATAATTTCCTGACTCCGATACAAATATGCGCAACTCAACTTACACATTACTAAAGGTGCTTGTTACTGTGAAGTAGCCTATAACGACTTATAACATTAACGCTGCTGAACTAGCAATCTACATAACCCTACATAACTCAAATTTATGTCTCAAACAAGCACATAAATGAAGCACTACAAAGTAATTCTACATACTAAACAATCCCAGTAATTGGGTAAAACATAGTATCAGTACTTACAATTATATTGTATTGTTTTGCAAAAATCAAGCAAATATCCACTATCCATGAAGCTTTCCTTTCTTTGCTCACAATCCTTTGTTCTGCGATCCTGCCAATTTAACAGGTGGCATGGTCCCAGAGTATGTGTAACAGCGATATCTCCTTAAAACTGCCTGATACATACTGACTAATTCTGGTCGCGATTACTAATGTCCTCTGAATCTAAAGTTAGGACCACCCACAAGCTGAATTCCGATTGGATGCGATGGACCAAACCATTCAACTATGCCTTCAATGTTCTATCTGTCTTCGCGATGGTTGTAGACCACACCCAGCTGAAACTTTTCATAATCACTTGACACTGCTGCGGTGATGATTCCACACTTCAAACTTGTTGAACTAGCCCCCTGCTGTTAGCTTAAGCTTGAAGAACGTGACACATACAGCTTCCAGAATCAAATTCTTAAAAATTGAATCACACCTAACACTATCCCGACGACTCCAATAATCATGTTTTGCATTTTACAAATGGAATAAATATTCAACTTAAAAAAATGCTGATCGCAAGCTTTATTAAAGATGGCTTCAACATTATCATTCAATACATTGATGGGTCAATTTCTTCAACACATATTTGTATGAACTTCAAACAAGTTAGGTTGTTCTACTTTGTTTTACTTAACATATGCAAATTAGCTAAATGGACTAAAAATCAGAATTTGACATTCAGCCGTATCATTAATGGTGCCAATAGACTGCACCGGGTGATGTCATCAGAGGGAATGATGCCAAAATGTCACCGAACATGAATGTCTATAAAATTTTGTAATTTTTGTGCAGAAAGGAGGTCCATGGAGGTGACATCATGAGTAACCACACTGGGTTACACCAACCCTAGTGATGCCACTACATATCATATATGTAATTCTAGGTACAGTTCCTTTGATTCTGTTGAATGAGTACCATTTACACTCAAGCTGACCCATACATTCATTCTGGGGACATTCCTTTTGATACTTTTGAATGAGGACCACTACAAAGATGCTGATCCATACATGTATAACATTTTTATGTTCTGTATCTAGCATCAGATACATGCTGATACCAGATAAAACAGAAACAGGGGATAACATGGCATCACTTTTCATTTTATGGACTTTGCCCTTGGTATTCATACTGAACGAATGACTCCATCAGTCTGCCATAAAAGATATAAATCTTTATGGATAGAAATCTTTATAAATCAATGCAAACACACACACACACTATATATATATATATATATATATATATATATATATATATATATATATATATATATATATATATATATATATATATATATATATATATATATATATATATATTGTTAAAATATAAATAATATATATTTGCACCTAGTCCCTCTTTATTGTATTAAACTAGAAACAGATTTTAAATTTTTTTATAAAGTAAATTTATACTTTATTGCAATGTGTCAAATTTTGAATAAGTATGGAACCTTAAAATCAAATTCATTGTTTAAATTTTATTACAGTTATGCCAGCAAAGTCTTCGTTAAGGGTCACTTCAACTGTTTGTTCATGTCAGTGTTAAATTTGAAAGGCCAGTTTCTACGGCTCATTGAGATTTGACCTGGGCATCACAATACTGTCCTGAGAAAGTAAACATCTGAGTTACCGACCATAACCATTTGAAAGGAAATGTTGACATGCATTGTATTTCTCAGATTTTAGGCTGAAAAAATCTAATGAAAGAAACAATTATCTTGAGGAAAAAAATTAGGAACTGCTGATTACAATTGATCAGTTTAAATTAAGGGGTACACCTTGAAAGTAATGTGAATTTAAAAGTAACGACATTAGTCAAATTTCTTTAGTTGAAATTTCCTGTGAGAGGGTCAAGATTTGGCTCTGGGGAAACCTAAAGAATAGTGCTTTCCACAATAAAAGAAGTAAAAAGGACAAGGCAGATGTCTTGTAAGAAAAGACAGGGTTTAGTGCTAGGGCACACAATTTCTGAAAGAGAACAGCATTTATGAAACAGGCTCCGAGGAATAGAATGGACAGTCCAAAATACAAAAGCCCAGAAAAGAGATGAAGTGTTCAGAATTGAGAGAATAGGAAGATCTATGTATACACATGGAGGTGGAGAGGACATGTGAAGATGGAAAGTGATCCTTGGCAACTCAAATCAGGCATGGACATTGTGTTCTTTTCACCCCTCATTATCATGATGAATTAAATCCAAAATTGAACACAGCTATTAAATTCTGATAGTGTAAAAATTTTTTAATTGAACCTGACACTATTATTTTTTTTTAATGGATTAAATTTTTTATTTTCTTGTCTAATGCCTAAGGGGGGCTCATTTTGTACTATTTCTTATGAATAGTCTTGTTCATTTCTTTATTCATGTTATATCTATCCCTTGTCATCGGGCAATAAAATCAAGGGAGGTCATCCTCTAGATAATGACAGCCAAATCGAATTAACCACTCCTTCTTTCTAAGACAGTGAATGTTACATATATGAGAAGCAACTCTTGCAAATATCCTTAAGAGCAATTAAGGCTTCCCAAATTGACATGTCGTACATTTTAAAAATAACTACTTACTTGACTTAATGTTGATTATTTCATATAAACAGCCAAATTATTGAAAGGAGGCAACACATCTGAATGCATATATGTAATTATGAAATAGCATTACTATTTGTGTGTAATCAATTTTTCTGTGATAACATCAAACATTAGAACCACTCAGGTGTCCAAGTAGTTAGAGTGTCCACATTGTATGCGGGATGTCATGGGTTGGATCCCTGGTCGAGTCATACCAAAGACTCGTAAAAATGGTACTAATAGCAGCCTAGCTTGATGCTCAGCATTAAGATGTTAGTGTTAGGACTGGTCGGCCTGCTGTCAGGATAATGTAACTGGGTGGGGCACCATGCTACATGTCTATGGCTTGATGCCCCAGTGCTAGACATCACTATATACTGCCACACTGCAAACATCGTAGCGATATGACTGACATTTTTTTAAAACTACAATAAAAATCATAATCACATCACATCACATCAAACAGTAGGAAGTAACTGTGCAAAGTCAGATTTCCTTCCTTCATGACTCACATATTCAAGACACTAAGGATATCAATTTGGAGTCAGTACACATAAGAATAATTTTATAATAGAAATTGGAATGCAGTTTCTTTTATTGCACAGAATGCATGCTAGATACGAGAATTCATATACTGATGAGGCAGAAACTGTCTCCAGCAAAAATCGAAGTGGTAGTTATTTTGGATGTGTGCATAATGAAAATGAAAAATGTCAGCATAATGTTTAGAAAAACACTGATGCACTAATTTGAATTAATGACACAAGAGTCTATGATATACAGACACCACAATTAGGTTGGATGCATATCATATTAGTCAAGAACATCTGGTGCCAGGCCCATCAAAGTGGGCCAAATCATACACTGGAATACATGACAAAACATCAGAGTTACAGGAAAATAGCTAAAGTGTCATTACTTCCTGGGGTTGTTGTGACTTTGGTCAAAATTCTATTACTGAAAATCAAGCAACCAGAAACTTATCAAAATTTATATCCATATCTCTATATCCATAATCAACATAAAATCCATTTATGTCTCTTAAGATTGCTGACAACAGAATAGCATGAAGTTCCTGTCAATCAGGTCACTTAAACAGCATGTGTTTCCATCAATCAAGATCAGTAGAACAGCATACTTCATGATGTTTATGTCAATCAAGGTCAGCAGAACAGCACATTGCAGGATGTTTAGGTCAATCAGGGACAGCAAAACAGCATATTGTATGATATGATGTTTCTGTCAATCAGGATCAGTAGAACAGCATAGGTAAGATGTTTCTGTCAATCAAGGTCAACAGAACAGCATATTGTATGATGTTTATGTCAATCAGGAACAGCAAAACAGCATATTGCATATTATTTGTCAATCAGGGTCAGCAGAACAGCATATTGTAGGATATTTCTGTTAATCAGGGTCAGCAGAACAGCATATCACATGATGTTTCTATCAATCAAGGTCAGTAGAACAGCATATTGCATGATATTTTTGTCAATTAGGGTCAGTAGAAAAGCATACTGCATGATATTTCTAGCAGGGTTAGCAGAACAGCATATTGCTGGATGTTCCTGTCAATCAGGATCAATATAACAGCATAATACATGATGTTTCTGTCAATCAGAGTCAGCAGAGCAGCATATTGCCTGATATTTTGTACAATTAGGGTCAGCAAAATAGCACATTGCAGGATGCTTCTGTCAATCAAGATCAGCAAAGTGGCATACTGCATGATGTTTCTGTCAATCAGGATCAATAGAACAGCATATTGTATGATGTATCTGTCAATCACTATCATCAGATCAGCATACTATGTGTTTAGTCAGGGTCAATAGAACAGAATATTCTATGTGACATTTAATTCAACAGAACAACTTACTGCATGATGTATCTATTAATCTGAGTCAACAGAACCACTTACTTCATAATTTATATATTAGTCTTGACAATATAACAGTTAACTGCACAATGTGTCTGACAATGAGGGTCAACAGAACAGTATATGGCAAGTCAATATAAAAGCTTTTTGAATTATGCATCTGTTACTCTGGGTCAAAAGAACAGCTGTATGATCTGTCACTCTGAATCAACAAAAAAGCTTTTTGCATTATGCATTTGCAATCCATGTCAACAGAACAGTTTAATGTTGTATGTCTGTGACAATCAGTGTGAAAAGAACAGCTTATGGGTCATTAGAACAATTTATTACATGACATATATGTCAATCTTGGTCAATAGAACAATTTATTGCATGACATATATGTCAATCTGGGTCAATAGAACAATATATTGCATGACATATATGTCAATCTGGGTCAATAGAACAATTTATTGCATGACATATATGTCAATCTGGGTCAATATAACAATTTATTGCATGACATATATGTCAATCTTGGTCAATAGAACAATTTATTGCATGACATATATGTCAATCTGGGTCAATAGAACAATATATTGCATGACATATATGTCAATCTGGGTCAATAGAACAATTTATTGCATGACATATATGTCAATCTGGGTCAATAGAACAATTTATTGCATGACATATATGTCAATCTTGGTCAATAGAACAATTTATTGCATGACATATATGTCAATCTGGGTCAATATAACAATTTATTGCATGACATATATGTCAATCTGGGTCAATAGAACAATTTAATGCATGACATATATGTCAATCTAGATCTATAGCAATAATTTTCATGATAATCATGCTAGATCAACTGTAACAATTATGTAACATCATGAGTACATCAGTCCTAAAGTTAACATTTGGCTTTTCATTGTGTAAGTTACTCATATTCAAAAATTACATATTCTTGATGCTTACAACATTCCAAAAAGAACTGTTTAAACAAAGTCTAAAACACTTACCTGAGTGTTCCTACCGGATATTTTACCTGTGGTCACAGAAGGACCAGCTGGTGGACTTTTTTTTTCTTTTCAGAAACATATACCAGACTCTAATGAATTTATACATATGTGTTCATCATTGTTGTTGATGTTCAAACAAAAACAACCTACAATCTCATTTTACCACAACCTATTATTTCTACATAACAATTTGACTCAAAGTGCTTTCAGTGTTTAGGATAAAGTTTTATTTTTGTCCCATGCATGCTTTAGATCAAAACAGAAATTTCTCTTAACATCTTTATGTATTAATTACCATTTATACATGGATATAAGTAGAGTCAAATCAAAAACAACAAAGATTCTTATCTGCCATAACATAATGCACTGACAGATTAGGGTCTATCTTTATTGTTCTACTGACTACTCCTAGCAAATTGCACAGACCCAGATCTGCCAGTGCATTATGCAGTGGCACATCCGGATCTGTGCAGTTTACACTTTTATACATTGTCTCATTAATGTACAACAGCAAGTAAAACTTGGTTAAATTACAAAAGATTTTGGCAAAGTATCAGTATGGTGGATTCTCAGGGAGCCTAGTGGTTAGAGCGTCCACCTCGGATATGGGAGGCTGTGAGTTCAATCCCCTGTCGAGTCATACCAAAGACTTACAAAAATGGTACTAACAGTTGCCTCGCTTGACGATCAGCGTTAAGAGGTTAGTGTTAGGACTGGTTGACCTGGTGTCAGGATAATGTGACTGGGTGGGATATCATGCTACATATCTGTGGCATGATGCCCCAGTGCTAGACATCACTATAAACTTCCACACTGCAGACATTGTAGCGATATGACTGAAAAAAATTTAAAGATACATTAAAAATCATAATCACATCACATCAGGGGGCATGACACATGTAAACAATGTTGTAGATTGCTGAAAATCATCATTGCTCAAGACCCCATCAGAATAGAGTTGCACGTCAAATTTGGTTGCATTTTTTGGGGAAAGTCAAGTTGCATGCCAAATTCTGTTGCATTTTTTTGGGAAAGTCAAGTTGCATGCCAAATTATGTTGCATTTTTTGGGGAAAGTCAAGTTGCATGCCAAATTTGGTTGCATTTTTTGGGAAAGTCAAGTTGCATGCCAAATTTGATTGCATTTTTTGGGAAAGTCAAGTTGCATGCCAAATTCTGTTGCATTTTTTGGGAAAGTCAAGTTGCATGCCAAATTTGGTTGCATTTTTTGGGAAAGTCAAGTTGCATGCCAAATTTGGTTGCAATATTTGGGAAAGTCAAGTTGCATGCCAAATTCTGTTGCATTGTTTGGGAAAGTCAAGTTGCATGCCAAATTCTGTTGCATTATTTTGGGAAAGTCAAGTTGCATGCCAAATTTGGTTGCATTTTTTGGGAAAGTCAAGTTGCATGCCAAATTTGGTTGCATTTTTTGGGAAAGTCAAGTTGCATGCCAAATTTGGTTGCATTTTTTGGGAAGGACAAGTTGTCTGCCTATTCTGGTTGAATTCTTTCAGAAACTCAAGAACCATGCCACATTTGAATTCTTTGGTGATGTCATACTGCAGAAGGGGAATTAAGGTAGAATACCAAACCCATACACCCTTCAAATAAAGACTGATAGTCAAACGTTTTCAAGGTCTCATCAATATAAAGCCATATAATAAATTTGGTTAATTTTCAAAAAGCTACATTGCAGCAAACAAATTCTAGATGGAACAGACTGACAGATGTCATTATTATGGAGCTTTGCTGTCTCTTGTTAAGGACTGGTCAGCCTGGTGTCAGGATAATGTGACTGGGTGGGATATCATGCCACATGTCTGCAACACATGTTTCTGTGTACTGAGCCACTTTTATAGTATAACTAAAAAGAACTTATTTTGATTAATTTCAGAATGATAAGACTTCAAAATAAGATGTCGCCAAGATCAGACTCATGTTTTTCTATGGTAAAAAGCATTCTATCTTATAATGCATTCATTTTACAATGCATTCTTTTTTATCATGCAGTTTTTCTTACAATGCATTCTGATAATGCATCTTTCTTATCAACAACAAAAATGTAATTTCACTATTGGTTAGCTCAGCTGTGCAACAAACTCGAAACTTACCCAAAGTCGGTCATCCAGGAAAGCACTGACTTTTTCATTTTATTGCACAGTATTTGAACATGGCCTTACAAACCACAAAATGCCCTTCACAACCTTTGGATTATGGATCCCTGGAAAACAAAGACAAACCACTGCTACTAGTATCTGTCTTATAGAACTGGAGTACAGTTTAATTTTCAAACAATCATAACACAGGGAATAATAAACATATATAGCCAAAGTTTGTCTCCTATTTGTCAATTGTTAGCCCATAGGTGTTTATTTAAGAGTCATAAAAGACATTTTTGCAGTTAGGGGTATAATTTTCAACTGCACTTGTAGTGTTGAAGAATTACAAAGATGTCTATTTCAGCAATTGTTTAAAAAGTCTTCAAATCTTTCATTATTTCTAACTTAATCTAAAATTTCTCTTCAAGACCCATCTGTAAAAAGATGATCTCATTCTAAATGAATGTAACCAGAAATTATGGTGGAGTGTAAATGGTTAAGAGTCCATCAAGATTCATCATTCTATTTTCTTATTAGTATATGGTATTTGGTTAATATGTACAAATATGTGACAGACTGACAATAAGTGATACATGAACTATAGGAATATAACAAATGCAATTAAAGGAACTGACAATAAATGCCAATATTTTATGAAGTTCTAAAATTATAGTTACTTTTAGCGCCAGTGTGAGATACTGTAGAATGATTTACACTTGAGTGAGATATACTAGAGTAAGATAAACTAAAGTGAGATACAATAGAATGAAATATACACTAGAGTGAAGCACAGTTGTCCTTCACTATAATGCTTCTCAGTAAAACAAAGACCTTAATATATCATGGTTAGTCATAGATTCCATTAGACTAATTAAATTATATGCCATCGGATAGTATACCCCAGTATTGGTACACTTTTATGGCTATCCTAAAAACCATTATAGTGTATGATCACTAAGGCATTTTAAATGAAGTCCAAGACCTGTATGTTGAACACATCATCACAACATCACTAAAATGTGACCATCACCCACCTAAGTTCGAAATGGGAGAGCAAGCATATTGCCCAATCAATTGTCTTAACTTCATAATGAGAACCTAATATTTTGTCAAGCAAATAAACAAAATCCTTCAAACCTTTATGAAGTATAAGGAAATGATTACAGTTTAACCCTAAACTAAATACTGCCAATTTTTTTCTGATTGACTTTGACCTGAATATTAAAAATGTGAGAATATGTATCGCTGAATGACTTGCCTTGATTATATTAGGATTCATATCATTCATAAAGAAAATCCCATTGGCATTTAGGAAATACATGCAAAATGACAAATGATGCAACCTTAACTAAATCTGTAAAGCAAAGTTTATATGACTGTGACCTAATAGTCCAAGGTGAAAGTGCTAAGGATACATTTCACGAAATCTGCTGCCTTTGCTTCATAATTTGTCATCTAAAATATGAACAAAATCCACCAACAGGTTTAGGAAATATAAGCAAATAAAAATCTTAAATGAAAACCTTTGTACCAACCTTCTATAACTATGACAGCTATCATGAGTTTTAAGACATATCAGCAAGTTGATAAACCTTTACATAACACTATAACACAAACCTCTAATATTTATCACCTTAATCCAAGGTGAAAGTGGAAAGCATGCATGTTGCTGAATAAATTATCTAAGTTTATAATGGTTCATCCTAAGTATGAATCCATCAGGTAAGAACAAAAACTTTAGCATATCTTCTATAATATCACCTTTATCCAAAAAGGCATAGGGGACAGGAAAGCATATAATAGAATGAACTGTCTTAGCTTCATAATAAGTAATACCAAGCATGATGGGAATCTATCAAAAGGAAATTATGCAAGTGAGAAACTGTAGCCAAACCCTTAATGAACTGTTGCTGCCACAACCATTATAAAATAATTGCTGCATCTCACGTTCCATTAACAACAAAAATTCTCAACAAATGTGCAAATAATTATTCTGCATTATTGTATACAATTACACTTTTTTTTTACAGCTGTAAATAATATCATATCTAATGCATAAGTATAATGACATTTCTTTATTTAGAACAAGAACAGATATACCTGTATACATGGTAATGTTTCTTGTGATGCAATGCAGTTTGTAAAGCTGCAGCATAGGGTTAGAATTTTAAAGAAAAAGAATTTCCCCGGGTTTCCTCATTAGTTACTGGATATTTAAAAAAGACTTTGTAAATCTTAGCTATTGTTCAAAGAACCTTCAATTCCCTTAATTTGGGTGTATGATTGATGGATGTAATCTGGGTTTTAAGCTTGGCCTTACTCCAGATGTGCACCTTTAAAAAAAGTATTAGCTCCACTTGCTCATTTTCACTTGCTTAACTTCAGAGGTAAATTTTAAAAAAAGAGTTCATAACTTTTCTTACATTTTATATATTTGGTAATTCATTCATTGCACTTTCAGAAGCTGGTATTGTCTAGTCTATCAAAATTAATTTTCCCTATTTTAATAGCTGCCAAGGATAGTCTACTTTAGACAAGTTCAGGTTGATTTTTGTAGCACAAGGGAGCAATCATTTTAGTTAGCAGATTGCTAAGATCATTTACAATTTCCAAAAGTACAATATTCAAAGAAATGTTAGCCAAATTGCATGAAAGTGACATAGAGGTATGCCAAAATTTTCTCCATTGTGCATGTTTTAAATGCAAACAACTTCACCTTACATGCATCACTCTCTCAAAAGAACATAATAACTGGTGATCGCCATCATTAATATAGCAGCCAACCCTGCCACAAATACAGTGCAACTAGCGAAAAATTATCTAATTATTCAAAAGACACCCATTCTTAAAGAAGAAATAAAATAATTTCTGAACTTTAAATCAAAATAAAAGCATTAATCTAAAAAACAAACTACAAACACCATTGAGTAATGGTATAACTTTGGTCTTTTGTACTGCATAGTCTTTCTGAACTTTTTAGTTACTCTTATGCATATAGTCTACAGATATCTGCACATCTGAAACTATGTAATATTTTCATGGTATGAAAGTATGTAAGTAAAAAAAATGTTCCTTATTAATTTATAGGCAGATTAAGGAGCGAAATTAAACATCAACATTGGCTCTTTGCCAAGGTTTGTTCACTGATAAAAAAGCAGCCAACCAAGCATTATGAAAAGATGGAGTGGTACTGAAAAATTGAAGTTGTTTATCAGGTTTTCACCTCAGATGACTGTAACCTGACGTGAAATCACTATAACTGATATGCTACATATCAAAATCCATTACTTTTGGCACTTTATACAGAAATTTGTTAACCTATTAATATATCATACAAGTTTATCTGAACAAAAAAAACCTAATGTTTCTCTACTAATTGAGATGCCGTCAATTCTGGTATTTCATTACAGAAATACATGCAATATATATTCATGGGTGGGTTAAAATGAGCAAATAATCTGGCAAGCCAACAAGTTTAATTCTTCTAGAAAAGGATATCATATATATATATATATATATATATATATATATATATATATATATATATATATATATATATATATATATATATATATATATATATATATATATATATATATGTGTGTGTGTGTGTGTGTGTGTATGTATGTATGTATGTATGTATGTATGTATGTATGTATGTATGTATGTATGTATGTATGTATGTATGTATGTATGTATGTATGTATGTATGTATGTATGTACGCTGAAAAAATATCTAAGTAAAAAATGTCCAGCATTTTCCAGGGTTTTCCATGCTGAAAAAAATCAAAGCCCAAAATGTCCAGCATTTTCCAGGCATGTCCAGCATTTTCCTTGTACAATGTCCAAGGTTTCCATGCTAAATTCTGCAGAATATTTAAATTTTCCATAGTTTTCCAGGGTTTTCCATGTTTTTCCATGGTATTCTATACTTTTATAGCATATACTCTGGAAAAAGTACAGCCGGGTAAGAGAGAAAAGGAATTTGGTCTGGATTAAAACCTTGAAATATAAAATTACACCAAGTAACCTACAAGAATATGGTTTATCTAAACGATATGTGTGCACTGTCCTTGCTATCTATCTACAGGGTTTATCAAGGATACAAAGTTGCAAACCCGGTTGACATTACATGGTACATTTCTTGGTTATGTGGTACACATGCTGTTATGTATTTAATATTTTGCTGTTGTTGTTGTTTCTTAAACATACTAAAACATTTTAAAAATTGATTAATACATTGTATTAATTAAATATGAAAATGTTCAAAGGTCTATCTTTCTCTCTCTTTCTTTCTGGACCATCATAGCAAGATATGGGCTAAAATCTATGAAATGACAAGCATAGAGGATTTTCATTTGTGTCATCCCATGATGTCTTAGGAGTTATGAATGATGGTAAAAGTTATGTCAAACCAACCAGAGGATGAGACAGAGAGAGAGAGAGAGAGAGAGAGAGAGAGAGACAGAGACAGAGACAGAGACAGAGACAGAGTGTTTTAAAGTCAAATCTACCAGAGAAAGTGAGAGAGAAGGAGTGCATTTAAGTCAAACAGACCAGATAGAGAGAGAGAAAGGGTTTATTTTATGGTCAATAGTTATGTTATTAAAACAGAATAATGACTTATATCAATTGTAAAAATAATAAAATATTTTAATTACCTCTTCTTGGCTCATCATTTCGCTTAGCTTCTATTCCACATCAATTTCTATACACCAGTACATCATGGCTAAGAAATAATGTTAATGGCGTAGTTAACCAAGCATTTGTAGTGCTCTACTTTCATGACTAAAACCATCTTTCATGTTTAAAGAAAAAGAGTGTATTATATTGATATAATCAATGTTACAAAAAATAGAAACTAAAAAAAGAAAACAATCAACTTATCAATATTCAAAGGTGATTGTGAATAGCCACAAAAGGCATAGAACTACATTTTCTAGCTGACACTCGGGTGATGTGAGGAGTTCATTCACATGGTCAATACACAGTAGTAAATCTTAACTCCATTTAAAGGGCAAATATATGTATTTATATGTGATATAAATAAAATATATGTATGATATGTATGCAGTATAAATGATATACCACTTTTATAAATGTTTCATTAAAAGAAAACTCTGCAAGCCTTGTTTCCTTTTAATGAAAAATTTATATATCTTGTAGTATATCATTTACACAGTGTACATACATACATTCATGCATGCATGCATGCATGCATACATACATACATACATACAAACATACATACATAAATACTTACATACATACATACATACATACATACATACATACATACATACATACATACATACATACATACATACATACATACATACATACATACATACATACATACATACATACATACATATATACATACATATATACATATATACATACATTAGTATTATGATAATGCATCTATCCATCCATCCATTCATACATATGTACATAAATTCAAGCATACATACATGCATGCATGCATGCATGCATGCATGCATGCATGCATGCATACATACATACATACATACATACATACATACATACATACATACATACATACATACATACATACATACATACATACATACATACATACATACATACATACATACATACATACATACATACATACATACATACATACATACACATGAATCCAATTTACATCACCAAGAATAAATCTGAATGACTGAATGAAATACCATCAAAGAAATAATGCTTATAACAGGGAGAATCATATAGGAGTCATGGATAAAAGACAAGGATCTATTAAAAGAACATCATTATGTGGTGTAATGTTTTATGGAGCTCATGAAAATGGATGCTGAAAAAAGTCTTGTTAATCTGGATACTTGTCTGACATTCTGTGGGAAGGACTAGTGAAGATTCAGCAGGACTGGTGAATTGACTGATCTAATTGGATGCAAAGAAATTTGTCAAATTCTAGACTTTCTTGGATATATTTGTCTGCACTTTTCATGCTATAAAGTTAATCATTAACAGAAGCCTGACTTTACTAATACTTACGGTGTATTATATCCATTTTGAAGGATTAGATATATTTAGTCTGAAGCAAAGTTTAAGATATCAATACCCCACGATACCTGTGCTCAACACACACAATAGTTGCATCAAAATAAAGAACTCCAAGTGGGTCTTATGTTGCTCAAATGGCTTACACGACTTAAGAGTTGACTTTTTTCTAAGCATGCATATGCAGTACAGTAAGAACACAACTGTACATGTGCATTATGTTGAATCTGCATATTACATACATTTTACCTATTTTACTTTCTTTTCACATATAATTATGTCAATATAAAAATTCTTTACTTATAATAAGAGTCAAAAACCTATCTGACAAGTTTTATTTTTATTTCTGGAGTCACTAAAGTGTCACCAGAATAGTAACAAGCTCAGTAAATCTGATGCCTGGCCTCATTAGGTGGCGCTCACCAGTTAGTATGTACTTTTGAGAGAGTGATGTATGTAAGGTGAAGTTATTTGCATTTTAAGCATGCATAGTGCAGAAAATGTTGGCATACCTATATACTACTTTCATGTAATGTGCTGAAATTTCTTTGGATATTGTACATTTGGAAATTTTTAATGATCTTAGGACACTGCTAACTAAAATGACTGCTCCCTTGTGCTCCAAAAATCAACTTGAATTTCTCTAAAGTACACTACTCTTGGCAGCTATTAAAATATGGAAAAGGAACTTTGCCAAACTAGACAATACCAGTTTCTAAAAGTGCAATGAATGAATTACCAAATACATAAAATGTAAAAAAAGTTATTGGCTCTATTTTTTACAATTTACCTCTGAAGTTCGAGAAGTGAAAATGAGCAAATAGAGCTAGCACTTTTTTAAAAGGTGCACATCTGGAGTAAGGCCAAGCTGTATACTCTCTAACCCAGATTACACCCATCAATCATACATCCAAAAAAAAAAGGGAATTGAAGGTTCTTTGAACAATACCTAAGATATACAAAGTCTCTTTTAAATAGCCAGTATAACTAGTGAGGAAACCTGGGGAAACTCTTTTTCTTTAAAATTCTAACCCTATGCTAAATACGAAACTGTAGAGCGCCACCTTATGGATATCATTATCAAGCTCATCTGAGATGTTGATGATTTTAAGCCCACATTCCAAGTCTGATCAAAATCTGATCAAAAATATGGCATACAGAGTGGTGACAAGCAATTGTTTTACAAACAGATGGATGGACTATGTGCAATGGATGAGACACGAGGGCCATAGGGCCATATCAATGATCTGATGAACACAGGGCCATACCAATGATCTGATGGACACTGGGCCATACCAATGATCTGATGGACATAGGGCCATACCAATGATCTGATGAACATAGGGCCAAACTAATTATCTGATGGCCATACCAATGATCTGATGGACACTGGGCCATACCAATGATCTGATGGACACTGGGCCATACCAATGATTTGATGGACATAGGGCCATACCAATGATCTGATGGATACTGGACCATACCAATGATCTGATGGACATAGGGCCATACCAATGATCTGATGGACACTGGTCAATACCATAAGCTCCCTTTACCAAATGCCAGGTGTGTAAACAATATGCAAATGATAAAATCGTTGCCTCAATTTTAACTTAGAAAATTGATTTCTTTAGAGTTTCCACTTGTGGTGCATTATATTGTGGTTAAGTTACAAGTCTGTCATTATATAGTGATTTAGTTACAAGTCTGATTTTAGATTTTAATAGGTGCACTGTTCATGGAGTCAAGGGCAAGAATAAACTAATTAAATGATTGCAAGAACTGATACCTGTGCACTAAATCACACAGTTCCCTACTTCTCAACATGTCGCTTTTGAGGTCACATGTACTTGTGTTCGGCTACACGTGGAAAGAAACTCAATAATGAAAGCTAAAGTTGTTCATTTGATGTACTCGTATACACAAGTGCATCACTGGGTCGTTCTGCCTCTAAATTCTGTCATTGTCAATACCAGTACATTTTCCCACACTAAGATGCTAGTCGAGTCCTTGAACGTGCAGCCAACTATTATGTCATGTTCAGGCGATGTACTCTTACAATGACAACATGTACATATGGGTGTTTTTTTAGTCACTGTGCCTAGCTATTCTGTCACGTTCAGCCGATGTACTCTTACAATGACAACATGTACATATGGGTGGTTTTTCAGCCACTGAATTCGGTCATTGTAAACATCAGCACAGCTAAAACAATCTAATCATTTTATTGCGTCCAAATAAGCGTGATGAAGCGTTTTCAATACCTCTGTCAGTTCCAATATACAGTATAACCTGCCCTAAAAGACCACCCCATTTGCCAAGAAATAATGGTCTCTCAAGACAGGTGGTCTCTCATAACAGGTTGTAACACTATATAATCAATAAATCTGTGCATGGAGATTCTGGTCTCTCAAAACAGGTGATCTCTCATAGCAGTGGTCTCTCAAGACAGGTTTTACTGTATTAATATATCGGAACCTTGGCCCATGAAGATGACTACACTGCTCTGTTTTAATTATTGTACTTTATGTTTTTCATCAAAAAGGCAGAGGACAAAATACAATTTTTTTTATTTTTTGCAAAACCATGTTAATGATGCAGCATTGGTAGTTTTCATTCTAGTCTTCTTCGAAAAATTGATTCAATTTTTTTCTTTTTCCTCTAACAAGGACAAGAGCATTTAGCTATTTGGTTTTTTAAAATAACTATTCACCAATTAAAATCTGTTTGATTACCAAATTTACCTCTATAACAATTTTTTTTTCCTTATAACTAATCAGCATGGAATGAAAAGAATTTTAATAAAATAAAGTTTAAATTTGTAAATTAACTGTATGCTCCTACCACAAACCAAAATGTCCAAGTCACAAAGAGTTCATAATGTTTGAAAAGTTTAAAAATATTCTGTCTATCCTATACTGCAACAGTGCAGTTTCATTGATTTCCAAATTTTTGATAAGGGATGTTCTTTGAGCTTCCACCCTCGTGAATACTTTACCAACAAGTAGGTCTCTTTTTACCCCGCTGAGAGAGAGAGAGAGAGAGAGAGAGAGAGAGAGAGAGAGAGAGAGAGAGAGAGAGAGAGAGAGAGAGAGAGAGAGAGAGAGAGAGAGAGAGAGAGAGAGAGTTTGGATTATTTAACGTAGCCTTAACGATTTTTCAGTTATATCGCTACGATGTCTGCAGTGTGGCAGTTTATAGAAATGTCTAACACTGAAGCATCATGTCGCAGATATATAGCATGATGTCCCACCAAATCACATTATTCTGACACCAGCCCGACAAGTCCCAACACTAATCTCTTAATGCTGACCGCCTAACGAGGCAGCTGTTAGTATCATTTTTATAAATCTTTGGTATGACTCAGCTGGGGAACGAACCCACGACCTCCACCCTACGAGGCTTACACTCCAACCACTAGGCCACCAGAACCGTGTATGTATATATTAGGTTTAACTCATGTGGAGACAGCCAAGTAGAGTTTTACAAACACAACGTTTTTGTGTTTATTTGTTTGTTTTGTATATGTTTTGTATTTGCCTTTGAAAAAGACTCATTAAGAGTCGAAGAGCTCAGGCTAGATAGTTACTAGTTTCGCACTGTTCGTCCTTAGCTTATATATAATTAGAAAGGATAAACATTTGATATGACTGTTCACTATAAATAGAACTGGTCGGTATTTGGACTATATTATTATTTTCAAAATGTTGTGAATTATTCGAAAGAGTTTATGACGACGCCATCTTGACAACATCCTGATTTTTGGCGGACCATTACATTTTCAGTATTTAAATTTATAAGGAGTTTTCATTTAGTCAGGACTTCCAAAGAACTTAATGAGGATTATTCTGGATTCACATCATAATACTGTAAGTTCATCTCACATTTAATTCATGACTTTAATAATTCAATTTTCTGTTAAGTTTTACAAAACATTATAGTTTTGCTATTTTGTGTTACTTAGTTTGTAACCAAAAGAGTCGTAACACTGTGTTTGAAAGTATGCGAAAGCATCATGAAAATGAAAATGATCACTCATGAATTTGCATTGGGGGGATTAGTATAAAGCTTTAGCGCAATGGAAACAAAGTATGCAGTGGAAATGATTTAGTTTTTTTTTTAAAGTGACTTTTTTAATATTAAGGAAGGTTAAACATGGATTTAATTCTCAATCACTAACAGGCGCGAATACTGGATGAAACACATGCAGCAGTCATCAGTCATGGTTCAAATCAGTTGGTAGATTTTTTTTTCTGCAAGAAATCGCAACATAAATATGTTAAAACTATATTTCATAACCAAAATACACAGTTTTTAATATACCTTGGAGCTGGAACTTAAGATGGATAATGACATTGAGTTTGCCAGTTTCCATTGCGCAACAGGCCGGTCGCTGTCATATGAAACACAAAACACTACAGTTATGTCATTATTCGAAACTAGCTTGCAAGTAGTTAATAATCATGAAATTACCAATGAGACAAAGACCATTAAATAAAATTTACTAACTTCCGACATCTCCATTGCGTATAATGATTTCATTGCGCAGCAGTTCTGTCATATTTAAGTGAAAGATTCTTTGAGTAAATTTGCCATAATATTTAAAGTAAATGTTTATTTTGTTATATGTTGGTGTCAATTTCTTTGTAAACAGAATTCATATTTAGTATAAATGGCGAAAAGGTTTTATTATACAATTTGTTTTCTTCCATTGCGTTCCATTTTTCTGTTGCGTATTTTAGTCATACGCGGATTTTGTACTTCCTTTTTGAAATAAAGTTTCCGGTGTGAATATCATCGTGAGTGAATGCTATGAAAATAATCTGTTAAATTCAGTTTCTATGCAGAACATCTAACCATACAACTTTGTACAAATAAAGTTGAATTCGTTAGTTATATTAATTTATATCTTTTCTTTACAGAAGGACGTCCGTTTCGAAATGGCAGGCTCGGACACGGAAGGGTATGTGCACATTGTATGTTGTGTGTACAGTATGATGTTTGTGAACGTGAAGACACAAATTAAAAGGCGTGGCATAACTTTTGCTTTGTTTTGTTGATTTGAAGAGCCATAGGGTGGGTGTGTATAGACAAACGTACATAACATAAATGGAAAATATGGTTGATTACAATTTTCAAAATGTTATAAAAATCACTTGTAAAACATGTAGCATACATGGATTATCATAAAATGTACTCTTTAACGCTAAACATTTAAGCACAATTTGATTGTTCAATAGTTGATTAAAACTTTATTCCAAGAAGAACTAGACATTAAATTCTGACAATACTATAAGATAAAGAAGTGATTTAAACAATTGCCTTTACAATTATTTTTATTGTCAATTTTAAGGCATAAAATCGAGTGGAGTTTATCTCATCAGAATCGCCAAAAAACTGAAAAGCTACACACATACATTCAAAAAAAGTATAACACATAACCATTGCAGGAATCTAATCTGACAAATTGACGTTTTATTTTCACCATTACAGTCACAAAAGGTGTTTCTAATGGACACCATCAGACAGAAGTACCCTATTTAACCAGATTCTACCTGCAGTAAGTAAGCGTTAGGGTCTAAATACTTGTACCGATCACGGAGGTTATCTTTCAATACTTAAGAATCCAGCATCCATCTTGGCTTTAATATTGGATGTGTGATGATGTCATCAACTATCATTTCTATTATCCTAACTTTAACTAGATATTTACGTTCAGGAAATTTATATAAAATTATGTGATACAATTCAATCTGAAATAAAAGGCAAGGTAAACATTTTTTGTGTGAAATTACTTTGAAAGTTCCAGGGCATAATCAGCTACTTTTGCCTGATGGAGTACTGTAGAAAGACCTTGTGACCATAATGGTGAAAATAAAGGTTAATTCACTCGATTAGATTTATGCGATGGCCGTCTTAGATTTATGCATTGAAATGTTACTGTATTTTGAATGGCTATGTGTAGCTTTCCAGTCTTTTTTTGCTATTGAAGCAATAAAAGACTCGTGATAAAAGTAGAATCAAATGAAGGCTGGGGTCACACTTGCACTCTTGTATTGATTTGTAGTACCAATAAGGTCATTTTTTAAAGATTTTGTTGTACTTTATTGATAAAATGTCAGACTCCTGTGCTGGTACCTAATATTTCTAATGGCATTCTTATTCCTATTTAATTTTGCTGCAACGATGGTCTGTAGTTCCACATGTAAGACCTTGGCACTGATATTTATGCTTTGGGTGTCATGGTCTTACTGTCCCAAAATAGAGGTGCTGTATAGTGTGTTAATGTCAATAAAAATTTTCAGGAATAACTCGGCAGCCCATATTGGTGCTTTTCTACAAATGAAAGTTATGTTTTAGTCCAACATTACTCATTCTGATGTCTTCTTTCTTACTAAATTCAAATTCCCACACAAGCAAATGGACGTGTTCTTGAGTTCCGTTGGCTGGAATGGATGAAAACCAGGAATAATCAAATCGGTTAAATGGATGACAAGAATCTTGAATGAAGCTATCTAAACACTTCCTTTGATAATAATATATTTTTTTTGTTAAAGAAGTTAACTTCAACTTCAGCATTACTGGCTTCCATCGCATTCCAGCCAGCTGAAATGTTGGCACTTGAAAACAGGTCCATTCTTTTGTGAGAATTTAAAATTTAAATTTGTTAGAGAAAAGACATCAGAGGTAAGTAAAGTTTGAGTAAAACGCTATGACTTTACTCTGTAGAAGAGTGTCATTATTGGCTGCCAGTTGTGAGATTTTCATGAAAATTTGATTTTTGTTGTGATGTTGGTTGACGTCAAAATGTGCTACACAAACACCATTATTTGAGCAGTAAGACCTTGACACCCAAAACACAAATATCAGCATCAAGGTCTTACATGTAGGGCTATGGTAGCCTAGTTATAAATGTCCTCCTGTGATGCAGGAGGTCATTGGTTTTGTACAGGAGGTTGGTTCAAAGCCAAACCATACCAAAGACTGATAAAAATGGTACTTACGGCTGCCTCATTTGGCATTGAGAGGTTAGTGTTAGGACTGGTCAGCCAGTTGTGATAATGTGACTAGTTGGGACACAATGCTACATGTCAGCTGCATGATGCCCCAGTTCAAGACACTATAAACTACCACACTGCAGATATCATAGTGATATGACTGAAAAATTGTTAAAGCTACGTTAAAAATCCACATAACAAAAACACCTATGTAATTTACTAAAGATTATTTCTGCAAATATTATATTATTGGTGACGTTATTATTGGCAAATTTTGTGGCCTTACAAGCAATTTATCGCATATATGGTGGAATGAGTACCAGAAGTAGGATAGTTGTCAAGGGATGTAATTTGTGAGAACTTTTGAGGTGTTTTGCATGGGGTATATGGTACACAGGTTTGCAAAAACTAGGATTTTAATTAAAATATACATACAAATGATTGAATTTACGTACAAATTATTTTATGTTCAGAAGTGTATAAATGGAGTAAGAAAGTGTGCCACTTTGCCGAGTCAAATTAGTTAAAAGTATAAAATAAGATTTTTTATTGTGCTATTTTACCATGCAGCATTTTCAGAGGTTTCCTCTTTCCAGTTTTATTCTAATTTGCTATTTTTTCTTTTCATTTTCTTTTAAATCTTTTCAATGATTCTTCAATATGGCAGACTAAATTCTCTAAAACTAGCGTCTTTATGTTTTTGTCAGTGCATTTAACATGCTGTACAATACAAAAATAAAATTAATGTATCTGGCATGTAAAATATGTTTGTTAGAATTATTTCATTTAGACATTTAGTATTGAAAAATACTTATAAAACTCTAGATAAACAACATAGTTTTCATTGTGGTAAATGAATATGGGTGTAAGTGTGTGTATATATATATATATATATATATATATATATATATATATATATATATATATATATATATATATATATATATATATATATGAGAGATAACCTGCATGCCAGAAAACCATGAACCAGTATAGATCATTTTTCGTACTGTCATATCTCCTAGCATGGAATTAGTTATTCATCATCAGCACTTGTTTCTATGTAGAAAGGGGAAGACTAATGATAACACTGTCCCGCAATCCTTGTTAATACAAAGTAACAAACACTAGTTCAAAATCTGAAGGGCCACAGGTGGCGGTGGTCTAATGTCTAATGTACTCGCTGTTACCAATCAATAACATTTTACTTATGTCCATATGAGCTCAAGTCTTGGCACTGCCTATGAGGGTAGGTAGGAATGAGCCAGTAGCTTTCTGTGGGTTGGTGGGGTTTTCACAGGGTTCTTTACAATTTGAATTATCAGTGCATTAATTCACTCATAACTTTGACCACTGTAAAGAAAGACATTCAAAACCTTTCCTACATATATGATACAAGTACTTCACTTACTGTAAAATGGTTGCTTTTTTCCCTTGGTTTGTGTCTGGTCTATTTTAACAGTTTTGAGGATAACACTTCCTTTCTGCTTGCTCCGATGGATTTATTTTGATTTTGATCAGATGGGATTTTCCACAAATTTTTTCTTTTTAATAGCTTCTGAAAACTTTGTTATAAAGATGTTTGCCTGTAGTGCAATTGGGTAGTGTTTATTGCTTGTGTAACTGTTGAATATCATATCAGACCATGAGGAAGTGTAACCAATGTGTTTAAACTTCAGGTCAGATAAACTTCATTTTGAAGAGCTGAATTCATAAACAGAACCTGATAATTTGTGTAGATTATTTCAACATGAGTAGTGTGGCCATGTTTAATATTTTTGTGGACAGCTATTACTTTTTTGTAACATTTATGCAAAGAGGCAACTTTGAAATCTGTGTTGTCCACCCATGCCATAAAACATCTACCAACCAATTGAGAAAAGATAAACAAAGGTAAATTACAGGTAATTTGTGTTCATTTTCTCTCGGAGCATGTTTTTAAAGGAATTTGGAGGATTATTTGTTAATTTTATGACACAGAAATGAATATAGTTCAATTTTATTTCACAATAGGAAAGGATTGAATTTGTTAACCCTAGTTTCATTTTGTTGCTGTATTTTTCATTCAAGACTTTTGCTTTCAGAGATGATGTTCCAGTAGCAGCAGCAGCAGCAGCAACAAGTGGAGGGTCAATGGACATCTATACTGCCCTACAGGAAGTACTGAAAACGGCACTGATCCACGATGGATTGGCACGTGGACTTCATGAGTGTGCAAAGGCTCTTGACAAGTAAGACTTTCTTTGAAAGATGAATATGGTTTCAACTGAAAAAAAAATAGCACATCAATCTCTTAACCAAGAGGTCATTGGGGTACCACAGTTGACTTTACAATCAATTCACTCCATCTTTCCCTGTTCTCTATTGCCCTTTGGGAATCTCCAAATCCAATGCATGTCAACTCCTTAATGTTTTTCCACCTCTTTTTCTGTCTCTTCTTCAGAATCCTTTTTCTCAGTTGTGTTTTAAAATGGGCAGTTTACGACTTCCATTTTGTAAATATTAGAGTGTCCCACCAGCTAAATTTACAGTCCCCTCCCAGAAAATGTAGAACATTGCAGATTAGAAGAACTATTGGTTGCCATTGAGTTTAATTTACACATTTTTTTATACCACATACCACTGATATATAGCTCTTGTTATTCCAGACACTAAGCCAGGAAGGAATGTCTGCAGCATGATACCCAAGTGTTAGAGATCACTATATAAACTTCCACACTGCAGACATCTCAGCAGTATGACTAAAAATTTTTAAGGCTACATTAAAAATTTAAATCAATACACCTACAATTCCAGAGATGTACTAATTTATTGGAAATATATGACAGGGCTTGGAGAAGATTTTCCTAAGCACTTGTTCCTGAAACTTCTTTACTTGACAGAGTATATATATCCACTACATTATTTGTGCTCTTGCAAAGAAAAAAGTGATATAAGAAAACACAAGCACCTGAAGCAAGCTGGAGACAAAAATGGGTTCTAATGTGAAAATATTGCGATCAAAGAAAAGACACTAATTTAAAATCCTTTTGGTAAATAGTGTATTTCATTATAGGAACCCATTTTAATATCATATTTGCATTGGATTACTATTTTAAGAATACCCCTGCAAGGTCTGCATTCTTTGTGACATGATCATGACATGACAGCAAGTAGTCAAAAGTAATGGATCATTGACGCATGATGGATGTTAGGCTGAGTTGAAGTTTAGTGCTTTATATTGATAAAAAATTAAACAGATTTTTTCACAAGTTGCAGAATCATCCATAGTAATATGGTGCTAGACAGTCATTTTATAAACAAGGTCAGGATGAGAGTGGTTTTCCTGAGCCATGCATCAGATTTTAGGTTTGAGCTTGGCCCGTATCCCAAGTGCTGTTATGTTACAAAATATTGTCTAGATATGATTCAATTTAATTGCCTATTCTTTTTTTTTTTTTTTTTTCAGACGTCAGGCTCATCTTTGTATTCTAGCCAACAATTGCGACGAACCCATGTATGTCAAGTTGGTGGAGGCACTTTGTGCAGAACATGGAATCAACCTTTTGAAGGTGGGTACTAGCTGCAGAAAAGCTGAATTTTGTGTTAGGGATTTGTTTGCATTACAATTAAAGTAGCCTGCACAGAGATGCAATCACATTAAATGGAAATTCCATCTCATCCAAAAGAAAGCTGCCCATGAAATTGTCACCGTATCCAAAAATAAAAAGGCTTGTTTTTTGAGACCATTTTGACAGCAAAAAAAAATGCTTGTATGTTGCAAAAGCAGCCTACAAGCCTTGCAAACCATACTTTGTCTGAAGTCATAATTTTGCACATTTTGTAGAGGCTACAAGGTCTTGATCACAATTATTGAAGGATTTTGTGAAGTAGATCATTTGAAGAAGTTAAATTTTTGATGGGTTGGAAAATATGGACATAGCAACAGAGATGTTCCCAGGCATGCAGTCACGCAATTCATGCAGAATTTTGCACTAAATTCATGCACTTTGAAATTGGTGAAGCATAAGAACTCCTGCAAGTTGTCATGCATATGAAAATATACTCTGCACAGTATAAAATTGTAATCGGCCATTCATCCTTAAAGTGCTTCTAGCAGCATAAGTCATAGAAGTAGACATGTACTTATCGCAACTTGTATCATAACTGTTTACACATCTTGTTTTTTAAGCTTGAACCCCAGATGAGTCATACCAAAGACTTATAAAAATGGTTTTTACAGCTGCCTCGCTTGGCTCTCAGCTTAAGAGGTTAGTGTTGGGACATGTCGACTTGTCAGGATAGTGTGATTGGGTGGCACTTGATGCTTCATATCTGTGGCAAGATGCCACAGGACAAGACGTCACTATAAACTGTCACAATGCGGACATCATGGTGATATGACTGAAAAATTGTTAAAGCTACGTTAAAAATCCAAATCACACGTCTTCAGCTTGACATGGATGGATGTTTAAGAAAATTTAATTGGCAAATTGGGTACCTTAACTAGCACTCTGTTGTTGTTTGAACTTTGTTTAAGGAAGTTTTACAAATGCATGTTTAAAATAATGGCTCTTTAGAAGATCCCAAATGGCCGATTCCAAACATGGTTCCTCTTTGTATGTAGGCAAATACAGGATGATCATAGTGATGTAAAATTTTTTTTAAAAAAAAAGTTTATAAGTACAGTGAAACCTGTATTGAGAGACCGCCCCTTCTGCCACCCATAAATGGTCTCTCAAGACAGGTGGTCTCTTATAACAGGTGTGTGAAAATGGACTGGTTTCCAAGGTCAGTAGTTAGCACTGAAGAAAAAAAAAATAACCATACTCATTGTACTCCTTTATTCATAAATCTTTAATCATTAAATGTTGCATGCATTCCTCTCAAAATAACTATATAATAAAGATATACAGTGTACATCTATCAAGGAATGTGAATCAAATTTATATTTGACCATCACCTGCACATGTATTTGATTTGCGGAATAAATAAAGGTAACACTGTATTTCTCCTAACCATAAGGTAACTTTCCTCTGTGCTTGTGCACCTTTCTGCCATTTGTTTCTAATGGACTCCTTGTCTTTAATGACATTTTGAATTTGCATTTTACCGTTATATAAGCAGGCTGCTATTTTGCGATCTTTCTCCCTTTTTTCACTTCTTTTAATTACATTAAATTTTTCTCCCAGTGTTAGAATTTTTCTTTTCTTTTTCATCGGAGGTTCTGCCATTGTTAATAGTGTTGATGTAGTAATGACAAGATGTATTTTGATTCTGATCATGATTTGGGGAAATGTGGAATAATTATATATTATTTACCAATGAATGAATGAAACCCCAAATATATATTGTTTACCAATGAATGAAACCCCAACAAATAATTAACTCATCAAGAAACAATATATTTTTTTTGAGACGAAGTTAAAATTACCTGCTTGATAAACAAAGGTTGTGACTATCTGCACCCAGGTAAACAAATGGTGGCTTGGTGAAACACTGTAACAAAAGAAATAATTTAAGGAAATCAATCCAACGATTCTCACAAGTGTTAAAAGACAAAGACCTCATTCACCCGAAGCGATTACAGATTAACTGGAAAGACAAATGATGTACTTTTACCCTTTCAAAGATTTATGACTGGGACATTAGGACTATCGACAATGTGTGGGTTTTCACAAGGATAAAGAAAAAATACACACCTCTAAATTGACAGCGCATGTCCAGAATTAATCCCTTTGATAAAAAAAAAAATTGTTAATCTTACTCGAAATTCACATGACTTTGGCACTACAATGATGGTTAGTGACATGTACTTGAGTCTGGTTTACTGCAATTTACAAATGACTCCATAAGCTGGACTTGTAAATTTCACACAACTGGTAACTATCCAATTTTTTTATTTTATTTTTTCAAGTACTGTATTTGAACAATCTTTACTATTTACGGATCACTGCCATCTCACCTCTGCTTGAATTTGAGTCCAGATTCTGCTAAAGTGGGTAAATGAGAAAGCCTGCCAGTAGCTTTTCATGGGTCGGTGGTTCTTCCCGGGGTTTTTCAGTGTTCTACCTCCACCAGTAATACTGGCCGCCATGTATAGCCTATCTTGTGCTGAAAAATGGCGTTCAAATCTATAACAACAACAACTATTTATGCAGTCATTGATACAAAAGATTAAATGATGGTCAGTGGTGTTTAACTTGCCTTATGGTTGTTTAGTGTTATTTAATGTGCACATTGTTTGTATACTACATGCTTCTCGTGGGTTGGTGGTTCTTTCCACGGATTTCCCAGTTTCTTCCTCTACCATTAATACTGGCCGCTATATATAGCCTATCATGTGCTGAAAATGGCGTATATATACCCCTTCAGAGATCAGGCTATGAAAGAAGTTCTAAGTACAGAACAATATTCATACACAGATAAGGAACAGATTAAGCTCAGAAATAATGAATTTATTATTGCTTATATGACTAGAGGCAACATCATTGAAAAGTTTTGATTTCAGAAGGGCCTAATAGTGGTGCAGGAAAAGAAAGATGTATATTGAAGTGTAATGTAAATATTGAACTTTGGCCCCTTGATGTTTCTTCCATTCCCCTCTTTTTTTTTTTTTTGTGACAAAGTTATGTAACTATTGAACAGTGGCATTTCCTTCACCTCATTTTGTTTTCCCAACACTTTACTTTTGTGACAGGGGGGATATCCCCACTTATGATAAAATCAAGAGCATCTGTAGGAATAACAACACTGTAAATATTGTAAACACTAAATTGTTTCCCAGTTGCATGAAAAATTGACTGTACCCTTTATGTATGTACATTGTTAAGGGTTTAATGCCATTTTTGAGTAGTTGATAGGCTATACAGCCAGTCAGTCTGATAGAGGAAAGGCCTGACCCACAGGAAACTACTGATGGACTTTCTCGCGTACCCACATTAGCCGAGCCAAGACTATATCCCTGACGGATGGAGATGAGATGACAGTGATCAATAAGGCTTGAGCCTATGACATCTTGGTTACCTGAAGCCTGCACTTTTGTGTATAATATTACATCTGTGACTGGAACATTATTAGCTCAGTGGGTAGTTTTGGATTTGCACTAAGAATCATGCATTTGTTTGTTATCCAGATCCACCTTTAGAAAGGGCACATGGTTGCATTTCCATAGCATGGTTTAACCAAATAAAATCAAATGCTTTATTTATAATGTAAAAAAGACTCTGACAATCAACCAAATAAATCAATAATTTGCAGAGAAAAATTGTGTCCTGAAAGTTTGTTTGGTATATAAATATGCAAACTTCATTACTTGAAATTAATGCTGATATCAAAATGGACCAGTTTTAAAAGCATTCAGAAACCATCTAGCCCAGTATGTTTAATATTTACTGGAGTTTGAAACCATTCTATTGTTTTTTATGTGAGAGAAAGCTAAGGCTTTCAAATGATCTATTTCCAATGTTCCATTGACACTTTGGAAAAAGGACAAAAGGGTTTGTAATTGAATAATTTCTATTTAAGAACAGTTTGTCTCCTAGATGAAGTTACTGATGAATTCATAAGTTGTGTTAAATCTACCACTATAGATGGTCATTATTTGTTGTATGTTGGTGGCTTGATGTGCAGCCATTGGTTTTTCATCCAGGCACAGAATCATTTGATCACCCAAACCTCCATCCCATTCTGCAAGCAGCTCTCACAAGAATACAAGTTTACAAGGGACAAATTACACAAAACAAAAGAATCCCACATGTTTTATGAACAATTGTATGAAAATCATTGACAACATTTTAAGAAATAAAGTACATTTATTTTATGCGTCTGAACATACCAGACTCCTTTCTTTTCACAATTCGGTATCATTCACCAGATTATATTTCAAATGGATTTCCCTATATCTAGCCAGTATACATGCATATTGCAAGTGTTTTATTTCCTTATATGAAGTGGATAGCTGATTTCTTTTTTTTTTAGTTAATTACTGACATCAGTGAGGATAAAATGTTCTCCAGATTATATCTGCATTCAAATGCAACAGCTGGAAATGCTAAGGGGGCACTGTAGCTGAAAAAGAAAAACATGGCAGATGAAGATCAGATAATAGTTTTTTCAAATTCTTGCATAAAATATTAAAATTTTGGTTCACTGATGAACAAAACATGCTCCCTCTTCTGAAAGCCATGAGGACAAGCATGTATTAGTACAGAATCTGAGAACCATTATTAGTTTTAACTATACTTAAAAAAAAGAAAACAACCCAGAAACATAGATAATTAAAATGTTTTAGTTATCTTTGCACTGTTTGGAATATAAACAAAAGTCTTTCAAATATTATTGAATCTTGTATTATAATATCTGAGTATATCTCCCTTGCTTGTAAAAGAAAATGGGAGATGACCCCATAAAAAGATCCCCTTTTTTCAATGTCTTTCCAGTTAGCTGAATCCTGTATTCTTCGGCAAACAAAATATGTTGCTGATAAAAGTTTCTAAACATAAAATTTGCTAGTTAAACATAAAATTTATGCCAATTTGAAATAAATATTTTAAGAAGCATTCTTCAAGACCTTTGAAGTTTGTACAGATCATGTCAGTCTGCCATCAGATGAGGTCTGTTGTTACTGGATATCAAAAAAAGAAACAAGTAAACAATGTTCTTGTGGAAACCACTCTATAGAATGTGTTAATTTGATTGAGACTATTCTAGGATCAAGGCCTTGCAAACATTAAGTGTTTCTAAGACCTCTCATATGATTGTCATAGAGTTACAGAAGCTAGTGCAAATTTCACAGTTTAAGAAGAACAATAATTGTGAACAAATGTCCTGTTCAACAGTGTGTATCATTCATTTGTTTCAACATTTTTGTAATGGTCCTTGAAAAACAAATGCCAAATATTCTTGCATAAAATATTAAAATTTTGGTTCACTGATGAACAAAACATGCTCCCTCTTCTGAATAGCCATGAGGACAGGCATGTATTGGTACAGAATCTGAGAACCATTATTTGCCTTAAAATTGTATTCCCTCCTCCAAACATCCATATAAATAACATTGTTTTCACCTATAATTTACTCTATTGGAAATATAAACAAAAAGATTGAAATTTTATTGAATTTTCTATTCAGATGTCATAGTTGTCTCTATTACTTGTAAACATAGTTGGAGATGGAATATATTCCCCTCAAAAAGTTAATAAAAGATTCTCATTTTCTATGCCTAAGTGTTTTGTTCTAACCAGAAAAAAAATGTTGCTGATGAACAGTTGTTGGTACACCTTGCAGTACAGCCAGTTCAGTTAGTTAAAATTTTATACCAATAATATTTGCAACTTTGAAACAAAAAGTTTGCCAATTTGAGTTAAATATTTTAGGAAGCAATCTTGCATCAAAACCTTTGAAGATAGTACAAATCATGTTAATCTGCAATCAGATTAGGTCTTTTGTAAACAATGTTCTTGTGGAATCTGATCTATGGAATACATGTTAATTAGATTGAGTTGATTCTAGTTTCAAAGTCTTGCAACATGTTCAGATATGTTTAACATGAAAGATAAAATTATATCCTTGCCACCTGGAATCTGGCTCACAAGGAGTAACTTACCGAGATAACCACCTTTGAGCTATATAAACATGATGGGCATTTTTAAAAAAAATGCATTTATGCAGCTGATTTTACATTCAGGTTTCGTCCTATCCCAAATGTACCTAGTTCTTGGGTCTCAGCTTGTAGTAAACTTCTAAGATCCATACATTGAGGCTATTCAGGAAGGATAATTTACTCAAGACGATCAGTGCCCAACAAGATCACCAAACTAGCAAGTGATTGGCAGTCTTTCCTGTTGAATACAGATTGTTTGAAAATGGACTTATGTTTGGTTCAGATCTGTAAAGTGGTAGCTCTTTAAATAATCTACAAATAAAAATTGCTTGACCTTTGTTTAAAAGCAATATCAGTTCTATACCGAGTGAATGGATCTTGGTCGGCAGCTTTTTTGCATTAAATTTCCAATGTCTTTAACCAACACAGACACTTGATGGACATCATGAAATATGCAGACAATATTAGATCTTTGGTCTACATACATCCACACACACGAAACACTTAGAATTTGCATGTCCTTCCCATTTCTTAGGCATGATATTTGTGATATTATGTTTAAAATGCCTTTAAAACCAACAATGTTGTTTCCTAATTAAGATTTGTGCTTCAGAGATCCCCAAATTTTTAATTTGACCTCCATTTTTTATAAGAAAGCTTGTTTTTTGCTAAGTCTGACCTCATAGTTTTGACACCAAGGAGATTTTTGACTCAGTCTTGCACCCCTAGGGGATAAACTGCTTTTTAAATGCCATACTTGTTGGATATGAAAAAAATTAAATGCGTATAGAGTACACAAGTCCCTTTCCCTCATGGACTTGGTCAAGTGGTTAAATTGGAGTGTTGATCAAAATGGGTTAGAACTGGGTTTTATGTTCTACAAACAAAAATTATTCTGACAGCAATTTCTTGATAATGGATATACATTGGTCTGTCTTGGTGCATAAAAGATCTGTGTTCGTAAGTTCTGGGAGGGTCGCTGATATTAAATGGAAAAAATGTTGCAAGTTGTTGCATAAAATACTAAATTTTTGGTTCAGTGATGAAAAAAACATGCTCCCTCTTCTGAATAGATGTGAGGATAAACATGTATTAGTACAGTATCTGAGAACCACTTTTTTGTAGCAAATTAATTGCCAAAATGTCCATACATTTTCTTAACAACAGCTATTTTTTGTTTGTTTGCTACCAAGCTCTACACTTTGTATGTTGCAAATTTTTCCAGAAGTTACAGTTAAAAAAATCTATGGTCTGACAAATTATATTTATATCCATTTGTATTAATTATTAAAAATGTATACACTGGAGATAACCTTAAATAGGTTGGACGAAAGTTGACATCTTTACTTTTCACAAGTCTAAGAATATATGGAGTTTTCTATCAGCACAATATATCACTGTTGAATAGTTGATAGTAAAGTGACATTATTTTATGGATCTTCTAAATACCACAGCTTTTGATTGCGTTAAAATAGCTATTTTCAGCATTTCTTAAGAAATACTTCCTAATTTGAATTTTAACATTACTGGTCTTTGAATTCTTCAAAAAAATTTGTTAGACTATAGAGTTATATTCCCATAGAGTGAATATTAAGTTATTTTTAAGGAAACTTTTGTATGAAGACCATAAGAGTTTCTAGAAATTGTGCCAATTTGCTTTTTGGCTGAAACTTTTAGAGTTGATTCAAGCATCAAAGCTCTGCAAATGTTTACATAGGAATGCTGATATGTTGCTGAATACATGTACAATCTGTTATGGAAAACCTGGGATGGAATTTTACCAGATTTTAGCAAGAAGCAGTCAGGCATGAAGGTCTTTCAAATTTGTAAATGTGCTCATTTGATGTATTTAACCATGCCAAGGGAAATAACTCTGACTATTGAACTGATATTTCAGGTTGATGACAACAAGAAACTTGGAGAGTGGGCAGGTCTTTGCAAGATTGACAAGGAAGGCAAAGCCAGGAAAGTGGTTGGATGCAGTTGTGTTGTGGTCAAGGTAATTTAAAACGCTTAAGTTGGAGGAAAAGACCCTGTAGCTACTTGAGTTGGCAGAATAAATGGATACCAAGCTTCATGCAATCTGTTAACACTCTGGAGGGATTTTAGTGATGTTTGAGAGTGATGTAGCCTCTCTTGCTATAGACATGCACATGCACACACATAATTCCTGCCTTTATAAGTTTAGATGAGGGGAATATCCATTTTAAAGAATTTCCTTAAATGTTTCCATAAGATAAACATTGCTGGTTTTTTTTCTGCATATGTTGCTAATGGTTATGTAAAACCATTTTTTGTACTAAATTGTAGACTTAAAATTCACTTCTTCCCTCCCCTTTTCCCTCAGTTTTTTAAATATAATTTTAATTCAGGCTGTCAAACATTTCCTTTGTAAACACTTCATCTTTGTGAATTTTTGTTTTGTCTGCTTATCCAATGACCTGTTTAGGGTGGGTGGGTGAGTGTAGTTCATTATCTTTGCATTTTTAGAATTTTAACTTTTACTTGATACTATATAGTCAGTATATTGTTCATGTGTCATACATACATACATACATACATACATACATACATACATACATACATACATACATACATACATACATACATACATACATACATACATACATACATACATACATACATACATACATACATACATACATACATACATACATACATACATACATACATACATACATACATACATACATACATACATACATACATACATACATACATACATACATACATACATACATACATACATACATACATACATACATACATACATACATCTATTTAAAACTGCAGAGGTAATAAATTGTATTTTTAACAAGTTTTTATTTTGTAATGGAGGATTTCACCTGGCTCTTTACATTTTTCCAGGATTATGGAAAGGAGTCCCAAGCCCTGGATGTTCTGAATGAATACTTCAAGTCAAAGAAATAAAGCCATTCCATCTGGAGAATACAAGCAATAAACTGTGCAAACATTACATGTTCTTTCATCCGTTTTTAACCCTGTCTTATCTTGCCTGTTTAAGCGTGTTGAGATATAGCAGTCACCTTTCTAGTGGCAACTATGCAAATGGCATCAGCATTGAAGTTTTTGAAAGTCACACCTTTTTACATCATTTGCTGAATAAAACAAATATTTTACTTTTGTTCAGAAGCTTATGCCACGGTGTGCCAGGAGTTCCTGTTTTGGCTTTGTTTAAACATCCTGAGAAACCATGTTAAATCATTGCAGTTTGCAAGTTGCAAATTGACTGCTCCGGTGGCCTTGTGGTTAAAGTGTCATCTTAGATGCTGGAGGTCATTGCTTTAAATCCCCACTGAGTCATACCAAAGACTATATAAAAAAAAAAAAACTACCAGCTGCCACACTAAGTGCTCAGAATTAAGAGGTTAGTGTTGGGACTGGTTCGCTTGGTGCTGGGATAATGTGACTGGGTGGGACATGATTATATGTCTGGTATGATATCCCAGTGCTAGACATAATTATAAACTGCCGCATGCAGACATCATAGCGATGACTGAAAAATTGTCAAAGCTGTGTTAAAAATCCAAATCAAACACATGCAAATTGCACATTTTCTTCATTGATAGATTCAGAAGAAACTTTGAGACAATATTATTGTGATGCCTGCCTGATATAATTTATGACATAGCAATTTTTACATCAGTAGCTTCATTAAACAATTTGAACCATATTACTGTTGGTCCTCATACTTGTCTCTTGTGCCTATGCAGATGATGCTTGGTTCATCATCGTAAAGGTGTTCATTAGCACTATACAGATTGGTCCAATCGCCCATTATTATAGTCCCAATGAAAGGTATTTAAAAAAAAGAAACTTTCTCCAAATTTCAAAGATTTTCCAAACATGAAGAATGTTAGTTGCAATAAACAAAGCAGCATTAATGTCTTGAAAAAAAAAAGGTCATGGAGTCAAGTGTTGGATTTTTGCATGGGATGACAAGTTGGTGCGATTTGGGCAGTAATGGGAAGGTCTTTTGTACTAAAATTTCTCATATTTAGATAGTCTACTTACTATTTTGTACGTGTCCTGATTTGTGCTACAGAAGAAAGTCTGCATCTGAACTTGTAACTAAGACTGGATTTCAACCAACCTGTTTAAAAAAAGTGAAAGAAATGTTGAAATACAGAAATAATGTGATTAGTAAACCTGTTTAAATTTTTGAAAGGTGCAGACCTTGAATCATTGATGCAGTATTATTTGTGCAGGTTACATTAAACCATGATGTAAAGATCGGTGAAAACTAATTCTTATATCAAACTGATGGCATCTCTTCGTAGAGCCCTGAATTGCCTTTTTCTTGCTCACAGTATTGTGATCTACAGAACTATTTCTTAATATATTCAATTTCGCCATTCCCCATTGGCTGTGCGTTTTCATCATGCCATGTTGGTATTTGCTATCGAGTAAAATTAGATTTGTGCCGGCCAGTTGGAAATGTTAGACAAAGCCGGTTTTTGATATGCCTCTTGTTGAATAAAATGACCTCACAGAATAATGAAAAATTGCACTCTTGTGCCTTAGTATGATGTTTGGAAAAATTTGAAAACATTCAAATGATTGTTATGACAAGAAACATCCTAGTATGGAGGCTGTTAAGAGAACAGATGAAGGCATTGTGAAATCAAATCCAACTTGCGATACTAGAACAAGAGGGACTCCGAGTAGCTGAGTGGTTTGAAAGGGCCATCTTTACTGATCACTGCCATTTTTCCTTATTCCATGTGGGTTTGAGGGTCAGCCAATGTGTTCAAGAAAGCTTGCAGCAGTATGTTAACACGGTTTTCCCTCCACCAATTATACTGACAGATGTATATAAGCCCATCATGCACTGACAAAATGGCGTTAGACCCAAAAAAACTAATAAGAACTCCTTTAAATAATTTCACTTCACATTTTAATGAAGTCATGTTGGAATACGGTCTTTGTAAAAAATGATGCCACAAAGTATACACAGTTTTGTAACAATAAAACAAAACTTCTAATTTATTCTGAAAGACCAATGAACACAATTTGACTTGGTTTGACGTGAAGTATTATTGCAAGAATGCCATTACAGTTGTACCAATGATTCAAGTCTAGGCTACTGTTGATAATCACAAAAACCTTAATATTTAAACAAAAACGACTAGCAGCAAATAACTAAATTTATTCTGGCAAAAGGGATTATTTAAATTTTGGGTAGATTTTTTTATTTTATTTTTATTTTTCAGTTTTGGTCCCCAGAAAGCTTTATATTCATGATCAGATTTGTAGAAGAAAACTAATTCTATATTGGTGAAAAATGTTTAGGTAAAAAGAACGTAACCCAGTTGGAAAGAAAACCTATGCAGCACCCCACCTGATTAAACATTTTGTCTATAAAGGGCTTTTAAAAGCCAATCTGCAAAAAGATGTGGCATACATCAAAAAGGATTTATCAAAAATTAATTTGACCCAATTTAAGAGGCTTCCTTGCATGAATTGCTTTTAAGTTTGTAATAATAATTTTGATCCTACATCAGAAATGGCCAACAGTACTAAAACCTTAAATCACATGAACTGCTCGACAAAATCGAATAGTGTATCCTGACCTAAATGTATAAAAAGTTGTTGCAAATTAAGCAAGTAAGGCACCAAAGATTGATGTCGCCATTTCATTAATTTTCAAGGATTTAGTATTTATCAGTTGGTTGTACTTGAAATTACGTTGGTCGTACTTGAATAGAAAGGAGGATACTAATGAAAATAAAGGTTTTTGTTGGTGCAAAAAGCACAAAATTTATTCAGTCTGGCAATTGATAGTAAAAAAGACCAAACTTGTAAATGTTAACTGATTTTTCCTCAAAACTTGCTTCAAGTTATACTAAACATCCATCAAATATGGGCAATGTTACTAAATCAAATTCTCAAAACTATCATAATTTGACAGAAGTTTTGAAACAACTGTTGTATGAAAGGCTTTCAAATTTATAGGAAAATGCCAATCACCACCAAATAATACCATTACTATAAAAGAAACATTTAAACCCGTCTTTAAAAAAAACCGACAATTTTACCAGCTTTGAGAGAAAATGCTTTTCAAGATCTGATTGGTATGCTATCAAATATGGATGAAGAAAAGATGAAAACTTTGAAACTTAAATTTTAACATTTTTGATTGATATTATTGAAACATTCGAATGCAGCCTGAAATTTTTGTCCTAACTGCTAATTCATTTGGATATTGGATGGGTAAGTGGAGTTCATTTTTGCCCTTTATATAATAGTTCACACAGACACCATAAATACAAGTAATTTTAACTTTGAAGACAAGATCTGATTGGTATGGATGAAGAAAAGATGAAAACTTTAAAACTTTAATTTTAACATTTTTGATTGATATTATTGAAACATTCTATAGAATGCAGCCTGAAATTTTTGTCATAACTGCTAATTCATTTGGATATTGGATGGGTGAGTGGAGTTCATATTTGCCCTGTATATAATAGTTCCACACAGAGAATACAAGTAATTTAACTTTGAAGACAATTAGATTTAATAGTGTCAAAACAAAACATGGCCTAAGGGTGAATGTGTATAGGCAGAAGATCAATATTGGAGAGCACATTTTTTAATATATCTTTTTACTGCATCTGTTCATGTGCACTGTACATGCAACAGATGGTGCAGAGCTGCATTTACCTTTACATGTTGAACAAGCAGAAATTTGTTGACAATGTGAACATTAAATTGCAGCGAAGCCAAGCATGCTGGTAAATTATACAATGACATACATGGTTCTAAACTGTTACAAGTGGGTGGGGTTTGACATGAGCAAATAATGTAGAACCTAACATGAATAGGGGAGAGGTGCATTACATGGTTCACATGAGCAAATATGCCAAAGTTGACTTGAAATGTAAATGAGAAAGATGGCTTACATTTCCACAGCAGGATAAAGTCAGAAACATGCAGAAAGCACCAATAGAAGCTAGCAAACAATACATCATTTAACATAATTTATTTGTTTATATATATCAAGTACCCATGACAACTGAATTTTTTATGTATGCTGGATCTTGCTTACATTCTTCTATTTCCAATATACTTAAATTGAACATGTGGTAATTTGAACATGCCAAATAAACAAAAAAGGTAAGTGTTTTTTCTTTCTTGGGTATATTTAGGGTTACTATAACTGAAATCTGAAGAAAAAAAAAAAAGGACACTACAGATAGAGATTGAAGGACCAAAATGATGACATGGTGGAAAAGAGGATGTATGGTAATTACCGTTTTTGTTTATCTGTCATTCCTTGGCCTCTGCACCATTTACGCAGTCCGCACAAAATTGCAAAATCCTTAAACTTTGTGTTGCTGTGAGAACTTTGAATTAAGAGAAAGATTTCCAGGAATAGTATGGCACGGGAAGTAACTCCATATTGACTATTGAAAAGCACTTGGTTTGGGGTTTTCAGAGTTCTTTCCCTTGCAAAGTTGTGCAAACAAAATTTACTTAAAAGCGGAATGCATAAATTTAAAAAAACAATTTATTTACAAAATAATACATAATGTAGATTCAAATAAATAATTGGTAATTTTACAAATGAAGGAAAAGGATCAAATATTACTGGAGAAAATACACAATTGCAGGCAATCAAATACTTTACATGCTGATATAATAAAGGATAATAATTTCTTTACACTACATGTATAAGATCAATCGATGTAACAATACGTCAAACTTTTAATAGTATGGCAAGGGAAGTAACTCCATAATGACTATTGAAAAGCACTTGTTTGGGATTTTCAGAGTTCTTCCCCTTGTAAAGTTGAGCAAACAAAATTTGCTTAAAAGTGGAATGTTAGATCATGTGGGGTTTCATAACTGGCTATTTCATAATGGGTATTATATTTAAAAATTTGATTGCACATACCTTTAAATGGAAATTATTTACTTTAATTTTTCTTCGGAAGGTCATTATTTACACATTCTGAATATTACATCAAAATATTAAATCAAGGACATTTTTGGATGAAGTTAGCCTAAAGGTGTCATCCAGTACCAACTGGATTGAATTTCATTCTCTGTGATGTCACATTTAATGTACCCAGTATTTAACACAAATTCAGAACATCCCATTATTTGTTACAATAGACCTGATGTCCTCTTGACCCAATTTAAAACCTGGATACCATTATGCAAATCCATCAATCAAAACTTTTCATCTTGAAGTTTTAAGATTATGTTTAATGTACAGAGCATTCAACAATTAGGATTGAATAGAAATTTATTAATTGTTTTTGCTTTAAATTTTAGAACAGTTGATATTTAATTTAAATTTAGTGAATGTACCTACAAGACAGTACTGACATGCAATTTAGTTATGAAGTTCATACAACTTTTGTCATTTTTGTTTTTACATGGATTGTGTATTGTTCTAAAGCAATTCACATAATTAGTGTCATTACTCCAAAATTATTTCAAATTTATAGTTTGTAATTTTGACTTCTAATGAATGACTTCTCCAGTGGCCTAAGTGGTTTAGAACATCTGCCTCAGAAGCTTGTGGGTTCTAACCCCTTCCAAGTCATATCAAAGACTTATAAAACAATGGTACTTGCAATTGCATCAGTCGGTGCTCAGCATTAAGAGGTTATGTTGGGAATACTCGGCCTGATACCTGGATAATGTGACTGGGTGGGAAATGTCTACGGCAGGTTGCCCCAGTTTCTGACATTACTATAAACAGTCACACTGCAGACATCATACTGGTATGACTGAAAAATTGTAAAAGCTACATTAAAAATACAAATCACACACACTATAATTTCATTTTTGTGAAAGCTATATGACTCTAGATGACAAATTAAAGCTTTGCATATGATCATTGTTAATAATAAGTACTTAACTTCTGAGCAACATACCCTGCATCATTTTAATTATGCCTTTATCTTATTATTATATATATATATATATATATATATATATATATATATATATATATATATATATATATATATATATATATATATATATATATATATATATATATATATATATATATATATATATATATATATATATATATATATATATATATATATATAAGTAGTATAGGAAAATGAGGGTTTTGGCCCACCACCCCTCCCACACCTCCTCCCCCACCCCCGCCAAACCCTCATTTCCCTATACTACTACTATGTAGACAGATATTTTGTAACCAGACAAAACAACAGGTGTTGGAATGCGATAAGCTCTGTCAACAGAAGTGATGAATTTGTTAGAACAGCGTATGTGTGGAATACGATTATTCTAAAGACGGCAAATAGGTTTTACCACAAATTTTTTATCAGATAACAGGATGAAAATTAAACTATGCATTAGAACGTTTCAGTTAACAAGGCGGAAATTAAACTAGCATTAGAATGAAAATGATATTATTTTATATCTCATTACCAATGGTTAATGTTTCAACTGTTGATATTAAAAATACTTCACTATCACGACTATAGATACTAAATTTTACTTTACCGCTCACACAGCGATGGGACTCAAACAAATCTTTCATTTCTGGTTTGTTCAGAGGATATTTTTTGTCGATAAAATACACCTTTGACCGATCTAGATCAATTGTGAGTTTAGTATAGTTTTGTTGGCTAATGGGGCTGTGAAAGTTTTTAAATTCCGCTAGCAACTTTTGATACAATTGTTCGAGATAATTGAAATACACGCTGTTATCAGATCTGATGAGCGAAAGTTTTAACTTGTCACGTGTTCCATTAAAACATATAACTGATGTTTCATTATTAAATTCAACTGTCAATTGTTTACCGTCCATCATTAGATATTTGATGTTACTATTGTAGCTATTTGTCATTGTCAAATTTTCAAACATTATTTTATAAGTTTAGATAAAATTTCACTTGGAAAAGATAATGTCGAGTATAGATCTATCATCATGACAATACCCAAGGGCAAATGTATCTACCCCATTTTTACAATAGCGTTTGTCATCAAAATTATACAATCCACGTTTGATAATAACATCTGTTTCGAGTTTATGATGATTAGTTCGAATTGTCATAGCTCTTATAAAACTAACACCGCCATCAAGCGCATACATGTAGTCTTCAAATTTCGTAAACTTTTTAACAAAATCACGAGGCAGACCTTTTGCTTTTTTCGTTATTTTATTATTGTCCAATAATACGGCATACATTTTACTACGTAATCCGATAAAGTATTTGATAGCGCTCGAGTTAATTTCATATTTGAACTTACCAATCACCTTTTTATTTGTGTCGTCATGAAATTTACTGTCACGTGGATAATCGGAAAGATCAAACAGATGTCGATTATTGTACATGTCCTGATAGATGTCCTCACATTCGATTTCATATACGAGCGAATCAGTATCAGTAAACAATAATCTACTAGCCGGCCACTGATTTTTAACAAAAGTGTAATGAAAATCGTACATCAGCCACTTTGATAAATCTAACACTGCAGCTCCAACATAGATCGGCTTGTTTAGTTTTAGATTTACTTTTCTTCTTTGTATTGCAACAAGATTTTCATTAAATATTTTCATGCTCACAAAATCATCGTCTGACACAAGTTTGTTTCTGCGATTGACATCATTAACTATTTCAATATTTACACGTTTCCTAATATTCTCCATCGTCTTACCAAAAACGGAATTGTTCATCAGTTTAAAGAAGTTTTTTTCAAACTCTGTTTTCGCTGCAGCCCTTTTTGAAGTGTTTGAGTTAATATAACCTCTCATCCACGGCGACTGATTAAATTTTAGTACACGATGAACTTTTCTCAACACAAGACCAGCATCGACTGCTTGTTTTAAAACTTTGTAATGCAAAACGTAATTTTTCTTATCAAGTAAATTTGGTACTAGCTTCTTGACCATGGAATGTTGCCTTGGTGATGCTAACGCTTGTTGTTCTTTTGATAACAAACTATAATCTATGACCATCGATTCCGCACAGAAAGGGTAATCGTTATGTAATTTGTGTAGCGAATTTGGATAATCAAGATCAACTTCAACGAAATAGGAAACATCTTCGGGTATCTTTTTTCTGTCTCCGATAGAAATCGATCAGCCGTGATCCAATGAAATCCACCAAGAGGCATTGGTTCTGCCATCGAATACCCCATACAAGTTATTACAATCTAGATAAACTATATACGTCGAAGGAAGGTCAGGGTTATACTGTTTCAAATATTTGTTGTTTGCTTCAGCATACTTTTTTGTTATCACGCTAATACCGCATCGGATACCTTTTCAATAAAATTGAACATATCAACGTCAGTCAGTAATTCTAACCTTACCTTGCTAAACTTTAGCAGAGCATCCTATGACAACCCAGGGGCAGAATAATACCAGCAAGGATCTAGTCCATAATTATTATAACTGACTTCTCGAAAACTTTCAAAAACATCTGCTAATAATAACACGTCAGTTTTCAAATACAAATCATGATAATCACCAAAAGTCTCACAATCAAACTCTTTCCAGATATCTTGTGCATTCCTGTACTCATCATCAGTTATATTTTCATTTTTAAGTTGTGAGTAAAATTTATCTTTGCCAGGTAAAGATGTTTCATCAAATTTACTCCAGTCGTCGAGGTATTCGTATGGAAAAACTCCTTTTTTAGCTAGTAGATTAAATTTATCTCCAAAACAGTCTCTTAGGTTATCAAATTTACTACAACCTTTTACTAGATCATCTAACGAGGCTGCCATAAACTGCAGGCTGTCAATAAAACGCAATTTACCTAGCGTAACTGACATGTACTTTTCAAAATTATTTGGGATGCATTTGATGACGTTATCGAGTTTTAGACGAGATTTTATATCAGGATCACCAAAAGCTTCTACTATAATATGGCTATCATATCCTCGAAAATTGTGAAGAATAACCGGAATAAAATCTGGAGCATGAAATTTTAAATTACACTGATTATGAGCCGCTCCACGATACTGTCCAGTCAAATGACAATGGTCATGTACTTTTTTGTTGTCAGTATCAAAAGCTTTTTCAAAAATATGACAAATTTCTGCTTGCTCGTGATCTGATTCTTGTTGAGGTGTTAATTTTAACATTGGCGTTACTTTTTTCAAACGAGTAAATATATTATCAACTTCGTTAATCAACTGCTTGAGAAGCCAAACAGCTGGATTTTTACCACGATATAATTTAATTGGTTTAGATAATCTAGAATCAGTACAACAAACTACCTTATACGCTACTCCACACGGAACATGATTTTGAACTTTTCTTGTACTCGATTGATTAGGATTATTTTCTACGCCAAGTACAGGTTGAAGTAAACACTCAAAATCAGCGTATATAACGAAAGGAATTTTTAGTTTGTGATTATGATGGACAAACTGTAACACACTATCATTTTTAGATGGCATTGTTATTCTTTGCACATCATTACAGTACTGCAAATGCTTTTGTAATGTTTCATTGTTAGTACAACCATGCAAGCAGCGGTAACAAAAGAACTTTTTGTTCCTATTTTTATTGTACTGTTTACCAACTAGTCCGTTAAAGTTTTTAATCCAAACGTAATGATTTTTGTAAAACAGTAAATTTATAGTCGATTGTGAAGCTTTTTCTGAAATATATCTCGGATATACATCCTCTTTTTCATCTAGTTCGAAAACGTTAATTGAAACATTATTTTGCTTTTCAAATTTTGGTATTTGATTTTCTGCCACAGGAAAGTTAACATCTTTAAAATTTAATCTAGACACGTGACTGATATATTTTTTCAACGCGATCAGCGTGTTTTTCTGCTGGAAATAGTGCGGAAAGAACAGCCCATTGAAAACACTTGTTATCTACGTTTTTGATGTTTATACAACATGTTTTACTTTTTATTTTTGGTGGCAGGTCGATGTATGAACTACCTCGTAATGCGTTATATTTCATCGTGTGAAACAATATTTCTTTGATCATTTCAAACTTCCAACCCGAACCTATTTCAGCGAATTCCTCTATTTTTTTCCAGATTTCTTGGTGTATTTCATCAGATAGTGATAACAGATCAGTCCCAAGCAAAACACGTCTTGATTTTGCGTTCATATAAGGTTCTGCAATTTCCTTATTAGTTAATTCTTCCGTTATAACTAACTTTGAAAATATAACATGATATTGCACAAATAATCTGATACTTTTGTGTTTTTCGAGCTCACGTTTTACAGTTGTCTGTAGTAGGTGGTAAAGATTTGCTGCATTAAAATTTACTAAAACAATTTGATTATCAAACTGATAACTATTATCAAAACCTGCAAAAGCAGTCGCTATTTTATCAGGTTCTCCCCTAAGACTTCTCTTAGCTATATCACGCAATTTTAACATTATTATACTATAATGTAATATCTAATTGATAATTTCCTCACACTGCGCATGCGCTAAAAATCAATTAGAGATTAAAAAATCTCCTATAGTATAATGACAGCAAATCTATCAAACACATGTGAGCAAGAAGCAGCATATCAAATTCACCCAAAGTATAACTTTATCTCACACTGCGCATGCGCTAAAAATCACTTAGAGATAAAAAAAATCGCCTATAATATAATGACAGTAAATCTGACAAGCGCACGTGAGCAAGAGATTTATCTTGTTCACCCAAAATACAACTTATACGCTGGAAATGTATTAGGTTCAGTTATTAACATCAAAACTAGAATATCTGTTGGCAAATTAACGTCAGCGGGTTATACGATTAGTGTAAAGGGAGATAATGCCGAGAGGATTGTAATATTTAGAAAAGATTTTATTTACACGTTGTTTTGCGATGATATTCCAGAGGGACAGCGTGTATCTCATGTGAATGATAAAGTCACTGATGACAACATTGAAAACTTTTCCTTACAAGATGAGTTTCAGCCGCATCCGGTCTTTGATTTATACGAGGCTAACGATTGTGGTATTATTAGAAACAGAAAAACTAAAAAAGTTCTTGGTACTATGAACAATATGGGATATATCAGGGTAATTGTTAGAGGAACACTAACAGATTTTGTTCATTATCTTGGTCATAGGTTTGTTTACGAGGTGTTCAACGGATCTATACCCAATGGTCTTGTTATTAATCACATCAATAACGTAAAAACTGATAATCAATTGAGAAATCTGGAGGTAGTGACGCAACAGGAAAATGTAAGAAAAGGACGAGGTGGTGGTATTAATTTTAGATGTCCAGCAAAACCTGTTATTTCAAAAAACCTTGAAACGGATGAGGAGATCGAATTCAAATCGATCGGCAAAGCATTATAAGATAAATTCCAGAGCAGTAAAATTTGTAGCTGATGGAGCAACAAAATCAGCTTTTTCAAGAGAATACGATGCTAGGATTGGTTTTAGATATGATATTTGATAGCTCGGTTTTATTCAAGCAATGATGAGCAAATGCTATGATATCATCGTGATTAAATTTTAGCGTCGTTACTGCACTTTCATTAATTTTATTCTTTTCTGCTTCTGTTAGCAATATTTTATGAGAATCACCTTGCATTACAATAACGTCAACACTATAACCCAACAAACATTTTCTTACCGCTTCGGCTAGTTCGTTGTAATTTACTATATTAACTTTTTGGTGATATTTTATCTCATCAGTCATCTTATAATAATAAATTAGATAAAAATGTATTATAATAATGGACTTGATGAAACTACTCGCTGAACTCTACAAACAAGATACTAGCGACAAAGTCGCCAGCGATAAGGTCGTCAGTGATGAGGTCACATTTTCCAAAGATTTCATAGACAAATCTATTGGTTTTAATGAAGATGATATTTTATATAACAGCGAATCTGATGATGATGGTAAAATAGTCACTGTTGCTGACAGATCAAATTACAGCAGACCAACAACTAAACGATATAATGTCAAGTATCACATTGCAAAAAAAAATAATGAAATTTAATTTTACCGTTGCCGAAAAACAACTGTTTTGGCAGCTAATCAAACCTTTCTTAAACATCAGGATTCCAGGCCGACAGAAAAATATCAAATTCGATTTCATATTTGTCAAGATTTTTAATCTAATGACGATCTCTGACGATCGTAAGCAGTATCTAATATCATTATGTAAACCAGTAAAATGTAAATCTGTCAAACAAAAGTATGAATTAATTTATAATAACATTATATCATAATCTGCTTAGTTGGGATCCAACTGTTAAATTTATCACTATACCCACGCCATTTGACTAAACTTTTATTTCCTTTTTTTCTAATCACTTTCTCGATAACAAAAACATCCTGCTCAGTTTTCTGTAGTTCTTGTTCATAAAAACTACCTACGATCGGTTCCCCTGCCAGATCTTTTAAAACGTACGTTACAGGTATTGTGAAAAGTACCTTATCAACTACAAAAACTTCTTCGCTCCAGTTTGGAGTAAATCCTTTTGCAAATACCTTTTTTGTCAAAGAAATTCTAACTTTATCACCAACCTTAAATTTATGTCTGCGGTACATGTTTATATTTGCTAATATTGGATTTTTAATAGCTTTTTTAGGTGTCATTTTGATGGTTCGATGTTTCGTGTTATTATATTCACCTACGATTTGAGAAAGGTCATCGATGTACCTGTTGGTGTTTTTAGCTGTCATATGTTTGTGTAATTTCTCGTTTAGCGTGCGATTAAATCTCTCAACAACAACGCTTTTACCTTCGTTTCCTGTAACATACCTTTTTATATTATTTTGTTCTAGAAACTGTTCAAACTTTTTGTTAAAAAATTCGGATCCGTGATCAGTCCAGATTTTATTCGGTTTTCTTTCTGTACTCGTTATTATTTGTTTTAGCGCATCAGTCATTGAAGTTCCTGTCTTATCCGAAACAGGTACACTGAAAGCGTATTTGCTAAAAACATCTATAACATTAAACAAATACCTTTTGGAGCACCATCAGCGCCAACGTTAAACTGAGCTAGATTGGATACATCCACCAAATATATTGCCCAGATATCATCTACACCATTAGCGACAACTTTACGTCGTGGTAACTTTTTTTTAGATCTGTGCAGCTCGACTGCAAGATCATCGTATATTTTTTTTACCGAGTCCGAGTTTATATTTTGCTCCTATCATTCCCTGAACAAATTTTCTATCAAAACGTTCTCGTAGATTTGTTGGCTCCATATCACGTAATTCGTCTAACATTACTTTATCACAATCTGATTTTGAGTTTTCATGATCACGATAACAGATATCATGACGCATTGCTATTGCATCCACTTGATTATAAGGCTCTTGGCCTGGCAACGGATTGTCGTTTTCATCTAGTTGTTGATCTAGCGGATTCCACGGACCAGTATACCGATGACCTGGCAATTTCCAACCGCCTTTTGGTTTGGTAATTTTCCAATAATTTTATGTATATCTATACCTGACCCTATTATTTCTCTGTTGTTACAACATTGACAGTATGCGACAATTTTATTTTGCTCAAGACACAAATCTCTGTCAGAATCACAGTTGCATATCATTCTATATTTTTAGTCGTCGACTAAGATAATATCAGGATAACTAGATCCTAGCGACATCTCTGAGGACACTGTCGCTGGGGACACTTTCTTTAAAAACATATTTTTTCTTTTTCCACAGACTGCACAAAAACTTTTTAATACTATCCTGTTGTTTTTTGTTTTTTCTGTTGTTTCATTAATATTTTCTGTTTTAGTTCTACACTTGAGACAGTATGTTGACATTATTCTATTTTTAAGTTTAGATAAAATTTATTGCGATCTCATCATTAGCGTGAGAAGGATGCTTGTCAAACTGTAAAATAAATTTTAAAAAGTTAAGATTTCTGCTCAACTGTTGGATAAACATAATACAATAATATCCGCAAGCAGACGTTCCAACAGGTTGGAGTTGATTTGACGAATAATATATCGTTTTAAATTTTTTATTCATATACTTTTTTATTACATCGCTTGGAGGAAGTCCAAACGAGTCGAAATAATTATTATTATAAACTGCTACCCAATGCGTGCCGGATCCGTCATTAAAATCTTGTATATTAATAACACACGAACTTACAGCTGATGGTGATTTTATTGCTGCGAGTTCATCTTTAGAATAAACTCCGTGAAATCCAGGAACCGCTTTTAACTTATCAATGATATCAAAATTACTCAACGGGGTGGTCGAGTTCCCGGTAATGTTAGACCACGCCCGATTCCTAAAAGATTTGGCAGCAGACTTCCCGCTAGTCCCGCCAAAAGTGGAGCGAACGGAATAATTCCTCCTTGTTTTGGTTGATTGCATATGCATTTGCATTTTGGTGTTGGCGATTTTGTTTTTGTTGTTTTCTTTTTTTTGTTGTTGGCGATTTCTTTTTCTTTTGTGGCATTATAATATATCATTTACATAAAATTTACAATTTTTTTATTCCACTTCCACGAATGATACCATTACCTTCGACTGCTTTCTTCGTTGCGCCAGATATTGCTCCAGACGCTGCTGCCAATTCTAATGTGCCTAAGACTGGTAAAATTTTAGGCATTATTGTACTAGTTAATACTGATAATGCTGGACCAAGAAAACCACATTCTTTTGCCATCGCTGTCATTTGTGCAGCACTCAAATTTAAAACAAAAGTTTTTTTTTACGATCATACTTTTTTATTTGATTTTTTGTTAGCATTAATTTTGTTAAAACACCATCAGAAATATTAGGATTGATTTTTAATGATACCTGTTCTCGCTTTGCAATATCAGCTACTAATTTTTTAACCTGACCATCAGTCAAATATACTTCTTTCACAATATATTTTGTCATTTTATATAACAACTGCAGATTAAACTTGAACTGTCATTTTACCTCCAATAGAATCTACTGTGATAAATCTATCACTAATCACTAATGCGTATACGTACAACGGCGCTACTGGAACCGCCCCAAGTGTCCAGGCAATTTCAATATCCGCTGTGCTGTCTACAATTCGCTCGTTATGATTACTAACATCAAAATGAAATATAGGATAAAGGGTACGAAATTCCTCTGCTGATATTTGAGTTCCATCTTCAACATCTTGATATTTTTGTATTGCGTCAAGCAGGTACATGTACGGTCGAGAAATATTTTTATTAACGTCATCAGCAAAATTGCACTCGATAGCTCGTTCTGGATATTGCTTTGAATTTAATCTAGCGTATATTCGTCTGACATCAGAGTGATCAAATATTGCATTATTTTGTTGTTGGTTGCCTCGTCTGGCGTGCTGTTGAAACACGACAAATATGTGTCTCGGCGGTTGTTCGCTTGATGTTGTTGTGACCCTCCATGTGTAGTCAGTAGTATTTGGAACCGCTGTCTGATATATCTTATGCTGCTTAAAATAAATTCTGTTTGTATGTTTATCAAGCGTACTATTTAGTTCTGACATTTTAGTGATTGATGGTGTTATACGTGGCATCCACAAAGCAAATTTGTTTATAATAAACTGTACATCAACCCCTCCAGATCTAAACAAGCAATCGTTTTGGTCTGCTCGATCTAAAATAAGAGTATGTTTTACTCCACGGAATACTTTATCATGATCGCGACAAAAGCCGAAAATTGTGCTTAGCGGAAGCATCATTGTAATTTGACGTGATCCTGCTGCAAGTTTTCTTCGCCTAGCAAAACCATCGTTATAGCGTGGATTTCTCACGTCAAGTGTGTTGAGAAGTAAATTTAACATCGCAGTACCGTTTGCATCTGCAGCTGGTGGTGTTATATTTAGATTATTAAAAGCTGCTGTAAGAGAAACTCTTGTAGCGTCTGCATTAGCAGCTGCACCTGGTGCGACAATAGCTAGCGCGTCTGCATTAGCAATGAGAAAATTTCTCACAATTACAGCATTTGCATCAGCATCATCTCCATGTACTATAGCGCCTCTCTTTAAAAATTCGGTTGATTCAGCTATACCCCGTCCAGTATCTTTAAACCACATCATATTAGTTGCAGTTGATCTTGAGTAATCGTCGGAAAACGAAATAATATTCAAAATTGTACTTGCAACTTGTAGATGACTTGAAATATCTTCTATAGTTTGATTGGCCAGTTGATATCTAGAACTTTTGAATAAACACCAGCCGTTATTTATAAGAGCTACTTCTGTTCCAACTGCAATTGCAGCAGGTGGATTGGCTACTGTCATAATATGACCACGAATTTCTAACATAGCCTTATGTGGCAGTAGAAATACATATTCGTCTCTGGTGTTAAAGGTTCTAATACCAGCTTTATTTGGTTCGTTAGAATTTTCATCAAGGTACGCAACAAACTCAAATTCTGTCACATCATTGTCGATGTCATAAGTTTCTGTTAACTCGAGATAATTTCTAACAGACATTTTATTTTATTAGATTATATAAAATTTTATTGCGGCACTGTTACTTTAGATATTAATTTTGTATGATCTGCTCGCCCTTTGGTGATAATAACTTTTTTGTTGTTGTTATCATAGCTTTTTGAGTTTCTTTTGTTGGAGCGATTTCTGAGATAGCTTGTTTTATTTCAGATGCAGTCGGTGGATCTCCTTTTATTTTATCAGCTATTTTTTGTCCCACCGCAGTCCCAGCGGCAGATGCAGCCCCAGTTGCAAAAGCTTTACCAGCGTCAATAACAATTGGTGCAACTTTACGTGCTATACCCGGAATATTTTCAAAAACTTTAGTGAATATATTTCCAAAAAATCCTCCTACTATTTTTCTTCGATAAACTTTTTTTCTTTGTTTCATTATATTTGATGTTGCATAATTTTTACTTTTGCTCGCGTAGATGTAAATAATAAGTTACAACTTCATTATTAACATGTAACTGTTTTCCTGATTGATCTCTCAACTGCATTATTATACTTGATATTTGATCTTCAACGTTTAAAGGATAATATATAATATGTCGTGGAGTTATTTGCATGAGAGAACCTGGCGAGACTTCTGGTGAGAAACTGTAAATCGTTTGACCTTTGCTACCTTTTGATGTATAAGAACCAGAAGCAATAGAACAATTAACTAATATTGTATTTACTTCTGTTATATTTGCTGGCAGTTCACTGTCATATGTAATAGGCTGATCAAGTGCAGTGTAAGTTTTTTCAGTAAATCCTAACAGTTATGCAATACTTCTTTCTCTTGGTTCAAGATTGATTGCTATATTTTTCAAAGTTATCCTAGTTCGCAATGTGTTATAATTTGCTGCTAATTCAAAATTATCAGCCACACCGTCAGCTTTTGTGATGAGCTCTTTGATTGTCTTGTTTAGATCAATAATATTATAAGCTCCTTGCGGAATTTTTATTTTTTTTTGTTGTAGATATTGGAGATGTTGTAATCATAGTAAAATACATTTCATCGTTAACATCATTTTTCACGTTAGGTATAGCATTCCAGCAAGTACAAGAAATTAATCCAATTTCATATTGTTTTGTAGGATCTAGTTGGATAGGTGGAATATAATTTACTGAAAAATTTGCGCTATCTATCGCAGACTCACTAGAGTTTAGTAATAATGTTGTTTGCATTCCTTTAATATTATATCATTTTACAAAATTAAGTCGCGGTGTAAAGTTTCATATTCGTCAGATGTTAATAATTCACTCGATCTTAGATGATCAAGTATGTCAATGATTTCATTATCAAGTTCAACACTAACATTCCCAGCTTCCTTTGATGATATTAATAACATTAATCTACCTATCATTTCAGTAGTTGATGTAAACACCTTTACACCAGTTCCTGTTCTTACTCTACTTTTTTGTATACGAGATTTATCAAAAGTAAAAAATTTCCTTCTAAAACTCCACCCACTACCAAAAGGTTTTGCTCTACTATTTTCTGCTGTTTTTTAAAACCTGAGAGCAATGACACCCTTTCTCATTCTATCATAAAGTGGAAGCATATCATCAATTTCTGTAACCGTGTTTAATTCATCTTTAGCAGCAGCTCCGTCTTTAAATATTACATCTAATCTATTGAGTAATGTTTGATATTCTACATCAGTCCACTTGCTTATATCATCAATATCACTTATATTTTCTTTGTTTAAAAAATCATCATATTCACTACCTTTTATCTCATCATTTGCTCTTTTTGTAAAATAAAATCTTTGATCTCCAACTTCCATAAACTTTACAGTAAGATCACCGACTCTTTGTTGCTCCTCTCTGATATCTTTTATGTCTCCTGATAAATTGGTTATAATATTTGTTATTCCTTGCGTTGTTAACTCTGCTAATCTTCGCTCAAGTTCTAGAGGATTGTTTATCAATCGATCTGTTTCAACTTGTCTAGCAGCAGGATCAGCTATATTTGTTGTAAGTGCCTCAATCAGTTTTCTCTTTTCTTTATCAGATCTAGTAACAAGTTTTGCAGCAGCTGCTTCCTGTTGTTCTTTAACAATTCCAACCAAGCCTTTTTCCTGCGGTTGTTTAAGTTCTTCTTCTGATAGTGGTTTAGTTTCAGGTTGTTTACCTAATAGTGCTTCAGTAACCGGCTTGAAAATTGTAGCTGTTGCTTCTGTAGCAGTTACTTGCCCACGTCGTGCTTCTTGTACTTTTTGCTTAAGTGATGCCTGAGATTGAGCAAGTTTTTTTTAGATCTTCTATGTGTTGTCTGTACCTTGCTCGTTTGTCCATTATTATAATTATAACGTTTATAAAATTGAAACGCTTTGCTGTAAGTAACTGTTAATACAACAGCGAAACATTTTAGTTGGATCATTTGTAAGTTCATCAAACAAGAAAAAGTTAAATTTATCTTTTGTAGCATTACGGTAAAGTTCAATAAACTTATCTTTTGTCACGCCACCACATTGCTCGCTTGCAATATTTCTAACGTCAACATTATCCAGTCCTGGAAATAATATAAAACAACCCGTATTTCGCCGAATAAATCTGTCAACATTATAAAATCCTTGAGCGAGATAAACAGAATTACATTGTTTGTTACGTGACAGTGAGAAATACGATCTTATTTTGTTCATCTCCATGTTATTTAGCGGAATATCGTCAAAAACTACTATCTTATGTTCATCTGCATCAAGTTGATTAACTGGAATAAGATCTTCTGGCTGCCTAATTATAAAAAAATCTTCACCAGCTTTAAGATCATCACGAAGCTTGTTATTATATTCGCTTAATAACTCATACTTATCTTGCTGTGGATTGATTGTGTAAATATAAACTCTGTCGTAGTTAAAACTATCACCAAGAAGCAAATTCATAAGCAAATTTGTTTTCCCCGATCCAGTTCGCCCTACAATAAGATAATGAAAATCAGGAAGTTCATTGTTATGTTGATGCTTCACTAGTCTCTCTGTATCAAAGTTTAATATCAACGATTTTGCCATTTTATATAATATTAAACTAGTGTTGATAATTTTATCTAGGACAGTAAAAAATGAGCTACTATACAAAATTTGGAACACTATCAGATTTATCCACAAAAGGTTACCAAGGTGACTTATCCAAATATGCAACTCTTGATCGGCTCAAAAATGAAATCAATAATTTACTAAATCTTACCAGCGTAGATCCAGATGAAGTCGTCATTTTCCAGGACAAAGAAGGACGATTAAAGACGAGTAACGTAAAACTGTCAGATGTAGTTGTACGAAATCCAAATGGGAATATTGTTATGACACAAAACAAGATTACAGATCTTGGAAACCCAACTGAGGATGGGGATGCTGTCACTAAAAAATACGTCAATGATTGGGACGCTTCAATTAATAATGAAATCACAGCGCTCAAAACTGATTTTACCAGTCACGTGAATACATTTTTAAGTTTTCGCAGAAACATAAACAAAATTAGAGATGAATTTTTTGGAAATCCATCAAATGTTAACATTACACTCGCTAATATTAACACAAAACTCAATGATATTAACACAAAACTCAATGATATTATTAGTGGAATTCCTAATATTGTTGAGAAAACGAATATGATTAAAATTCCTCACAAACAGATTAAAAATATTGTGTATACTGTTGCAACTGGGTCTGGTACATGGACGAAGGAAAATAATTCTTTAAAATACACTGTAGAAGTTACTGGTGTGTATAGATTGTCAGTGTTTAGCAGTGCAAAGTTTAAAATAATATTTACCACATTTCCATGGCATTATTTAGATAATAACTTATTTGGAATATTATATGTAATATTATACAAAATTTCTGAGGAGGAATTTACACTTGAACCAACTGATAAAAATTTTGTAGGTCCTTATCGGTGGTGTTTGGAATTTGTAGCTGATTTATCATAACTATGTAAACAAATATTATAATGAAAAGAAGTATAGTTGATTTTAATCACATTTCAAAAGATATTCCAGAAGAGGATGTGGACGCACTAATACAATACTATAAATATTATCATAAAAATCTTTGGTGTGTTAAAAAATGTTACAAATACTACAACAAAATCCTCCGAGTAATATCATATCTACCCTTGTTAATAACCAGTTCTGGTATAATTTCAAGTGGGGTATCATTAAATCCATTTTTGTTAATTATATCTGGTATTGGTGTTTCACTTACAGCGGCGTGTAAAAAAGTAGAACCAAGACTTTTGATAAAAAAGCACGGATGTTTAACATCTATTAAAACTTACAAGAAACTACTTGATCAGATCCGGTCTTACCTACGAGGAGTTAAATATAATATGGATGATTTATTACGTGAATTTCGTATTATTGACAATATGTTAACAGATATTCTATCAATAAGGGTTAGGAAGTATGGAAAAAATTATCAGAGAAAATATGAGTAACGTATAATTTTATCTAAACTTAAGATATAATATAACTAAAATAATATCATTTTCATTCTAATGCTAGTTTAATTTCCACCTTGTTAACTGAAATGTTCTAATGTACAGTTTAATTTTCATCCTGTTATCTGATAAAAAATTTGTGGTAAAACCCATTTGCTGTCTTCAGAATAATCATATTCCACACATACGCTGTTCTAACAAATTCGTCACTTCTGTTGACAGAGCTTATCGCATTCCAACACCTGTTGTTTTGTCTGGTTACAAAATATCCTCTACATAGTAGTAGTATAGGAAAATAAGGGTTTTGGCGGAGGTGGGGAGGAGGTTTGGGAGGGGGGTGCTGGGCCAAATCCTCATTTTCCTATACTACTATATATATATATATATATATATATATATATATATATATATATATATATATATATATATATATATATATATATATATATTATTAATATTATATATTTATTATATATTATGCCTTTATCATTAAAATTATTGTGATGTAAAGCATGAGTGACAATCCTATTAGCCTGCTTAATAAACAGTCAGTTGCTAAGATATACAAGTCAGGTGAGTTATACCATGCTCAATTTAAGTTTAGCATGGGATCGTTAGACAGGCCTTGACTAATTGTAATCATATTTACAATCTAACACTGAAAACTAAAGATTACCTTCTTACTAATCAATAACATTGAATATCTTCTTGCTTCGACTTTCTACAGAGGTGTTGTCAATATTTATTATTTTTTGGTTAAAACATTTTCTTGAAATGGGGTAAAATAACATCTCTGTGCCAACAGATGGAACTAATATACTTAACAATTTAAGGATCTTGTCAGTGTGTCATAAATTAACCAATGTTCAGATTTAACTAGACCAATAGTTGATATTTATGAGTACATGTTACAAAGTCAGGAAAACTCTCCAGTAGTCAGTCAGCCATCAATAATTGGTTTACAAAAGATAACTTTTTTAGAGTAATTGAATGAACATGACCAATGAATGATATGTATGGCTACATGTGACAAAGTCTGCAAAGCTTTACAGTAATCATTCAGTTTTCAGTAATTTGTTCCTGAAAGATACTTTGGATTAATTGAATGAACTTACCAGTGGATGATATTTAGGGCTGCTAGTGACAAAGTCTGCAATGTCCTACACTAATCACAGTTATTCTTCAGTAATTGATTACACAGGACAACTTTGATTGAAGTAATTCAATGTCAGTTAGGTTTTATATACAGCTTTATATCAACAAGACACTGCACATTTAGGTTTCCAATATTGTGACATTCTATTGCATCATTAACAGTATTAAGTTCCCTGATAGCATATTCATCAACTGAAGCATAACTAATGATTGTTGGATTTTAAAACATTTTGACACTACCTTTATAATGATGATACTTCAAATGAATTCAGTTTTCAGCATAGTGCTGCATCATTTAGAGTTGTGTCCCCTTATTGTACCAATCTGATTAGAATTGAGATCTTCAAAGTAATGAAGAAAAAGTCACAGAAATACCAATAGAATTCATGTTATGGTGACCACTGGAATTCTCAGTTAACTTAATTTTAGTAGCTTATCAGATCAAACATCGCATTTCATGTTGGAGAGAGTTATCAAGAATTATAAATTGGGATAAAAAAAAAACAAACAAATAATTCTGTACAACCAGTCTTTTATCAAAAAGATACACGAGTCTCTTATGAAAAATGAATAAATAAAATAATACAATAAAGATGAGCAGTCATACATACAATTATAATATATAAAGGATATACAACATATCAAATTTTTAATTAACATTTTGTACATTTTATATAGTGCCATGGTATTATCACTAATAAGGCGATTAGGATTCAAAGTATCTAACTTAAGAATCCAATAATATTGGGATGTACAAATATAAGACAAAGTACTTATTTTAGTAGTGCTAATACAAAAGATGTATTTACTCTATGCTATAAAACCAGCTACATACCAACTGATGTGATTTGATAACCCATTAAAAATGTAACATGAAATACATTGGACAAACACATAAATAAGTTTCAAAGGGAATAAATAATCATCACTTTCATATAAAAAGTTATAGAGATCCTCAGTTCTCTCCAAATATTTCAACACATTTAAATACAAATAATAACTCTCAACTTGATTATTCTTTCATGCCAATAGATATTGTACATACAGACAAGAAAAATTAATGGATTAACAAGTTAGATACTTTGCATCATGATGTCCTTAATACCATGACACTATTTACAATTGTATAAAATATAATTAAAAAATTGACATGTTGTATATCCTTTATAAAAAACAAAATTATATGTAAAACTGTTTGTTTCTATTTTATCAAAAGTCATATATTCCAAATGATGTTTATCACGGTTTTGTATATCCAGTGGCCTAAGTGGTTAGAGCATCCACTTGGGTTTCATGAGGTAGCAGGTTCATACACTGGCCGTGTCATTCTGATGACTTATTAAAATACTACAAGCACCTGCTTTGCTTGGTGCTCAGCATTAAGAGGTTAGGAATGGTCAGCCAGGTGTCAGGATAATGTGATTGGGTGGAACATGATGCTACAAGTCTACAGCATGATGCCCCAGTGCTAGACATCACTATATACTAAGGATTCTCTATCTCAATCAAATTTGGCATGTACCTTTAGATTGATGAAGGAGCCAAAGTTGCTTAGTTGGCAGAGTGTTAGGCTCATACGCTAAGAGTTGTGGGTTTGATATTTACCAAAGTCTCCAGCATTGGTTGTCTTTGAGAAATGCACATACCTCCCATTTCCTTTGCATATTTTAGCTGCTAATGTGATAAAAGTGACATTAAAATCAAATTAAAATTTTATTGATGAAACCACTGAAAGAGTGTGATCTTGTTTTCCAGGCATCATTTGAAGAGTTATGATCCAATATTTAGCATCCTCAGATTTATTGGATTTTATTGATATGATGTCAAATGAATTTGATTTCCAGCTTTCAATGTGACTTAGAGGAGTTATAGCCTCAGATTTCCTATCTTTATTAAACTATTGTTCTGGCAGCTTACTTTAATCTAAGATTATTTGATTTCTTCCATATGAGGTTTATACTGATAAGTTCTTGATTGATTTCAGTTTTCAGCTGTCTACTTCCCAGTTTCATTAATTTACATCATTTTATAGAGCTGTGGTCTGTTATATTTGATATACACATGCACTTCCAACTCTCAGCTTTTGTTCCTTCAAAGTTTCTCATCGTAAGGTTTGGCTGAATAAACTGTAGCAAGCATTATTGCAATGTGCAGGTGATTATTGTAATTATTGTAATGTGCCACTACATTGGACTGAATGGTCTTGTATAGCAACTGAGTGTGTCACAAAGATTTCTTTGCCAATCTATGTCTTTATTCAAGTCCATGGCCATTTGGTGCATCAGAGTCAATATTAGCCTGTAGAATTTCTTGTCAAGTGCTCTGACCAACCAACTGGTAGCTGAGAAACCATACAATGTTCAAGTATTTGATTCATAGTCCGATTCAAATATAGATTAATTCCATCAATATTGCTTCATGTAATTCAGATTTGAAATAACTGTTGAACAAAAGACTCACACATGGCTTATCTATTCAATACAGTTCTCACTTAAAAAATAAAAACTGTACCATTCATGGGTTTGTATTGACACTGGTGTGACTTTTCACACCCTTTCACATGGTCAGTAATCAACATTAAACCTCACAGATGTTGCTTGTACCATTATTTCCTGTGAAATTAAAAGTTAAAAAAATGCTTTACTGCCATGTGTACTTTTTTATGGACATAATATAATACTGGAGCCACTTACTGTCAGTGCTTTTATGTTACCATATGTACTTACCTATAGGTACAGTAAAACTGCAAACAATGAAAATACAGGTGTACTGTAGCATAATGCACCTGTAGATCAGGGTCTCTATTGTTTGTTCTTCTGATTACTTCTAATAAACTGTATAGTCTTAAATCTGCTGGTGCATTATACCATGGCAGATCTGGTTCTATGCGTTTTGCAGTAAGGCTTAACTTATAAGCCAGTAAATATGGTAGTTTATACTGCTTGGGTTACACACACACACACACACACACACACACACACACACACACACACACACACACACACACACACACAAAATGCTCAATTTTTACAAGATGCACCTTTAAACAACAAATGCTATTAAATGCAAGACATTGATATGGTACAATAAAATATGCACAGGCTTTAAGGATGAGTACATACAGGATTCATACAAATAGTAGTAGTGAACATGTGTAAAACATTATAGGTGAGTACATGATAATGTTGTAAAAATTAGTAATACTCAATTAAACAAAATTATAAAAATGATTGTTTCTGTCAATGTTGACAAAGAAATTTTTAAAGCCGCACAAGTCAGCCAACTTTATATAAGGTGGTATGGAATTCCATAGCATTGCTCCAGAAAAAGCAAAATCTTCTTATAAAACACTGAATTGGGTTTAGGTAAATATATCTTGTTCTTTTGAGATGGATTGTGGTTAATACATATGTACATTTTTAACAAATTTAAAGTTATATTTAAGATAATCAGGAGTCAAACCATGTCAGGATTTATGTACTAGTAAGTTTTAGATTTTGCTGTTGTTTTAATAGGATTTAAATATAATACTGAATTACCCAAACAACAGTATATATTAAAATGGATACATCTTTTCAAATCATATTATTTCTATTATATACAGTGTTAAAAAATACCACTTGATCATGTATTTCTAAATTTTTGTTATTCAGATCTACTATTTGTATAAATTTTAGCTTTGGCATCAAAAAGGGTTTATTATAGGAAAGTAAATAATTCACAGATGGCTGATCTTGTATGTATTAAACCTTCAATATCCAATATCAGCCACTAATTTATTCATAGATTTACACCAAAGATAACCTAATGACCTGTCCATGGATATAAATTTTTATTGAGGATGATAAAAACATGAAAATATGTGTAGTATCTGTACAATAGGAGGTCACAAGTTGCTCTGACAAATGACCCTTACACAGCTTAATGGATACTAAATTGTGAGTCAGGTTTGACTGGAAGCTACACAGACTCAGATTGCATTAATTCACAGGCATATTTGGGTCTATGCAGTTTTGTAGGAGTTATATGTAAAACAAATAATATAAACCCTGATATTCCAGTACATAATGTGATAACAGATCAGGGTTAGTTATTTGTAATTAGACTTTACCTGTTGGGGGCCAATGTCATAGCTCAGTATTTTAAGTTTTCTCTCACTTTCCCTAAGTTTGCCCTATAATTTTAAAGCTGCTTGAGATTAACAAATCTTTGTGTGCTAATACATCATTTATTTGCCACAGTAGGGTTTCTATGTTCAAGGTTGACCACCATGGTGGTCTAGTGGTTAGAGTGTCTGCCTTTGATGTGGGAGGTTGTGGGTTTGAACCCTAGCTGAGTTATACTAGAGACTTATAAAAATTATGGTACTAACTGCTGCCTCACTAGAAGTTGAGCATCAAAAGGATAGTGATAGGACTGGTTGGATTGGTGTTGGGGATAATGTGACCATGTGGGGCATCATGCTACATGTCTGTGGCATGATACCCCAGTCCTAGACATCAGTAATACTACAGACATCATAGTGATATGACTGCAAAATTGTCAAAGCAACATTAAAATCTAAATCACACACACACACGTTCAAGGTCACAGCTCAATATTTTAATTTCCATTGCATGTTCCTTTTGGTTCTGTAACATTTAAATTTGAGAGCGTAGCATGTTGCAACATGCTTACTTACATTATGTCATTAGAAGTTATACTGACTACCACATTGGGGTTCTGTCTTGAAGGTCAAGGTTACAGCTCAACCTTCAAGTTTTCTCATAATGCCACCCACCCCACACTTTATGGAGCCTTTAGGTAGATGTATGACTTTGGGTACATAAATATCATAAGCAGGTACTTTTATGCTTCATTGGGGTGTGTTGACATTACATGTTTCAATTAGGCTTTTCTGCTTTGGTTGCCTAAGTGGTTAGAGTATCCACCTCAGATGTCAGGCTTGCCTACCTTCAGTGTCTGCCCAGTAACTGCCAGTCTTATGGATTTCAGTATTGTGAACATTGTAACCATGGTAAGCAGGATATTACAATTTGTTAAATTTTATTGAGCTCTTTCTTTCTTTTTTATGCAACAGGTTTAGTCAACTTGGAGAATTTTTGTTTATTAACATATTAACAAACATTTTATAATAATGGGGGCCCCTTCTCCTCCAGGGCTTGAATAAAATACATGTAATCTATAAAATTTATACTTGTTTATGAGTCCAACTGCAAACTGCACAGACCCAGATCTGTCACCACATAATTTGTCAGCAGATCTTGGACTTGCAGTTTGTTAGGAGTAAACATGAGAAAAAACAACATAGACCCCGATGCACAGACATATTATGAAGCAGCAGATCTAATTCTTTGTTGTTTGTAGTTTGACTTATAAGTGAGTAATTATGTTACTGTCGCCATTTAGTTTGCTATGATTGTATACTCTCATGCAGAAGCAAAAAGAAAGGGTTGGGTATTTTCTGTGTGAAATAAGAGATTGAGCAATAAAGGGGTGGGGTATATTCTGTTTAAAATAGAAAATTGTAAAAGTAACTGAACATTCCAGACATGATCTTCCCGACTTTTTATGATTTTTGTTTTATTGTTATCATGGTAATGATTGACCACAGTGCTTTTGCCTAGATCAAGAAAGCTATGAAATGTGAAACTAATGTATGGAATAACAGAGATCTTCGAAGAGATATAGAATAGAACAACATGAGCCCTGGTATGTCAACTATAGCAATTTAATCAATTACATAAACAAAATGAAATTAAATCACATGTGACTGATTAACTTTCTCTCAGAAATAGTGTTACAAAATTATGCAAGATTCAATTAGCCATGCTGTTATATTGATAGAACAAATGTCATCTTATGATCCAGTGACTGATCAAATTTAGAATGCCATCATGACATCATCACCTGGTGCTTCTGGTCTTTTCCAGATCACAGCTGGTGATAGGTTAGTGTTTCCATATATGTTTCATTATTTCTCTCTCCTTAGCCTATTCAGGTCATCATCAACCTCTTGGTTGAAAATTATGCTCTTTCCACTTTGCAATACAAGTGTGAAGCTATTTTCTTTCCTTCAAAATAAAATATAGTACCCAACCTCAATACATGTCAGGTTTTCTTCTCCTGGGATCAACCAATATTCTCACTCTCTTTTGCATCAAATATCTAATATTGAAATTCAACAGAACTAGCTATGGTCATTTCACACCTAATACACACAACCCTGTTAATTGTGAATTTATGCATTTCTAGCTGCTCTTGCATTCCAACTCTGAGACCATTGGAATTAAAAAAACAACACTAACGCCGATAATTTGATAATTCCGTGCAACTAGTTTCGCATATAATATATGCTTCTTCAGGCACAAAATGTTTTGAAATAAACAGATGACGTCTTTACAGGCTAAAATAACAATTACATCATTATGTAACTTCCTAAAAAATTACGTCATTAGGTAAAAAAGGTCATAAAAAACAATGCATAATCACAACAACTATATATATATATATATATATATATATATATATATATATATATATATATATATATATATATATATATATATATATATATATATGACAGGATCTAAAAGATACACGAGTCTCTAATGAAACCTGAATCAGTAAAATAATAAAATAAAATAGAGACAAACAGTCATACAAACAGTTATAGTGTTATAAAAGATATACAATTTCACAATTGAAAAGAAAATTATACAATTTTATATAATACATTGGTATTAAGGCCATTAGGATACAAAGTATCTAACTTATGAATCCAATAAGTCTCTCTTATAAGTCTGTTCATGTCTCCATGCACAATATCTATTGGCATGAAAGAAAAATCGAGTAGACAGTGATTATAGGAAAATCAATCTTCAGCATAAATAATGCAAACCATTTAAGACAGAGAACTTAATATTCACACAATTTGTATTAGAAGTAATGCATGAAATCTTACAGTACACAATTTCTATTACAGACAAAACAACTAAATCAAAACTCTTTCATATAATGGAATATTCATTATATTCTTACCATACATTAATCATATAATTTGCATGATTATTTCTGAACTCTAGGAAAAATTAAAGTATGTATTTAAAAAATAAAAATTCAGCAAGAGTTACAAACTTACATCAATGAACACATTTTATATAATTGAAACTAACCTTGCCTTCCCAAGTTCTTGCTCGCATTTGTTTGTGATGTGATGTGATTATGATTTTTAACATAGCTTTAATAAATTTTCAGTTATATTGCTACAATGTCTGCAGTGTGGCAGTTTATAGTGATGTCTAGCATTGGAGCATCATGCCGAAGACATGTAGCATCATGTCCCACCGATTATACTGACACAAGGCTGACCAGTCATAACATTAACCTCTTAATGCTGAGCATCAAGTGAGGCATCTGTTAGTACCATTTTTGTAAGTCTTTGTTATTACTTGATTGGGGATCTAATGCACAACCTTCCGCATCCGAGGTGGATGCTCTAACCACTAGGTCAATGGAATGGTTGGTAATTTGTATAACAAGAAGAATTACTTATTAATTTCCTCATAGTCCTTCAGACTTTCCTCTTGGCAAAAAACTTTTACTGGCCTATACTAATATAAGGGAGATTACATTAAACACTGAATTCTGTCTGGTAACACCCCACCTCCATTTAGCTTTGCCAGTTGGGATTACTTTAATCACTAAATTTTTATCACTCCAATAGAAGTTGAAATAATCCTCTCTAGTCCATCTTTACTAATAATTACTTTTGGAAAATATTATTTTATGATACCCGTTTCAGACTTTCCCCGACTTTTAAAACTTTTCCCTGGTTCATTTTAGCTCTTGTCATTTGCCACTTTTGAGGGGTCCTGAATGGTTGAGTTGAGTGGTCTGAAGCATTCACTGTTATGGATCATCTTTACTAATAATTACTTTTGGAAAATATTATTTTATGATACCCGTTTCAGACTTTCCCCGACTTTTAAAACTTTTCCCTGGTTCATTTTAGCTCTTGTCATTTGCCACTTTTGAGGGGTCCTGAATGGTTGAGTTGAGTGGTCTGAAGCATTCACTGTTATGGATCAACGCCATATCACCTCTGCATGGGTTCCAGTCACAGGCTAGGCCAATGCTGCCAATAGGGGTACATGAGAAAGCTTGGCAGTAGCTTCTCATGGGTCAGTGGTTCTTTCCGGGGGTTTTCCCTGGTACTTCCTTTACTATTTATACTGACCACCATGTATAACCTTTCTTGTGCTGAAAATGGCATTAAGCCCATTAACAACAACAATAACCACTTTTGACCTTGAGTTAACATTGCACTCTATCTAGCTCTAATTAACAATTGAGTGATTCCTAATTAAAATCCAATTCATGCCCCAAGCAAAACAGATATTACATCCCTTGCAGTCAATAATTTATGGAAATCTAATCCATACATCAAATAATGTTCACAGGTCAAGCTGACCCCAACTGAATGCACTGTGAAATTATTCTACAAAAACTATTCTACAAACTTTTGCACCCTTGCATACAGTACAATCTGCTATGAGAGACCACTTTTACTGTTAACCAAAAATGGTGTCAAATGTTAGTCTTATTACAACTATAGAAGATAGAAATATTTACATGAAGATTCTCATCCCTAACTTCGGTATATCATAGTAGTGGTCATTCAAAACAGGTGCTATTTCATAGCAGTGATCTTTCAAGATATGTTTTTCTGTATTTACAAATTTAGTGGTTTTATGTGGATATATTTACAAGTTAAAGATTAGTTTGCCTCCATTATTTTTCAGCTCAGTTGAATGAAGTTTGTGTCTCTTTTGCATTCAGTATTGGTGTTAGATTGCAAGATACACAGTACAGGTCCATTCCTATAAATCAACTCAGTTTCTAATTTATTTTATGACTCATTAATCCCACAGTACTGGGTATATTTCAGTTTTGAATTTACTGGTTTATTTGATACAGTTTTAGTTTGTGCTATCAAATAAATAATGAACTTTTATAATCCAGACTTCAGTGGTTTGATTATACTGATTACAAGGGGGATATTACATTATCAAAACAAGTTATGAAGGATCATTACCCTAAAGGGAGAACAATGAGACCCTATGGTATAATTTTCATGATGGTTTATTTGCATGAAGCACTTAACTGCTTCTGTGGCTTAGTGGTTAGAGCATCCACCTTGGATGTGGGAGGTCATGGGTTTGAACCCTGGCTGAGTCATACCAAAGACTTATAAAAATGGAACTAAGCATTAAAAGATTATTGTTAGGAATGGTTGGCCCTGTCAGGATATCACTATAAACTGCCACACTGCAGACATCATAGTGATATGACTGCAATTTTTTTTTAAAGCTACAAATCACTCACATGGAGCACTTATCTTAAAAACAATATGCCCTATATACTGACTTAGGAGTTAGGTCAAACTGCAAACCTCACAGACCAGATCTACCATCAAATATACACTGGCAGATCTGGGTCTATGTAATGGATAATCAGTAGAACATACAACATAGACCCTGATTTGCTGGTGCATTATGTGATGGCTAATCAGTGTCCATGCTGTTTGCAGTTGGACTTATTAGTTGAGTATAGATGGCATTGTATCACAAAAGTTATATCACCTGCTAAGTATCACAATATTTAATGGCATTTGTGTAGATGTTAATATTCAGTGTTTAGATTTAGCTCAGTTTCTTTCACACTGTTTTATGTACTACTCATCATAGACAAAATGGAGGGCACTGTGACCTACTTTTTAACCTTTTAACATTTAGATAGTTTATATGACAGTAGTGCTAATAAGAAACTGGATGGGTGCATTTTATTTTACATATATGTTCTTAGCATGGATAAAAGTAGATCACATCAACTTATTTTTTTATTGTTCTCTTACACTTTTTTTTAATTATTAGATGGTTTTCTTTTGTTCCTGAGGACAACTATGGAGATTTTATTAATTGACTTTCCCTCGGCATTAGGTCTGCACTAGAATGTTTTTAAATCAAAAGCTATTTGAATTAGAAATTTTAAAAATTTCAGATGAAAAAACATGTCCTGAAATTAATATTGACTAGTCAGTCATCAATTTTAGATGACTGGGAGTAGATTTCTTGCTGAATTTGGAGGAATTGGTTGAACCTAATTATTTGACAAAGCTGAAGGAAGTAAAGAAATTGCTTGGCTGGTGGAGCAGAAGGAAAAATTTGTCTCTTATTGAAAAATTACTTTGATAAATTCCTTGATTTATGCCAAAATCTATAAATCTTTCTTCTGCTCTGCCATGTCCTCCACCCCATATAGAAATTGAACTGAATACATTATTTTTCATGTTTGTTTGGGGTGGCAAAACTGAGTGGTTAAAAAGACAACTATAACTTATAATATAAAAGGTGGAGAATTAATGTTATTGTACTTGCTAAACACCTTTTTAATATGCAAGGATTTCTATTATGTTTTGATGAAATAAAACAGCACATTCTAATAATTTCATTTAGTATTTTGCTCTTATCTCAAAGATATAACCATGAAGTGGAAAAAGAAAACTAAAAGATTTTTGAATGTGGAGATGATGTCCATGTAATATTGGACAAAACGTAACTCCTTACAGCAAGAGCAAAGAACACATTCATTAAGATCTAATAAGAAACTTGGTACAGGTAGCAAGGGTATGCAATTGGTAAATGAACCAACTCTTTTGTTTCGGATAAACTTTTTATAAAAGACACAATGTTGATTAGCTTTAACTCTAGATTCCTACACAAAATTACTGCCACAAATCAGTTTTTAAAAAAGAATAATTCAAGTGATAATGAGAATTATGCCTTATGTAAGGTGGGAATAGAACAAATTAAGCACTTATTCTATGACTGTTCAGTTACTGAATTGTTTTGGAATTTATTTGTGGAATGGATCCAGAATTATGACCCAAATTTTAAAATTACATGAAATGATGTCTTTATAAGAAATAATAACTTTGATGATCTTCTCAACTTTCTAATTTTGCTTGCAAAATGTGTTATATACAGATCACATTGTGCATCAAATATCCCAAATCTCATCTATTAAAAAAAAATGTCTTATCATACAAAAGGCTGGAAAAAATATTTCGCCAAAGTGAATAAGAGAAGTAATGAGTTTAAGAAAAAGTTGACTCTTTTGTCAACATTTAGCTTGATTTCTTAGTTGTTTTTTACTTTCTCATCAAGCAAACAAACAGAAAATGAAAAACACTTACTTTAGGGTTTGTAAATGAGTGGATCCTTTTATATAATATTTGTGTGTGTGTGTGTGTATGTGGATGTGTGTGTGTGTGTGTGTGTGTGTGTGTGTGTGTGTGTGTGAATGTCATGACTACATAAAGGAATACAAGTAAAGATCATGACATAAAATAGTTTTAAGGTAATGCCCCACACACCTGGTAAGTAAAAGTAGTTAGGTAATTATAAGTATGAGTAATTATAAGCAACAGTAATTAAGTAAGTAATTGCAAGAAACAGTATGAAGTATACAAAGAACCCAGTAATAATCTGATACTGAAATGAAGAAGATTCATTTTTTTAAAATACAAAATAATTTTTATGTGACATATACATCAAGAAAAAAAAGATTTAAAAAGGGATAGCTAAATATTACGTATTTTCTATATTTTTCTTAAGCTAACTTAGGAGCAATTGCTCTTTCACAAATAAGTATGTGCTATAATAAATTTAGAAACTATATATATATATATATATATATATATATATATATATATATATATATATATATATATATATATATATATATATATATATATATATATATATATAAGAAATTTTCAGAGTTATATGTTACAGTGCAGCTAATTCACAAATACTGAAAAATGCTGTGATAGTAAGATATATATTTGTGGTAAACAGCACTGTACTGTAACGGAATACCATATATGCTCATATATAAACTACAAGCATGATAGACCCAGATCTATCATTACATAAAGTGCTTGCAGATCTGGGTCTGTACATTTTGTTAGGAGTGATCAGTGGAACAAACAATATAGACCATAAGTTGCTGGTGCTATTGTTGGCAGTTAGATTTAACTTGTAGGCATTAATGGTAGTAATGGTAGCTGAACATGCCTCAGTGGGATAGCTCTTGTTTCACTGCACACAAAACCTTGATACCCAGGTAACCCTTTGCAATAAATAATCTTTGAGCAGGATTTATTTGCTTGTGAATTTGATGATGGAGTTGAACTTAATTGGATTCTGAGGATGTTAGGGTCATACACAGAAGAATGAAACCTATTTAAGTTTTGAATGTTCTGGATGAAAATTAAGTAGATATAAGTGCATGCATGGAGCCACATTAACCTGACAGGATGGATCAGTGTCCAACAGATGTGCCAAAGCTGAGTATGTATCATGTAGTGCAGCCTGCTCACAGCTATTTAAAAAAATTTAGAAAACAATATAAAATGGAGCATTTAAGAATATGTTTAGTCATATGTATCTGCCAAAAAAATGCACCATGAATTGGAGGCATATATTTTCTGCTAGTTTTTCCGTAAAATGATTAATGAAAAGTAATCAGAACATAAATTGATCCTGATAGTATAGAACAAGCAAAGTTGTATGGTAATGACATATAGAAAAGACATATTGATAATGAAACTAAGCTGCTATGCTGTACCAAGACAACAACATCCGGTGGCTGAGTGGTTAGAGCATCTACCTTGGATGTGGAAGGTCGTGGGTTCGATCTCGAGCAAAGTCATTCCAAAGACTTATCAAAATGGTACTAACAGCTGCCTTGCTTGATGCTCTGCATTAAGAGGTTAGTGTTAGGACTGGTCAGCCTGGTGTTAGGATAATGTGACTGGGTGGGACATGATGCCACATATCTGCAGCCTTGTGCCTCAGTGCTCTACATCACTATAAACTGTCACACTGCAGGCATCATAGTGATATGACTGCAAAATTGTTAAAGCTATGTTCAAAATCCAAATATGTCACACACACACACACACACACACACACACACACACACACAGAAAAGAGTATCACAATATCACAAGGGATCTGGTAATGTACTGGAATGATCATACACCCTCAAATATGTGATGTTATTATTAATTTATGTAGTCTCTTCAAAGAACTGTATATACCCACATATAAGTGTGTCTCTTTAGAGTACTGTATATACCCACAAAAAAGTTTGCCTCTTCAAAGCAGGGTATATACTTGCATATAAGTTTATCTCTACAAAGTACTGTATATTCTTAAAGTATGGCTCTTCAAAATGCTGTTATACTCACATATAAGTTTGCCTCTGCAAACTACCATATATACTTATGTATCAGTTTGCTCTGCAAATTCTGTATATACTCACATATATATTTGCCTTTGCAAAATTCTGTATATACTCACATTTAAGCTTGCCTCAACAACCCATGCAACATGCAAATGTAGACCTGGGTCTATACAATTTGAAGTTATATCTGACTTGTGTTTGAGTACATATGGTAAAGGACCAAGACATAAGCATCAGCATTAGCATGCTTAAATTCATATACATATACAGCCTCACTGCATCAAAACCATAATGTTTTTAACTGGGACCTAGGCATCAGTTTGGAGTTGGTTTCATAGTGCTGTACTGGTGGAGGGGACCAAGAGGTGTAACTTTGTACAGTAGATGTATTATATTATATTATATTATATTATATTATATTATATTATATTATATTATATTATATTATATTATATTATATTATATTATATTATATTATATTATATTATATTATATTATATTATATTATATTATATTATATTATATTATATTATATTATATTATATTATATTATATTATATTATTATATTATATTTTTCATGGTTGACTTTATGTATTTAGCTCCTGGCTTTCTTGTAAAACCCTATATGTATCTGCTATAATTGGAATTATGAAACCTGATGTGGCTATTTGTCTGTGTGTGTGAGAGATTAGGAGTTTTAATGTAGCTTTAATAATTTTTTCAGTCATATGCTATGATGTCTGCAGTATGGCAGTTTATAGTGATGTCTAGCACTGAGCACTGGGGTATTATGGCACAAACATGTACCATGATGTCCCACCCAGTCACATTATCCTGACACCAGGCTGATCAGTGCTACGCTGACCTCTTAATGCTGAGCAGATAGCAAGGCATCTGTTAGTACCATTTTTATTCCTTTGGTATGACTTGGCCAGGGTTCAAACCCACAACCCCCGCATCCAGGTTTACAATCTAACTGCAACAGTCTCATCACAAAAGTTTGTCAATATGACCCATATTACACACTTTCCTGAGATTGGTTAAATTTGTCATTTTAATTTTATTTTGTCAGCACTTTTCATGCTAGAATCAACAATGTAAATAATTATTTTCATTTGTACTAGCACTACACCTTTACAACAAAAAAGATGGTTACTGTGACCTATATTTAACATTTTATTAGTTTCAAATTTCCTTATTTAGTAAATGACCACATAGGTTTTTATATGCCTACCATAAGACAGCAAATTATGTTTATCCCTCCTTGTATCTGGTCAACCATCCATCCATCTGTTCCTTATATTATTTTTACACAATAACTTGACTTCTCTACCAGCTGTCATTGCCAAACATTGTTGATGGCATGCACTTGAGGTATGGAAGAAGTCAATTGATTTAAGGTCAAAAGTTTAAAAGTCAAGGTTAATGTGACTTTAGATAGAAAAATTATTTGTGAATTCAGAGATCTGGACAAAATTTTGTTGGTAACTTGCACCTGGGCTAAGCAAGGAAGAAACCCCATCAATTTTGGGGTGAAATGACAAGGTTACCAACTGAAAAAATGAATTATTTATGTACAATTTAGTTTTGCATCACAGACCTGCACTCAGATATGTGGATGAATTGCACTTGGAGTAAGGCAAAAGCCTATCAAAGTTTGGTATCAAAAGGTTAAAGGTCAAAGTCCTTATGACTGAAAAATGTAAAATGTTTTCTGTAAAATAAATCAGTTATTGACCATATTCCTTAAAGTTTGTGATTGACCTACATTTTGGGTAAGAAAGAAGACTGTTAATTCAGGGTTGGAGAGGCTAGTCTGTCAAGGTCATTGTGACTGAAAGAAGAAAAATAGTTTGTTTTTTTTCATCATAGTTTTAGTTCTAAACCACATACCCAGAGCAAAATGTGTGAAGGCTTGCATTTATGGAATGGAAGAGAACTGTTGATTGTGATTTCAGAGGTCAAGGATGTAGTGACCTAATAAAGACTGGGTTATGTAGAAAACATTTGTCTTAGAGCATGTTTCTTGATGTATTGCTTGTGGGTGACTTACACTTGGAGAGGTAGAGAAACCTGTAGATGTTGGGGTCTAAAAGTCAAAGGACATGGTCATCATAGGTTTAATAAAAACAATAATAGTTCTGGATAGTAAGCTAGTGCAAGACTGCAAACCTGACTTTACCATTATTAAAAAGTTTGTCAAGATATTTCATATTTCATGTTTCACTGACTTGATTACATTTGGTATTTTAACTATTGATGCCAGAATCATTAAACTGGATGATTGTACAGATAAATATTAGTCCCACAACCATAAATGGAAATATTTTCTCCAGCTATACAAGAGTGGAGGGCTCCTTGGGTCAGATGTCCCTTTTCACTTTCAGGGGGTCTTGCCAATTATTTTATGCTTATCACCATAAATATGCACATTGACATAAAATTTGTTTAAATGAATAAAATAATTTTGTGCTTATCTTTTTTTTCATATGAAATTGTTGTTAAATTATTTTCACATTCTCTTGTTCAAGATAAGAATTTATATAGATTTTGAATTGATATAATACAGTATGTACACTTAACTCTTTTGTTGGTGTCATCTTTGAAAATTACTGTGTAGTTATTAAAGGATGGAATCTTATTTTCATAATGGTGCATTCATTTTGAAGCCATTATTTTTGTTTGATATTGTTTGTAGTGTGATTATTTTACTATTTCACTGAATTTTGTTTTCCTTGATTGACTAGTCTGCCACTTCCACTAAAGGTATCAAATACCAAAGAATGGCCCAATTGCAACCATCATTAACTTCCCTGTCTCAAACAGATTGTATTTGATTTATATCAGACAATTAGTTGTCATAATCTTTGTTGAGTGTTTGACATGAAAAGTGAGTTTTTGACATGAAAAGTGAGTATTTGACACAAAAGTGAGATCTTCTTTGATTCTTTATGATTCATTCACTTAGAGCTTTCTTAAAGCTAAACATATTTTTGACCATTGAAAAGCTTTTGTCATAGCCCATGCAATGATATTTAATGTTTTAATTACTTAGTGGAATTAATTGAATAGCCAGGACATGAAGCATAAGCTTGCAAACCATATATGGATGGTTTTTATATACACCTTTATTATGTGTTGTCCATGTTAACATTAGAATTTTAGTGAAAGGACAAAGGTGCAGTCTTAAAAAAAATACTATGACCTACATTTCACTGTTTTGGCTTTGTCAGCACCATACTCTTGCCTCAAAAGTAGCTCATTGTGACCTGTATTTCACTAGCATTTTGGTTAAATTTTGTTGAGTTGATGATAACATGAATATTTGGCATTCTATACAAGTACCATCTAACCTAGAATCATGAAACTCGGTGAAGGGATTCAACTTTATAAGTACTACCAGTACATAAGGAAGTCTATGCAATTTTTATTTCATGCTTCATATTACACTTAAAGAAGCTCACTGTGACCAACATATTTTATATTGCATGTGTGTTTGTGCGTACTTCATGACCATATAGATTTTTTTCAAGTTCTGTAAATAGCTAACACAATAATCCTTTCTGACCAGTACAGTTGGAAATAGAAATAAATGTGTATATTGAAGCATGAAATATTTATATGAATTATAAATTGTGATTTGCAATAAATTACCCTCAACAGGTTAATTGTGTGTTATGCATATGCATGAGTATAGGAATTATATAAATAGATTACATGTATTTCATTTGATGCCTTGGCTCACTGGCTCTCATGTCTGTCAGCAGAACAGTGAAACTTTGACTATACTGACTCCTTGTTTTGGATAGTAGAATGAAAATGTGGTCAAATTTATTTCCATTTTTTACTAACAGATACAAGATCCTGTGCTTTGACTATATCAGCTAATTAATATAATTAGTGATACATAAACTATGCTTGTAATAGTGGTAATACTAGCAGTCACTTCAATATTAATTAAAGCCTAAGACTTTTTCACACTACATTCTGGTGGGGGGTGGGGAAGGGGGCATACACAATGATAATTGTTTCTGATATAGATTTAAAGATCAGTTATTTTTTTTAACAAGAAATTGTTCTCTGGTTTTTATGAGTTCATTTTTTTTACCTCTACTTTAATGTCATAGAAAATAAATTCTTGTTGTTTTGTCTTGTATGGTCTGTCAGTGAGGTTACATATCACTGTCATTGATCAGATTGGTCAGAAGTTATTTCCAGCATGATAATTAATGTTTACAGTGACTACTGGAGACTTCTAAAACTGTCATGAAGACAAGCTTTGCAATTATTAATTACACTCTGGGGTTTTTTTTAAGTGCAGTAGTTCCCATATGTTGTTATGTTTTTCTATATTGCAAGTATAAACTTTATCCATGTTTTTTTTATTATTTTTTTTAAAGATAATGCTCATTTGAAAACATAATGTTTACATGACTAACTTTTGGTAATTATTGTAAGTTGTGAATAACATGCTGACATAACTTTTTAAGTTTAGAACATCTTAGAAACAGACATGTTTACAATTTGATTGGAGTTTTCCTTTGGAATGATTCACATCTAGGTTTAAGTGTGCCAAAAATAGGAACTTGATAAAAACATAATTCATTCCTATTTTAGATAAGTCTATGGGAATCTGTTTTGATCAGAATTTGTTCAGGTATAATTCAAGAGGAATTATTATTTGTTTACATTGTTTATTTGAATTACTAAGTGCCCATTGAATTTGGATTAACACATTATTTTGGAATTATTGTGAACTTATTCAGAGACATTCTGGATTGCATAATTGTGGTACATCAGGATATTCAAGATTACTTGAACTTATTCACAACATTATATATTTTTTTTTACTTGTGATAAGACATTTAGGATTATTTGGGATTTAATTCACAATACTTTAAGTGTCTTTTAAATTCATAATTTTTGACTTAGAGAATTCTTTTTCTCTTGATTTTACTTAAATTGGTTTCACTTCTTTCTGTTACTTAATTTAAAACCTAGAGTTGTAACAATATACTCACTGATAAGTCAATTCCAACAGTGAAAAACATAGAACATGATTTGTTGTTCCATAATGTGCCAGCAGATCAGAATCTGTATCATTTGTTCTACTGATTACTCCAATAAATTACATTGACCAAGATTTGCCAGTAAATTATGCAATGGCAAATCTGAGTCTATGCAGTTTGCAGTTAGACCCAATTTATTGCCAACTGTATACTGTATGTCTTTCAGTAAAATACATCTAAGTCATATTATCATTTTCTGAACTATAAAATATTTTTTTATGGCAAAATGCTTTTATTTCAGTCTTGCCAACTGCTATATCTCAAATTCATTTTAGCTATGGTCATATTTAATCATAAATAATGATCACATGTTGTTTATAAGGATAATAATTTTTATTGATATAATAACTATTAAGTAAGTTACAATTTTTAAAAATAATTGTGATGTTTATTTTTTGTCAATAAACCATAGTTTGATGAAAACAAGAACACTGATTTTGTTTTGTTGGTTTTAATAGAACTTTTAATGAACTGTTGACTTCCAAGTACATCCTGAAGAGGAAATTGGAGCCAATTGCCTTTTACAAGAATGCAGTGAGGCATGCAGCCTGGGTTGGCCTGGGCAGGTATTAAACCTGTGACCCTGGGATTAAGCAGAAAAGTATATATATATATATATATATATATATATATATATATATATATATATATATATATATATATATATATATATATATATATATATAGATACATACATATATATATATACTAATACATACATATACATATATATATATATATATATATATATATATATATATATATATATATATATATATATATATATATATATATATATATATATATATATATTTATATATATACATATATATACATATATATATGTATATATACACATACATATATATATACACACACACACATATATATATATATATATATATATATATATATATATATATATCTATATATATATATATATATATATATATATATATAGATATATATATATATATATATATAACACAATTAGAGGTTTAATTAAAATATTTGGGAAAAAATTAAATTAGACATCCTTTATAAAACAAGATTAAATTGCTGACATGGATGGTTCAGAGTATTATATTATTATAAATGCACAGATAAACAGAAAAGGTTCAAATTTGTTTATGTTGATCTCATTTAGAACTTGTAAGGCAAATACTTTATGAGGATTAAGTCAGTTATAAGTAAAACTATTACATTATTTTTTATAGGTCACTCAGGTTAAAATATATGGGATAGTAAGTATTGTGTGTTGCTACCTACGATGTTAAACATACACTATATTTATTTGTAATTCACAATATACAAAATAGGTTTTAAAAAATAATAAATTCATAATAAACATTTGAAGTGTGGAACAATAGAAAAGTTATTTCTGTTTAATGTAGATATGAATTTTAAAATATCTTAATTTGATATTTTAACTGGGGTTTCTTTTTGTTCATAATTCTAACCAAATTTTAATTAAAAATTAGAATTTCTAAAAAAAACTACATGACTTTGTATCTTTTGATTGTTTTTGACACCATTTCAGTATAATCTACTTCAGGACACAACTGACAAATTATAATATACTGTAGTTCTATGTACTTTGTAAGAAAATTGTTAGCAAATATATTTTGCTTATCTACCCAATATCAGTAAAAACAAAATAATTAGAAAGCAGAAAATTAGAATTAGAAAGTAGAAAGTAAAAAAATATAATCCTACTGTTAATGCTTTAAAAAACATTTTATGTTAACAAATACACTTGTTGTAATTCACTTTTTTGCACCATGTTTCAAATGCAACAATGCAAGTTTGCAGATTCACCCAAGTTTCCAAAACTGTAACCAGCATTTATAATAAATATTAAAATTAGTCTTTTAATGTAGGCAACAAAGAATAGATTTTCTTTGAATTTATGAGGTTATAAATAGCATTTGCCATGGTAGCAGAGTCATAATTTTAAGTTCTTTAGTACAAGGTGTGCATGGATGTGTCACTGATGATAATCTTTTGAGTCACAAATCATAGAGAAGTAATAATTCTTGTCAAATTAAGGGTACTTAAATATTATTATTGAAAAGTTCTGTAGTGGAGATCTGTAAATCTCATTCACTAACTAGATTCTTCCTTTGATAAGAAAAAGGGAGGAAAATGCCTATTATGATAGTGTCATTAAGTTCATCTTGTTTTAAACATTATTCAACTTTGCCGATGCTTTACCATTTGAAAGCTAAAAATGGTTCATGCTCTATTCAATAAGAATATAATTACCCTTGTGAACCCAATCAAATATATAGATAATTAGAATCCCATTCGCTTTGCTCCACAGTACTGTCTTCACATTTATGAAAATTTAGTCAATTATAAGTAAAATCTGTTTTGAGTTTTGTTGACACAGGCCACAAACCTTGTTATGGAAGGATAAAAAAAATATTTTGCATCACCAATGAAACCATTTAAAATGTGTGAGAAAATTGGATGCCATTTAAAAGCAAAAAAGTAATTTTTGAATTAATCTTTCAGAACATTAAATGGTCATGTGAAGGGAAATGACACACAATGCTACTAATGTACACAGTTGTTACTTAGCCAGGGCTTACATCACCCTGTCAGGATATATAGCGACAGCAAAGACATAGACTGCATGAATACAATGATACAAACTTTAGGTAGATGTTGGGAATGGTTCATGCAGAATGCAGCATGGATCTTTCATTTCAATTCAGAAAATGAACTTTTTATATTATATTATATTATATTATATTATATTATATTATATTATATTATATTATATTATATTATATTATATTATATTATATTATATTATATTATATTATATTATATTATATTATATTATATTATATTATATTATATTATATTATATTATATTATATTGCATTGTATCAAATCATATTTCATCATATCATATCATATCATATCATATCATATCATATCATATCATATCATATCATATCATATCATATCATATCATATCATATCATATCATATCATATCATATCATATCATATCACATCACATCACATCACATCACATCACATCACATTATATATTATATTGTATATAAAAGTGGTTGAAAATCCAATGTGGCAGGTAATCAAAGTTTGTTTGGATGGATGAATGGAACACATGTAATTTCAACCAGAGGTCAGTAATAAATGTTGCCTAAATCAATAAAATTAATTTTAAGAAAATTAAGTTTTCACATATTTACAGAAACTTGTGAGTTAAGTTGACATCAGCTTTCTTTTAAATAATCTAATTGCATTCACTGTGGTCATTGCTGTTTGCCTTAAGCTTCACTGGCTATTATCATCAATGGCCTTATGAGAAATCATCCAATCACTGTTATACTCTGGCTGTTATCATCTAAGGCCTTAAGGGAAGTCATCCAAGCACTGTGTCATACACTGGCTATTATCATCTATGGCCTTATGAGAAATGATCCAAGCACTGTTATACACTGGCTATTATCATCAAAGGCCTTCACAGAAGTCATCCAAGCACTGGCTATTATCATCAATCGATTTATGAGAAGTCATCCAAGCACTGTTATACACTGGCTATAATCATTAATGGTCTTAAGGAAAGTCCTCCAAGCACTGTGTTATACACTGGCTGTTATCATTAAAGGCCTTAAGGTAAGTCATCCAAGCACTGTGTCATACACTGGCTATTATCATCAATGGCTTTATGAGAAGCCATCCAAGCACTGTGTTATCCACTGGCTATTATCATGAATGACCTTATGAGAAGTCATCCAAGCACTGTCTTATACACTGGCTGTTATCATCAAAGGCCTTAAGGGAAGTCATCCAAGCACTATCATACACTGGCTATTATCATCAATGGCCTTATGAGAAATGATCCAAGCACTGTGTTATCCAATGGCTATTATCAAAAATGGCCTTATGATAGGTCATCCAAGCACTGTGTCTTTCACTGACTATAATCATCAAAGCCTTAAAAGAGATCATCCAAGCACTGTGTCATACACTAGCTATTATCATCAATGGCCTTAAGAAAAGTCATCCAAACACTGCATCATATACTAGCTATCATCAATGGCCTTAATGGAAGTCATCCAAGCATTGTGTCATACACTAGCTATTATCATCAATGTCCTTAAGGGAAGTCATCCAAGCACTTTGTGTCATACACTAGCAATTATCATCAATGGCCTTAAGGGAAGTCATCCAAGCACTGTGTCATAGACTTGCTATTATCATCAATGACCTAAAGGGAAGTCATCCAAGCACTGTGTCATAGACTTGCTATTATCATCAATGACCTTAAGGGAAGTCATCCAAGCACTGTGTCATAGACTTGCTATTATCATCAATGACCTAAAGGGAAGTCATCCAAGCACTGTGTCATAGACTTGCTATTATCATCAATGACCTAAAGGGAAGTCATCCAAGCACTGTGTCATAGACTTGCTATTATCATCAATGACCTAAAGGGAAGTCATCCAAGCACTGTGTCATAGACTTGCTATTATCATCAATGACCTAAAGGGAAGTCATCCAAGCACTGTTATGGATATTTCATGACTATATTCATGGCTTTTATATAGCTTATACATCTTGAGAGATGACAGATAGCAAGGGTAGTGAATGAAAGGGGCAATGAAATACATTCAAGTTTATTGATGATAACTAAGGTAGCAGGGAACTAAGTGGGGGGGGGGCAAGAAATGGGAAAGCACTATGAGTACATTGCTCATCCTCATAGAAGATATGAGATATCTCCACCAAATATAAATCACATTTTATTTCCATTTGATGATTGTAAATAATGATCAATTGGACATAATTATAAAGTCTCAGAGTTGTATATAATTCATTAAAAAAAATTAAAATGGGTCATGAATTGCACCATTCGATTCTATGTACAATACCAGTTGAAAATCAATAGGAGATAGATGTGAGCTCAAAGAGATAAAATTATTAGATTTTAAATTTTACAATCACAGGTTATAATTTTTTCAGAGCTGGGGTGGTCTAATAAGATATTGTATATTTTAAGCACAGTTTGGGATAGTCAATAAGTGTTGTGCATTTGACAAGTTAATCTCTCTCATTTCCCCAGGAATCTTTTACTCAACAGATTAACTGATTAAATTAAAATTATGTAATGATTTAATTGGCAATAAAATTTGCAGTGTCATAAAATAATATTCTGTAGCATTGTATTTATCTAGAACACTAAATATTTGCATTGTCTTGCATAAGCTGCCTGAATGGGAGTCTTTTTCTGCCTGAAGGGGAGTCAAAAGGGAGTTATTTTCTGCCTGAATGGGAGTCATTTCTGCCTGAATGGGAGTCATTTTACTTCTTTAAAAATAGTCTTAGACCTAAACCCAAGACTTTTTCATGTGGGTTATCAGCTCCAAACTGTCTGGAGGGGCCCAGAGTGCCAGAGTGATCTAAAGCCTACACCGTTATGGATCACTGCTATCTCACCTATGTCTGGCCACCATGTATAGCCCATCTTGTGCTGAAAACTAGTGTTAAACCCTATAACAACAGCAACAACAACACCCAAACTACCTGATGATGAAGGCTTAAAATTGCTGGAAAATGATTTTAAAAATAGTGTAAAACTTATGTAACTCCAAGATATCTGTAATCACTCACAGCTTAATATTAATCATGTTTTCTCAGTTTTATCATAGTCTTCTTTTCACCACAATATTTGTAATCACATACTAAAACAACACTCATACTTGCCTAGTATCATTATGCAGCCATCTTGTCACTTAACAATCTGTAATCACTCACACATTCAATATGATTCAGACTTGCTCAATATTAATCATTCAACATGACCCACACTTGCTCATCATTGTCATAGAGCCACATCATCACTGAAAAAAAATGTAATCACTAACATACTTAACCTGATTTAGAAATGCTTAATATTGTTATGGAGACTTCTTAATATTGTCATGGAGACTGCTTAATATTGTCATGGAGACTTCTTAATATTGTCATGGAGACTTCTTAATATTGTCATGGAGACTGCTTAATATTGTCATGGAAAATTCTTAATATTGCCATGGAGACTGCTTAATATTGTCAAGGAGACTGTTTAATATTGTCAAGGAGACTGCTTGATATTGTCATGGAGACTTCTTAATATTGTCAAGGAGACTGTTTAATATTGTCAAGGCGACTGCTTAATATTGTCATGGAGACTTCTTAATATTCTCACCGAGACTGTTTAATATTGTCAAGGAGACTGCTAATAATTGTCATGGAAACTTATTAATATTATCATGGAGACTGCTCAATATTGTCAAGGAGACTGTTTAATATTGTCATGGAGCCATTATTCCACAAAATGATAGTAATCAATTGCAAGATCAACATCATTCATAAATCTTTAATATTAGTATGGACCCTTACCACAACATCAGAAGCTTTGTATAAAATGAAATCATGAACAAACATGCTTAGCCCATGGCATTTAAAGTTTTGAACTTAACTGTGGTTCAGATACTGTATATCATTGTCAATAGTCTTTCTTATTTCATTTTACTAAAGCAAGTGTTCAGTAGTCATCTTTAATACATTTGACTAAGTTAAGAGTACAGTAGTCATAAATAAATCTGGCTAAGGTAAGTGTACAGTAGTCATTTTTAATAAATTTGACTAAAGGAAGTTTTCAATAGTCATCTTTAATACATTTGGTTAATGTAAGTGTACAGTAGTCATTTTTAATAAATTTGACTAAAGGAAGTTTTCAATAGTCATCTTTAATACATTTGGTTAATGTAAGTGTACAGTAGTCATTTTTAATAAATTTGACTAAAGGAAGTTTTCAATAGTCATCTTTAATACATTTGGTTAATGTAAGTGTACAGTAGTCATTTTTAATAAATTTGACTAAAGGAAGTTTTCAATAGTCATCTTTAATACATTTGGTTAATGTAAGTGTACAGTAGTCATTTTTAATACATTTGACAATCAAGAGTGTTAAGTAGTCATCTTTAATACATTTGGTTAATGTAAGTGTACAGTAGTCATTTTTAATACATTTGACAATCAAGAGTGTTAAGTAGTCATCTTTAATACATTTGACCAAGGTAAGTGTACATTAGTCATCTTTAGTACATTTGACTAAGGTAAGTGTACAGTAGTCATCTGTAATACATTTGACTAAAGGGAGTGTTTAATAAACATCTTTAATGCACTTTTAATATAGTGAGTATTCAATAGTAAAATAAATTTTAATAAATAGGTTCAGTAATTTCATTAGTACTGTTTACTAAAGGGAATTTTCAGTTATATCTTTGAGACATTTCATAGATAATTTTCATAGAAATTTGTAGGCAAATTTATAGTGAACTTGAAAAAAAATTTTCCCATCATTTTAATGTTTACCTCATTTGTTTACTCATTACTATGACTAAATCTTACATGGATGTCCCCATTATATTCTTAATGAATTATTCTTAATTCTTCTTCTTCTTCTTCTTCTTTTCTTCTTCTTCTTTTTCTTCTTCTTCTTCTTCTTCTTTTTCTTCTTCTTCTTCTTCTTCTTCTTCTTCTTCTTCTTCTTCTTCTTCTTCTTCTTCTTCTTCTTATTATTATTATTATTATTATTATTATTATTATTATTATTATTATTATTATTAATGTTGATGACAGAATATAATTAATGCACATTACTTTTCTAGTTTTTTTATTAAATACTTTGACATGTATGATCACAAGGGCATATTGTGTACCAGTAATTTGCATAATGCATATGGGATAAAGCAAAACAACCGTAATTTGTTGAGTTAATACAACTCTATTTGCACAAAGTTTAAAAATATAACAAGCAGTTGTTGATTGGATTGTTTCAAGAAAGTATTTAATTTTTAAATAATATTGAGGTGGTAGAAGAAATGAAAGTTATTGTTGCAAGATGGGGAAAAAATGTGACATGTATAAGTAATATCAGTACATGTAGTAGAAATTCAAAATCCTAACATTGGTTTGATAGAGATTAAGAGTTTGCAATAAATATTGATTGATGCTCCTTAGATGTTTCACTTTAACAAAACATCCAAAGTAATTGAAGTCTTTAATTTTCACAGCAATTTTTATATAGTGATTTGCAGAAGTATAATTAAAAAGAAGGTATAAAAAAGTTTTTAGAAAATACACTCATGCATGCCAAAATACACTCATACATGTCAAAATACACTTATACATGCCAAAATACACTCATACATGCATTATATGCCAAGGATATAAAACAGATTTGGCAGCTATTTAATTGACCTATCAATATCAGCATCCATTTTTTGCATTTTATATGTATTTTTCTGAGCTTCATGACATAACAAGAGAAGTTGAACATATCCATGATAAAGAAAATTTGATGATCTGGCATGGACTCTTAGTGTGATATTAGATGAAGAGGTGAGACACAATATGTCAAACTTGAAAAATGAAACTTCTTCAGTATCAAGTGCCTTTTTAAGAACACTTGTCATATTATTACTTCAATACTTACTCAGTTATTGAAGAAATTATTTCATACCAGTTGCTTTCGAAAAAAAACTAGTCAACAGTGATAATAAGTCTAATTTTAAAAAAAAATGGTGATACACATAATCCATTCAGGTATAGAGGAATATGTTTGCTATCATTTAAAACAAGGCATTTACAACTGTCAAGTAGCTAAAGCTGTACACACACTGACAATTTGCCTAAATTTGGCAAATTACCTATACATACCAAACTTCACTATTTGACAAAGTCTTGCATATTTTATCTATGGATCCAAGATGTGGGGCTTCCACTGGGACTTGATATAGAAAAGGTACACATTAAACTGTGTAAATTTATACTGGGTCTGTCAATAAACACACCACATGTTTTCATTTATCATGATTTAGGAAGAATGCACTTGAAAAACACTTGACAATTTTGAAATTCTTAATTATTGGTTTAGGATTTTGAATATGCAAAATAGCAGAGTACCAAGACAGTCTTAAAATTCCAGCTGAAATAGCATGAAAACTAATTGTTTGGCAAATGGTGTAAAAAAAACCTTATTATTAAAATATGGAATTGAGAATGTTTTGTTATGGCAGGGTGTAGCCGTTGAATTTTTAGACAGTGCTGTAAAGATAAGACTCATGATATTAATGGAATGGGTAAATTATGTACATGGCAAAAATATTTAGATCAATATCAGACATTTTGGTAACTTGATCGGTTGCTTCAAAGCAGAAACTTTACTAATTAGAGCAAACACAGAAAGGTATGAACATGTTTGCTATGAAGACAGTATATATATATATATATATATATATATATATATATATATATATATATATATATATATATATATATATATATATATATATATATAACACAGAATAAAATATATTTTCACTTTATTCTGTTACAACTCTATGATCAGAAACTAAGTAACAGAAAGAAGCAAAACCAACAAGTTTTGTAAACCATAATAAAAAATTAATCATGAAAGTTATAAAACGAAAATGTAAGTGTCACTTACTTTATTATGAAGGGAATTCAAAGTAATCTTGAAAGAACTATATTAAAGTACAAAAGAATGAAAAGTTCTGTATAAACTTCAGAAATGGAAATGCACTGGTCTGATAGAATCATGATAAATATCAAAATGGCATCCAGAACTCCTTTTAATAATTCACAGTAAGTTCTAGAATAATGTTATAGTCTGAAAAATGCATGCATTCTATTCCCACTGAACAGTCAAAACAAATGTTTATCCCCTCAAATAATATCTAATTACAAACATAAAATATAAATGAAGACTTTATGTTACAACAGGATCACTAGAAATAAAAATGACTCGAAAACAGGAAGGAAATCGGATTGCTCATCTCTCTATTTATATACACCTTCAAGAATCTATTATGAGCATATTTAGCAATAAATCCCATGTTACATATCTTACTACTCAATCTAATATTTCAAAAAACCTATTCATGTGACCTAACTCATCTAATAAGAATTAACCTAATTCTTCTAATATGCCACCTGACATATCTGTCCAATTGGAAAAGGCAGAATATTGTAAACATATCTACTAATAATTTAATTCTTAATAACTGTTAACATACATAAGCATCTATTTATAGATCCTATGAAATGTTGCAATTCTTTAATACCTTAAAATATACTTCATGCATGTACAAAATCCATTTATAGATAATCTCTACAATATACATCCATGAATAAATATTGCCAAAAAATAGACAAAGTAATGTACCAGATGTTACAAAAAATATTGATATCCTTAACAATTACAGCATGTCCTAAATATGCTGGACTAAGAAGAAATTGTGGTATATATTGCTATGTATATACAGAAATCCAAACATTTAATCGTTCTTCTCATATATACAGATGAAGAATAAGAATGAGCTAATGTCAATGTAGATAAATTTATTTGTAATGCACAAAAAATTATATAAAGTGCTTTGACACCCTGTTTTGACAGGTAACTAAATAGTATTAAACTATACCACCATAAAAAATGACTCCATGCCAAGACTCTATTTTGGATTGCCATTGATTACATTAGAATCTTGAAAGTGTTTGTAAATAGCAATATTATATCATGTAGATATGTTTACCATGAAATGATGTACTGGATATTAAATTGTATGTATTTAGGACTGGTGGGATACAATATTAATACAGTGTATTACTATTATTATTATTATTATTATTATTATTATTATTATTATTATTATTATTATTATTATTATTATTATTATTATTATTATTATTATTATTATTATTGTTGTTGTTGTTGTTGTTGTTGTTGTTTATCAATTAAGTACATTTATTAAAACTTGAGAACATTCTTTTTCTTGATAACATTATATTTATTAAAGTTTTAATATTATTTCTTCTGCTAATATATATATATATATATATATATATATATATATATATATATATATATATATATATATATATATATATATATATATATATATATATATATATATATAAATTCAACAGAGTGGAAAATAAATAACCACAATTAATTATATGATGGTGATATCATTGTTTTTTTATAATACCCTATACAAAAAGTACACATTGATTAGAGAATACATTTTTGGAGCATTGATCACATGACATTGTATATCACTCTTACTCATTCATAATCTAGTATTTATGAACCTTTAATAATGTTTTTATGCACCACATATCCATAGATAGACAATTAAACAATGACAATATTTCCAAAGTTCATTTGAATTTGGTCTGTTATATTTTCTCATTCATACGTAGACTATCAGTATGGTTTCCATTCATGTCATTCAAAGTATTTTGTCCTAACTTTTAGACTGGAGATTTTGTAATGTCATACAACCCACTTATCTCTCAAGCTGTTGTTAAGGTCTTGTAAGAAAATAGAAAATGTAACAGAATATAGAAGTTAAACAATGGTATACTTTGACCCACTTTTGAGGGTTTGAGGAATAATAGGTTGTAATGGAGACTAGAGTTTTCACATAAGCATATTTAGTGTTTATTATCATTCAACAGCAGTTAAAATGTTTCACACTAAAGAGATTTAAAGAAAACATTTTTACAATATTGCTTATATTGAGTCCATGGTTAATTCATACAGAGTTCACATTTATTTCCATAACATTTTTCTGTATTCCCAGCACAGTAGTACCAGAGTGGTTAATTATTGATTGGTCTCTTGACTAGAATTTATCCCAGTTTGATTGTCATCATTGGATCAGACAGGACTGGCTACTGTGTTGAGGCCTAGAGCAATGCACTTTGCTTGCCTCAGCAAGATAAGCAGCATATCTGGGTCTATGCAGTTTGTTAAAAGATATCAGTAGCATAAATTGTATTTATCTTAACCAGGGTCTGTGTTGTTTGCAGTTTGTCCTGACTTCTATGCAAGTATATAAGGTAATTTTCCTGTGTTGCTTTGCCATAAAATACCAATTGATCTGAATTTTGAGACATATACAAAAGCACAGATGGAGTGTACCTAAATTTTATATGCTCTATAATCACAAATATTCATGGGTAATTACATTTTGGTGACTTCACAATCTTTCCTATATTATTCATCAACAATGCAAGTTTTCACTATGTACCTTTTTTGTCAATATTTGTTACTCATGAAATAACAATTAAATCCTCCATGAATATTTTTGAATTTACAATAAACTCTGTACAAATGGCAAAGCACTCATGACCTCATCTTGAGCAAAGGTTGTATTAAAATTATTCATCACGTTTAATATTGTTTAATTTATTTTGTTTATAAGTGAGTGGATACTCAAGATTCCATATGTGCTCAAGTATTTGACTATTTATCAGATCAATTGAGAACAATTAATGGAATTTTCAGGGATTCCCAGGTGGGGCATTAAAATTATTAAAATTAATTGACCTGACTTGTGCAGAACATAAGGTATTGCTTTAATTAAAGTTTTCTATTTCATCCTTAATTTCTTGCACAATGAATTTTCATAAAAGTAAAAAATATTTTGAATTATTTGTATTGGATAGAGTACCATATATACTTGCATTTAAAATGAGCACAAAAGCAAAATGCACAGACCCATATCTGCCATCATATAATGCACAAGCAGATCTTGGTCTATGCAGTTGTCAGGAATAATCAGTATAATAATCAAAATAGACCAAAATCTATCAGCACACTATCAATGGTAGAACAGGGTCTGCTATTTAAGCTGGACTTTATCATAAATGAGTATATAAGGTATGGTAAACTCCATCCAAAAATATTTCACTAACCTTCATCCTGTGGCAAATGTAATTTTGTTTTCTTTTCCATTTTTTTGTCTCACCTGCATTAGAATGTTTAGACAGGTGTCACTAAATTTGGTGAATATTGTATGGTGTTGACCTTTTGTTGGTGTTAGTATAAACAGTGTTGAAAGTTTTGTGTTGGAGCTTTGGTCAGTTGGATACAATGAGGCTACATCAACACATAATTGCAGAGGAGAAAATTGACTACTGTTATTTCTTTGACTGAGGGTAAAAGACTTTTTGAAAAACTGTATATGATATGATTATAAGCAGATACTAAAGGTGAAGAAGTGAACACTGAGAAATCAACATTTTAATAGAAATACATTTTGAAAAAGAATGTTGTCATCAGTTTCATTGAATTTTTTTTATTTGAGGTCAAATTGCAATGGAGTGTGTCAGTATTTGTAATGCTTCCATTCAAAGGAGTTAGTGTCAATTGAATAATATTACCTCCTTCAATAATAATTTATAATCATGTATGTTAACTACTTGCCACATGCCACACAGCTTGTGGTATTAATGTCATTTTAATCTGTGTATGATACTGGGTGAGAAAAAAAAACCCTCACAGTTATAAGTGGTACTTAGTATATAAATACCTGTTCACCTTTTGGGTTATCATGTCACCTTGATGATAGACTGATTTATGATGAATGAAAACTTACAGGTATGATAGCAGCAGATTTAATGTGAGAGAGAGAGAGAGAGAGAGAGAGAGAGAGAGAGAGAGAGAGAGAGAGAGAGAGAGAGAGAGAGAGAGAGAGAGAGAGAGAGAGAGAGAGAGAGAGAGAGAGAGAGAGAGAGAGAGAGACTATGCATTTTCTATAAAATATTTACACCGACCATACATTTTGTATTGAAGATATTCACTGACCATGCATTTTTTACTGAAGATATTCATTAATGGTAGTTTTATATTGAAGATGTTCTCTGACAGAATGCATTTGATAGTGAATATGTTCGCTGACAGCATGCATTTTATATGATGTTCACAGACCATGCATTCTATATTGAATTTTTTTGGACAGAATGCATTTGATATTGAATATGTTCATTGATGGAATGATTTTGATTTTGAAGATGTTCACTTACAGCTTGCATCTTATACTAAGATGTTCACTGACAGTATGCAATTTATTTTGAAGATGTTCACTGACCATGCATCCTATATTGAAGATGTTTTCTGACTGAATTCATTTGATATTGAATATGTTCACTGATGACATGCATTTTTTTTATTGAAGATGTTCTCTGACCATGCATTGTATACTGATGATGTTTTCAGACTAAATGCATTTTATATTTAATGATGTTCTCTGACCATGCATTGTATACTGATGATGTTTTCAGACTAAATGCATTTTATATTTAAGATGTTCCCTGACCATGCATTGTATACTGATGATGTTTTCAGACTAAATGAATTTTATATTTAAGATGTTCACTGACTATGCATTGTATACTGATGTTTTCAGATTAAATGCATTTTATATTTAAGATGTTCATTGACATGCATTGTATATTGAAGATTTTCACAGATCATGCACTTTTTATCAATGATCCTCTGTGAAAGCATGCATTTATTATTGAAGAAATTCACTGACAGCTTGCAATTTATTTTGAAGATTTTCACTGACCATGCTTTTTAGTTTGAAGATGTTCACTGACCATGCATTTTATGTTGAAGATGTTCACTGACCATGCTTTTGATTTTGAAGATGTTCACTGACCAAGCATTTTATATTGATGATCCTCTGTGAAAGCATAAATTGATTATTGAAGATGTTCACTGACAATTCATTCAATATTGAAGATGTTCCCTGACCATGTGTTTTATATTGAAGATGTTCATAATCTATTTTATGTTGAAGATGTTCACTGACCATGCATTCAAGATTGAAGATGTTCCCTGACCATGTATTTTATGTTGAAGATGTTCACTATGTATTTTATGTTGAAGATGTTCACTGACCATGTATTTTATGTTGAAGATGTTCACTGACCATGTATTTTATGTTGAAGATGTTCCCTGACCATGTATTTTATGTTGAAGATGTTCACTATGTATTTTATGTTGAAGATGTTCACTGACCATGTATTTTATGTTGAAGATGTTCACTGACCATGTATTTTATGTTGAAGATGTTCCCTGACCATGTATTGTATGTTGCAGATGTTCCTTGGCCAAGTATTTTATGTTGAAGATGTTCACTGACCATGTATTTTATGTTGAAGATGTTCACTGACCATGTATTTTATGTTGAAGATGTTCCTTGACCAAGTATTTTATGTTGAAGATGTTCCTTGACCAAGTATTTTATGTTGAAGATGTTCTTTGACCAAGTATTTTATGTTGAAGATGTTCCTTGACCAAGTATTTTATGTTGAAGGTGTTCCTTGATCAAGTATTTTATGTTGAAGATGTTCCTTAACCAAGTATTTTATGTTGAAGATGTTCTTTGACCAAGTATTTTATGTTGAAGATGTTCCTTGACCAAGTATTTTATGTTGAAGATGTTCCTTGACCAAGTATTTTATGTTGAAGATGTTCCTTGACCAAGTTTTTTATGTTGAAGATGTTCCTTGACCAAGTATTTTATGTTGAAGATGTTCACTGACCATGTATTTTATGTTGAAGATGTTCACTGACCATGTATTTTATGTTGAAGATGTTCACTGACCATCTATTTTATGTTGAAGATGTTCACTGACCATGTATTTTATGTTGAAGATGTTTCTTGACCATGTATTTTATGTTGAAGATGTTTCCTGACAATGTATTTTATGTTAAAGATGTTCACTGACCATGCATTCAATACTGAAGATGTTCCCTGACCATGCATTCAATACTGAAGATTTTCAGAGGCAGCAAGCATTTTTATTAAAGATGTTCATTAACAATGTGCATTTTATGTCATGTGTATAAATAGTAATTGAGCATAATGTGGACAATGATTTTATTAATCATCCAAATGTACAAAAATTTGAAGATATGCTGATTTTTTAATTATCACATGCAGTTTAAGTGAGACAGTATACTGATATCACAAAAGACCTTGGTGTAGCAAGGGTACTTAGTGCCTGGGGACAAAACATAAACTTGGCACCCCCTTCAAGTGCATCTGAGATAACCAGACATTTTAAGTACTACTACAAGCATTACTCATTAAAACAACACAAGAAAGGAATGGCAAAAATTAAATCTTTAGTTGTATTTTCCTCATATTGGCACCTCTGGTAAATGGTGCCAGGTGCCCAGGGACAACTGTCCCCCCCATTCCCCAACTATGCCACTGACAAAAGAGGAGCTGAGTATGACAGTGCTTATCTGCAATCAAATACAAAACCATTACATATGGTAATGAAAACAGACAATCAGAAGCAATATTGAAATTAATTCTCCCAGGTCTTGAATTTAATGTACATATTATGGTACTGTATTTACTCACTTATAAATCTGTTCCAACTGCATATAATGTAGACCATGATCTGTTATTACATAATGTGCCTGCCAGTCATGGTCTGTGTTGTTTGTACTACTGATTACTCCTAACAAACAGCACTGATCTTGATCCCCTGACACATTATGAAATGGCAGATTTGGGTCTGCACAACTGGATCTGACTTATAAGTGAGTAATGACAGTATCCACAAAGACTAGTAGGTTTTGACATCTGCTAGTTATCCAGACATATACTAGTACCCCAAAAAGAATGTGACTTTAACTGGATTCATTTAAATGATAATTTATAAATTATGATTCTAGGAGACAACAAATAACAATTGATTTTCATGATGGAGACTTTCAAAACTTTGCATTTTATTTGCAATTGTAGTTTCTTACTGTTTATTAAATATATCTCATTAATTCATGGAGGGACATCTTTGCTATCAAAGGGTAGATCATCCACTTTGTTTCATAGATAGAAAGCAATTATAGTCGTATATGCATGTACATTTGCTTGATGACTTTTGGAGCCTCTTATTTTCATAAGAGACCAGAGAACCCACCCGAAGGGTTGGCCTCCAATACCCTCCTCCATGGTTAGCCATCGGCCCGATCCACGTGGAGGGACTTAGCCACTTTGTTTCAAACTGACCATTGGCATTTATAGCTAGCAAGTGTCCTCTTGTTGATGTAGGAGATACTACTGGTAGCAAGCTAAATCAATTGACCAATCAGGCTTCATTATACAAACTAAATCAATTGACCTATTAGAGACTTCATTACACAAGCTAAATCAATTGACCAATTAGAGACTTCATTACACAAGCTAAATCAATTGACCAATTAGAGACTTCATTACACAAGCTTAATCAATTGACCAATTAGAGACTTCATTGCACAAGCTAAATCATTTGACCAATTAGAGACTTCATTACACTAATGTTCAATATGACAACTTAAATGATGTCCACATGCTCTGACTAAGAAGAAAAACTTTTTTTGTGAATGGTTTGAAATTAGAAATTAACATGTGACTTATTTTATTGTCTGCAGAGGACATGATGATCATTCCTAGCCTTCTTTCCTAGGTAAAATAAAATGATGAAACTGATTGGATCATTTTATTTAAGCTGCATCCAATCAGACGGAAGAGTGGTGGATATTATGTTAGCAAACTACATATGCCAAGGGTTGATGTTAAATGAAGTGGATTGACAACCGTTGGCTATTTAAAATGGCAAACATTATATAGAGATGGATACCAAAATTCTCAATAATTAGGTGTCATTAAATCCTATACCTACCTACCTACCTACCTACCTACCTACCTACCTACCTACCTATCACATGTGTGGATTCTACTTCATTGTATTGTTCTCACCCTGCTATTTGTCAAATATACTCATAACAATATTGAGATAAAAATAGAACTTGAGATGTAAAGTTCTGCAATGAGAGAGAAGACATTAATTAGCCCCAGTTTTGAATGCAGTATTACACCACTAAAAAATTGAGGCAATCCCCAAAATCCTCCCTCTGCCATAGAAATTACACATGTATACAAGGAAGTGAAGTGATAAATTTCATCAGTGAGGCAGTTGTGGTATGTTTGTAAAATCAATACAGTATCAAGCAAAAAATAAACACCTGTATAGGTAGAGTTGTAATGATTTTGCTACCTGTGAGATCTAGGAATATGTAAAGCATTACTTATTATGGGTGACTGAGTTTATGTTCATTAATTGTCCTCAGCATTTTACTGTCAAATAACATTTTGAATGTGAGGAATTGACACGATGGCTAACTGTGGGACATGCAAGCTGTACAAGTATTATCAAAATATATTTACAAGTAGGTCGGAGAATTTCTATCCAGTTTAGGAGGAATCTGTGACCCCCCTTGGTGTGATAAAAGAGACAGGATCATGAGGTTTAAGCCATTTAATCATGAGAAGTATTTTGTAGATAAAAACATTAAACATCAGTAAAAAAAATTCAAAACGTTTTGACACCCATAGGCATCCAATGAATGCATTGCCAAAGAGGTCATTCCCTGTCAAAGGTACATTTTAATTTTTTTTACATATTATAATTATGTTTATTTACATATTATATTATGAACATAACAGGATATCAGTATCATAAAACTGTAGGTTTTTCCTTAGTCAAATTGGAGTTTACTTTTAATTTCACAATAAGCTTCTGTTGAATTTTTTATTTTGTTTATGTTTGTTATGCTTACCACAATTTACAAAGCGTGCATCTTCAAATTATTACAGAATTTGAATTTGTTTTGTTCATATTTTACATATCTTTTCTTGTTTGATAATGTCTAAATTTTATGTACATGTTACCTGTTTTGTATCTTTGTGGAATCTGCAAATTGTTGGGTTTCTAAAGTTCATGGTCAATGATGTATTTATATCAGTACAATAAATTTTTGCTTTTTGCTTAATTGTACTTCTTTTTGTTTTGGAAATCTTTCTTGAAATTAGATTTGAACAGTAATTTATTTATTTGTTAAAACTTGCAAGAGAATTTTATTGCTTTTCAGTGTGTGTGTGTGTGTGTGTGTGTGTGTGTGTGTGTGTGTGTGTGTGTGTGTGTGTTTTCATTATACCTCATTGTTTCCCAAAAATGCCTATGCAGTCTGTGTTAGAAGATATTGGTCACATTCTCCCTTATGTATAATGTTTTGTTGTCATTGATGTTTGACCTGATTTGATCAACACCATTTTCAAATTATCCATAAATGCTTAAACAGAATAAACACTTTAGCGCAAACTTCAATGAGGAAATACTTCCCTTTAAATCTTAAAATATAACAGCATCAAAGAACCATAATTTCTTTTTATAAAAATGACTTAAGAACTTTATTTGTAATTAGACATAGCTACACCCCCATAAAAAGGTGAGTTCTTATGGAAGCAAACATAATAAAATCACTTGACATAAACTGTATGTTAATCCATTTACATTTACATTCACCAGAACACATGTTTACCAATCCACTTACACAATTCTTTATAGTTAGTTACTAGTAATAGTTCTGGCTGGAAGCAAGTTCATTTGAAGACATTTTAGCAATGCTAAAGTGGAAATTTTTTGTAATTTTTAGAAATGGGAAATTTAGAAATCTTTTTACTGTTTCACTATTGAATATCATAATGATGCATCTTCCAATGTCAGCGAACAGATTTCATTTTTTCACTCTTGTGTTCTCATCTTTGCTAGCCAAGGTTTGTCAATCCACATCATCCTATACAAACCTCGGCTAGTAAAGATGTAGAACAGGCATGGGCAACTTTCTTCAGGTCATGGGCAACTTTCTCCAGGTCATGGGCCAGATGAGTGATTTTTCAATTTACATCCTATGATGTAAATAGACAGATTAAAACAGGGTTGCTGGCTGTAGTTTGCACATGCCTGATGTAGAATAATTTATAAGGCCCCATCGCTAATCAAACTACCCCAATGCTGGGTGGGAAGTGGTGGTTCTGAGTTGGGGTGGGTGGCAATTCAGTATCAGTAGTGGACATAACCATTATTAAATATAATCGAATGTATTCATTGAAAGTGTATGAACAATAATGATAGGCTAAGCATATGAACAAGACACCAACTATTGTGGTACATGTATATTCTGAAGTTTGAAGTCTATCTCAAATGCTTTAAGCATTATCACATGCACAGAAATGGGAACAGTCTATTGTTCTCATGTAATCACTTAAACTGAATCCAACAGGAAACATGGTTTGAATTTTATCTATTATATTTGTTTGTAATAATGATTCTGTTGTGCCAAGGTGTGGGCTAATTTGAAATGTGTGGGCTAACTTTAAAATGTGTGTGATAACTTTGAAAAGTATGGGATAGTATTGAAAAGTGTGGGATAACTTTGAAATGTATGGGATAACTTTGAATAGTGTGGGATAATTTTGAAAAGTATGAAATAGCATTGAAAAGTGTGGGATAACTCTAAAGATAATCTGTGTTTCACTTTAGACATCATCATAGCCAGAAATATATTTTATAATACAAATTTTAGGATTTTCATTAATGGTCATAAACTTGACTTATCCATACATATTGCTATACCTATTGTTTACTGTACATATATATTGCAATATACTCTGACAGCTGCACACCATTTATATTGCATTACTCTTGTAAGCAAATGTTTTTAATTTATAATAGGTAGAAATCACTCACATAATCCCAAATTAACTAAGTTTGTATTTCCTTCATACACATATGAATATTTTCCATATGTTTATTCCTTTTTTTTTACTTATCAGTAAGGTGGTATTATGCATGGCTTTTATGCTCACATTGATATGAAGGGGCCAACTGCAAACTGTGTAGACTTAGATCTGTCATCCCATGTGCCAGCAGATCTGGGTCTATGCAGTTTGTTAGAAGTAATTAGTAGTCCTTGATCTGCTGGTGCATGATGTGCATGATGTAGATCAGGGTCCATGATGTTATGCAATGGATTTAACTTATAGGTAAGTTTGAATTATCTTTGTCTTTTACATGTTATTCCATTTCATCATTAAGAGACTCATGGTTTCTCATAGTGTTGCATTTATATTTCTAGGTATTTAAGGTTGGTACATTTTCTTAAGAAAACAAACCAAATGGAACATTTGAATAAGAACACTTTTAGGATACAATCTAAATTAACATTTTCTACAGTCATGCAATCCATGCAGACATATTAAAAAGTTTTGACTACACAATAATCCCATGCTTTTGTTATGTGATAATTCCAAGTTTCTCTGGATAAAAGTAGGCATTTATTCCCAAGATCAAGTTCAAAAATTAGTTATTTGTATCAAGTAAACTATTTAACATCATTATGTGAGAACAAGCTTTGTAGAGTCCCACACAACCATTTATAACTGGTAAGGCCAGTAATGTTAAGTATTTCTAGTGTCAGGTTTGGGTCTAATGTTACCCAGAGACAGTGGTGGTGGTCATATTATTCTGATAAAAAAATTCAAATAGAAACCTTCAGGCATATCAATAATTTTAATCCTCTTGTCTAGCACACAGCTTTAGATGGGTCTTGCAGCTTTTCACAACTTTGACACTCTAGGGCTGGGAGTTATCAGCTTTGAATTGAATGTCAAGGGTTCTTGTCCCAAGGGTCTTTTTACATGTTTCTGGCATTCACTTGACAAATAATATCTGACACTAAACTCCAAGTTTCACCCTATTTATCAAATATCATCATTCTCTTTTTATATACCTCCTTTTTCTGCTGTTATTTTGTTTAACACAAAGAACATTCCTTTTAGCTTTATAATCAAATATGTATATTTGGCACAGGGTCTGTACCAGCAGACTAGCTAATCAATACAGACTGGTTCAGATTACATTAATGAAAACAAATTGGAAAGACTAAATATCAAATCCATATATATGTATATATATATATATATATATATATATATATATATATATATATATATATATATATATATATATATATATATATATATAGGATAAAACACATTACAATTGCTGATAATTCAGTGCAACTATAATACAGGCTTCTTCAGGCACAAAATGTTTTGAAAGAAAAGAAATGGATGACATCTTTATATTCTAAAATAACAATTAGTCATTATGTGACACCATCAATACTATGTATCATTATAACAATTATGAGAGGATCTAAAAGATACACAAGTCTCTAATGAAACCTGAATCAGTAAATTAATAAAATAAAATAGAGACAAACAGTCATACATACAATTATATCCTTATAAAGAAAATACTATTTAACAATTTAAAATAAAATTATACAAATTTATATAGTACATTGGTATTAAGGCCATTAGGAAACAAAGTATCTAATTTATGAATCCAGTAAGTTTTTTTATGAGTCTATTCATGTCTCCATGCACAATATCTATTGGCATGATATAAAAGTCAAGTAGACAGTGATTATTTGTATTTAAATTTGTAGAAATATTAGAGGAAAACTGAGGATCTTAATAATTTTTATATATATATATATATACATACATACATACATACATACATACATACATACATACATACATACATACATACATACATACATACATACATACATACATACATACATACATACATACATACATACATACATACATACATACATACATACATACATACATACATACATACATACATACATATACATGTTTATAAAGGACAGTGCTTAATAAACCTTTTTAAAAAATTATTTTTCCCTTTTTAATCTTAAATATAAAAGATACCTGTTAATGAAAGACACATTTTGCTCATGTTTGGAGTGGAGTGTCCTTTGTAAACAGAACTTGAAGAAGGGCAGATATATCATCTATGAATGTCTCCCTTATGAAATACCTTTGGATAATGGCTGATTATGTAACATCAAGGAATCTATTACTAAGACATTTATTAATGTGGATTCTTTTGCTTTTTGCCTTAATATATACATAAACTTATATATACCAAATACAGTCCAATATTCATATTTTTTTAATAAAGTCCATACAGTGTAAGCTTATATGCTTTCATCTATTTTGTATCAATGATTTCAAAATTCATGGAGACATTTCAATAATAGCATATTTACTGGCCTGTGAGTCAAGTGCCACTGCAAACTGCACAGACCCAGATTTTCCATCAGATAATGCACCAGCTGATCTGGGTCCATGTTGTTTACAATTGGACTTGACCTATAAGCAAGCAATTATGGTATCTGGCAGTATTCTTACTCTGGAATTACTTATAGGGCCTTTGTTCTGACTGCTGGGATATAAATGGTATTATAACTAATTTTCTGCTTATCCAGCACCAATAGCCAAATATGGTTATAAAGAGTTTTACCTCATTTAGGTTGTTAAGCCTAAAGTAACTAGACTCGTTGTGGGACCAGTGTTTACAGATTTCATCAGTTTGAGGGGGGCAGCTTACAATCAGATCATAAACTTGTTATCCTCTCAAAGGTTTGAGAGGAAATAGTTTTTTTAACCCATTTATTTGTGTGTTTATTTCCTCAATCATTTGCTCATTTCTTTTTTTGCCTTCTAAATAGCTCATTAGACACAATTTTTGACAATTTGACTTTTTTACATTGATTTTATTAGTATTTATATGCATCTTAGGAGGCATCAATCAGTCTACCAAAACTTGGTCACTGTGACCTAATTTTCATATTTATTAGATTTTTATATTTTCAGATCCTCAATCCTTATACCTTCATTAAATTGGATTTATTTTCATGTACAATCATAAAAATCAAGATTTTAGATACCTCTTTTGAAATGAAACTATGCTCAAACTAATGACCTTTGTATTTTCAGCTTTTCATTTGGTACGATCCCAATATTGAGGACCTTTCTTCATGTACTCTTATGAAAGTTAGTGTCTAAATACATCTTGACCTAAAAAACTTGATCTTATCCAAATTAGATTAATATGAACCAAATGTCATGCTTGAATGACTTATGTATTTTCAAATATTCTTGTGTGACACCTACAATATATTGGACCCTATATCATTATGCAACTTGGCAGGTGGATACATTTTAATGCTAGCAATCCATCTAATCCAAAACTATGTCAATGTTACCTATTTTTTCATACTTGAGTGAATTTGTTTTCAGCTCTTAATTCATTATTCCATCAATATCTTGGACCCTGTCTCATCTACACTCATATATATATATATATATATATATATATATATATATATATATATATATATATATATATATATATATATATATATATATATATATATATATATATATATATATATATATATATATATATATATATATATATATATATGTATATATATATATGTATATATATATATGTATATGTATGTATCTATATATGTATATATATATATATATATATATATATATATATATATATATATATATATATGTATATATATATATATGTATTAATGTATATATATATATATATATATATATATATATATATATATATATATATATATATATATATATATATATATAGATATATATATATATATATATATATATATATATATATATATATATATATATATATATATATATATATATATATATATATATATATATATATATAAAGAATACAAATCATATGGCGAATAACAACCCTCTCAAGAGTACTGGATCCACCAAGGGATCACATTTGTCAGGGATTAATTAAAATAGATGCAATAAACTGACAACGAACAGTACGAAACTAGTAACTAACTACTAACTAGCCTAAGCGCTTTCGACTCTTAATGAGTCTTTTTCAAAGGCAAATACAAAACATAGTTACGACAAACAAATAAACACAAAAACGTTGCGTTTGTAAACCTCTACATTTCTATCTTCACATGTGCTAAAACTATAAATACAACCAGCTTGTATAGACTAGTTGCGGAAACTGAAAACGTTGTATAATTCCCTAAAAGTCTACAAGCCAAAGCGACATCTATTTTTATTTTGTGTACATATGTAACGGAGATTATATCCCGGATATTTGGTTCTATACCGGTTATTCTTATAGTAAAAATTGAAGGATAAGAAGATTTAGAAAATGTTAAATTCTAAATCTTCTTATCCTTCAATTTTTACTATAAGAATAACCGGTATAGAACCAAATATCCGGGATATAATCTGCGTTACATATGTACACAAAATAAAAATAGATGTCGCTTTGGCTTGTAGACTTTTAGGGAATTATACAACGTTTTCAGTTTCCGCAACTAGTCTATACAAGCTGGTTGTATTTATAGTTTTAGCACATGTGAAGATAGAAATGTAGAGGTTTACAAACGCAACGTTTTTGTGTTTATTTGTTTGTCGTAACTATGTTTTGTATTTGCCTTTGAAAAAGACTCATTAAGAGTCGAAAGCGCTTAGGCTAGTTAGTTACTAGTTTCGTACTGTTCGTGGTCAGTTTATTGCATCTATATATATATATATATATATATATATATATATATATATATATATTATGTGGATGCACGAGAATAAAAACAATTCAACATTGCACTAAATAGAAAGACATCTCAAGGAATGTAACTCAACCATACCAAAAACTAGGACAAAGTAACCTAGTTTTCTCATTTGACCAACTTTTGTATTTTCAGCTGTCTGCTTGTTACACCCTCATTATCTTACACCCAGTTTCATCTACATTCCAGATACATCTCATGCAGAGTAACTTAATCATATCAAAAGGAGATCACTGGGGCTTAATTTTCATATTTGAGTGATTTTAGTATAACCCTTTATACATTTTTGTAAATTGCCATCTAATCCATTTGTGTTTCTGTTGGTGAAGGGATTATTTCATGAGAAAATGACCTTGTTATTCCTTTGATACTCAAATGAGAAATGTTTAAAACTTTTTCTTTTCCTTGTCAGAGTGGATTGTTTGTATTAGATGTGCAAATAAAGTATCCCCATTCAGCTCTTGGAATCTATTTTGCAATTTACTGTGATGTAGAATGAGGTATGCCTAAAGCATAACTGCTACATCATCGTTGTAGTAATACCATTTGTTGCTCTTTTTCCTATCCAATATTCTATTAAACTCTTCAATAAATTCATTGATAGAAAATCACCATTTTGCAACACAAAAAATGAGACTTTTAAAGAAAGCACCTAAAATTTGTCCCTTTCCAAACATTGGATTTATCTTTAATGTCTGCATACATTGGACCATTGATCTAGTCAAGGCATTTGTAAATCGAATATCAAAAGCTTATTGAAGGTAAAAAATGATAGCTGAATGGAAGATTGGCTCCAAATTTCCCTGTTTCATTTTGAAGGTGGTATGTCAATAAACATTGTTTGCCATCTCTTGACAGAAGTCTGAGCCCCATTTTTTGCTTTCTTTTCATGTACCCATTTGAGTGTCATATATTCATTTTATTTTTTATCCAACATTTAGGTAATGTTGCACCCATTATCTGGTATTCACAGAGGTTCCACTTAACCAATTCATTCTTAGCACTCTTCCTAATTCTCAGTTAAATCTTGTTTGACATCATGAATGCAAATCTGCTGGGTTATTAGCTTCTGATTAAGTTTCTTATGACACTTATGATCCCCAAATTTTCATCCAATGAAAATACAGTTTTACCTTTGAAATTGTACAGCTTTCATCCAATGAAAATACAGTTTTACCTTTGAAATTGTACAGCTTTCATCCAATGAAAATACAGTTTTACCTTGGAAATTGTACAGCTTTCATTCAATGAAAATACAGTTTTACATTTGAAATTGTACAGCTGTTATCCAATGAAAATACAGTTTTACCTTTGAAATTGTACAGCTTTATTAGAATGATTCTATACTGTAAACTGTCACTAAATACCGTATATACTCATTTATAAGCCAAGTCCAACTGCAACAAAGATCCTGATTTGCTGTTGTATAAATCACCAAACAGATCCGGGTCTATCTTGTTTGTTCTACTGATTACTCCTAACAAACTACATAGATCCAGATCTGCTGGCACATTATATGATGATAGATCTCAGTCTGTACAGTTTGCAGTTTGACTCATCTTATTAGTGAGTATATCATATATATTATATTGTATTCCAATATAGGTATTTCCTATGATCTAAAAATACCTTAAGCATGGACATTTGTCTCTTTCCCAAACTTACCAGCTTAAAAATGTCAAACATAATTTCCTCCTTTATTCCTGTAAAGATTGCCATCATGTAAATGAAAGGACAGGAATGCTGATTACATCTGTGACACCCTAAACTGATACAGTTGTGAAAACTATGTTATTTATGGGTTTTGTTATGTTTTTGTTAAATTACACAAAAGGATGTTTTCTTTGCCTTTTAAAACATTTGTAAAGTAGATCTTTTTGCCTCTAAATGCACATATATTCTTGCATTGTGGTCATCTTTCAGCTCTTCATGTCAAACAAGAGAAGAATTTAGGAATGGCCTGTTGTCGTCAATTGTCATCTGTCCTCTGTCATCTATCTTCCAATGTCTGTCCATTAGCACAAGTTTGTTATCATTAGTCCTCCAAAACTGCTTGTAGAATTGGCATGAAACATTATGTATACATTCAACACAATGTCTAGTTGGTCCTCAGTAAAGGTGGTGCTCACCAGTTATTATGTACTTTTGAGGGAGTGATGTATGTTAGGTAAGTTGCTTGCATTTTGAACCTGCATAGTGGAGAGAACATTGGCATAGCTATATACTACTTTCATGTAATGTGGCTGAAATTTCTTTGGATATTGTACTTTTAGAAATTTTAAATGATCTTAGGACACTGCTAACTAAAATGACTGCTGTCTTATGCTCCAAAAATCAACCGGAATTTGTCTAAAGTACACTATTCTTAGCAGCTACTAAAATATGGAAAATTAATTTTGCCAAACTAGATAATACCAGGTTCTAAAAGTGCAATGAATGAATTACCAAATACATAAAATGTAAAAAAAAAAAGTATCAGCTCTAGTTTTTACAATTTACCTCTGAAGTTCAAAAAGTGAAAATGAGCAAGTAGAGCTAGCACTTTTTTGAAAGGTGCACATCTGGAGTAAGGCCAAGCTGTATACTCTCTAACCCATATTACACCCATCAATCATACATCAAAAAAAAGTGAATTAAAGGTTCTTTGAACAATACCTAAGATATACAAAGTCTCTTTTAAAATATACAAAGTCTCTTTTAAATAGCCAGTAAAACTAGTGAGGAAACCTGAGGAAACTATTTTTCTTTAAAATTCTAACCCTATGCTAAATACGAAACTGTAGAGCGCCACCAAAATATTTTGCATAGACATCCAATATGGCTACCATGATAGCCATTTTGAAAATCTTGTCATAGCTATTGTTCCTGATGATGATCATATTAACATAGGGCTTCACTGAAAGACTGATATATCTAGTTGTAAATCTTAATCAACTATGGCCACCATGGCAGCCTATTTCAAAATCTTACTCTTACAACTCTTCCTGAATGGGAAGTCATATTGGCACAGGATTTTCACTGGAAAACATTTTGATGTCAGTTGGATCTAAATAAAATGGATCCAATAGGACCTAAAAAAATGGATCCACTAGGATATCCAATTTGGCTTTGACTGCATTGATTTTGAAAATCTTGTTATCACTATTATGCTTGAATGGTTGGATGTATCAACATGTTCTTTTCAACCAAATTTTATTTAAGATGTCTAGCTAGTCGTAAATGAAAATAGTGCTTACACCAGAAGTTTTTTATGTCTAGTTGGTCATAAATAAAAAAACATGCTTATCTCATATCCCACCACTACTACTAAATGGAAAGTCATATCAACATTGACTTTTCACCAGAAGGTTTCTTCTGGTATCTAGTTTGTACTCAATTAAATTGGTGCCTATCTGACACCCTGTATGCCAATCATCTTGAAAATTATGTTAATGCTACTACTTCAAAATGGAAATTTATATTTAAATGTCATTTTTAAATTGCTACTGTTTCCAAATGGAAAGTCATATTGACGTAAAGTTTTCACCATGAGGTTAAGTATAATATCGGGTTGGTCCTGATTAAAAAATGGTGCCAATCCATCCTTAAGTTAAGGGTATTTTAGCAGTCAGCTTGAATATCCTCTTTTTACTACTCCTCCTAAATCTAAACAGGTATTTCTTTTCAATATAAGACTTCTTACTCTTATCTTGTTGGTCCTGAGTCAAGATAATGCTGATCTGACATCCAATATGGCCACCAAAGCAGCCATCTTGAAAATCTTATCATTATTTCTCTTTAATAATTTTTCATATTGCTGTGGTGTAACAATCACCCAAATACTGAATACTGCTGGCATTCATTGAAATAGATGTGGCATCATGGACATTTAGTGGCTGAATGCAACTTGATTACTACTGGCATTCAGTGAAATAGACATGGCAATATGGTCATTTAGTGGCTGAATGCCACTGATAACTGCTGGCATTCATTGGAATAGACATAGTATCATGGTCATTTAGTGGCTGAATGCCACTGAATACTACTGGCATTCATTGAAATAGACATGGCATCATTTTCATTTAGCAACTGATTACCACTGAATTTTGATGGCATTCATTGAAATAGACATGTCATTATGTTCATTTAGAAACTGAGTGCCACTGATTATTGCTGGCATTCATTGAAATAGACATAGCATTATGGTCATTTAGTGGCTAAATGCCACTGACTACTGCTTGCATTCACTGAAATAGACATGGCATCATGGTCATTTAGCAAATGAATGCAACTGAATATTACTGTCATCATTGAAATAGACATGGCATCATGGTCATTTAGTGGCTAAACACTGCTGAATACTACTGGCATTCATTGAAATAGACATTGCATCATGGTCATTTAGCAACTTAATACCACTGATTATTTCTGGCATTCATTGAAATAGATATATCATTATGGTCATTTAGTGGCTGAATGCCAATGATTAATGCTGGCATTCATTGAAATAGATATGGCATCATGGTCATTTAGTAACTGATTGCCACTGAATACTACTGGAATTCATGGAAATAGTCATGGCATCATGGTCATTTAGTGGCTGAATGCCACTGAGTACTACTGGAATTCATTGAAATCATACATAGTTCCTTGATAATTAAAGAAGAGCTTAGAGTTTTTTGTTTTTTATAATAACAAGTCAACAAAATAATGGTAAACAATTTTTTTTCTCATGTGGCAATGTGTCACACTTATAAGCAATTCTTTGTTGTTGTCTTTTTTTAGGTGAATCTAGTCTTAAGATGATGTAAACAAAATGATTCATAGCTTTGTCTCTTGAAAATAATTTGAATGTTGATATAACTTATTTTATCATTTAAATCTTGTTAGAGCTTGCATGTTTGACATTGTGTATTGTTATTGATTTTTTCTCAACGTGATAACAATTCATCATCAGTCTCTTTTCTTCCCTAAACATCTCTCTCTCTCTCTCTGATTATCTCTATGTTCTTCCTGTTGTATTGTGTTCCTTCAGTTAGTCTTACAAAGTAGCTCAGTTTGCTGTGTTCTTAAGAAAGACATCAGTTCCAGGTATCTTTTAATAAAATGTTTTTCTTACTGTGGTGTCAGAACTATTGTCATGCACTGTTTGTTACTGAAAACTGCCAGCCATCACAATTTAGAAATTTGTTTTCTTTTTTGGATTTAACAGGCAGTTTCATGTTTTGTTTTCAATATTGAACATGCATGGAAGGATACAATATGTAATTATTTTGAAGTTTAATATATTATTATATAATTATTTATTAAAATGATTTAAAATTGATAATTAATTATTTAGTTAAAATAGCATATATTATTATGGGTTTATGCTGAAGTTTGTTATTAAAGATGATCTGATGTAAAATTAATTCTGTTTAATGGTTCCATGCAGTTTTTCATAAATGACTCAATCGTCCACATATAAACCCACAATGGAAATGAAGGATTACAGATATCTTGCTTTGGAATTTGGCATTTCATGATAGGCATTATTCTCACTCCATTAAGTCTGTGCATACCCTGTTAGGAACAGACTATTTCATTTTCAGAGGGAGAGGATGAGCCTGAAAGTTTGGTAAAGATAACAAATTTTACGGATATCTTAGCTCAAAAGAAAATTTGAGCCCCCCACCTCCACAGAACGAAATTGTCAATCTCATAATATGTAAATTTTTGTCAAGCTTATATATTTATCCCAAGTATTTAAAACATCCTTTGTTTTATTAAGAAAAAATTTCATTACCTAAATTCTGTGCCACCTTGATCCAAAATTCATTTTGGTAAATCTGTTACAATTCAGGGGTTAATGTATAAAGTCTGGACTAATTATGGGGTATGTGTCATATGAAACCTTCAGCAAACTTGAAATGAAATTTGATGACTTTACAGGCCATTACGTCTTGACTATGCTTTGCATCAATAACCAACCCAGATCATGTCTTGTAAAGGGCTAACATTAGCACAGAGATTGGGCATTGATAAAGGTCTTCTTTAGAAGGGTAAGTTCACTGGGTAATGTCACTACAAAATTGAAATCCAGGTATGAACAGGTTTGGCCAAATTCAGCTTTGACATTAGGAAAAATGTGCACCGCTTGACTATGATTTGAATCTATTACCATCTGAATTGGTAGCCAGATGCTTTATCACACAAAACTTTAAAGGCTGTCCTACAAGGGAACATGTCTTTGACTTGGCACATCCTTCTGGGTATTGGAGTCTATTCCTATACTTATATCTGACCACACTGATATTACATGACACATGTTTTGAATCCTGTATCACATTATTGTGTTAATGGTGCCCTTTAATTGTGGTGGAGGGATGGGATGTCGGGACATATTGACATATTTTGGGTTGGATTAAGACGAGCTCAGAATGTCATTACTGGTCAAAGTGTTCAACCAATTGAGCTATTTATTCAAAGCTACTTTCATACAGCAGTTTTTCTTTTAAATTTAATTATATTCTTTAAGTGAAATGAAGTTTGGTAAACATCAGCAATCCTGTTTTATTATGCTAAAAATTGTTGTACTATATTACCCAATGTACATGTAGTTTTATGACAAAAGATATTATACATGAAGTTTTTAATGATTTACACCTAGCAGTATGCATTATGGTAATTAAATTAGCAGCAAAATATAAGTAAATAAATGTTACTTATTATGATAAAAGCCTTACAGTTATATTGGTATGAACATGCACATAAATTATATTAGGTGGAAGAAAACCATATTAAGAAAAGCATTATACATTGTTTGGTTAAAATGGAGAGATTTTTCATTAATTTATTCTGCTGCTATTTCATAGCTTATGATCCTCTTGTTTTAGCAGTTTTTATATGGTCATACCAAAAATGTAACTTAGCTTTTTATTTTAACATGTAAAGATCCTTTTATTTATTCATTTCCATACTTTTGTTTTTGATTCATGTATGGATAAAATCTGATATCATCAAAGTACATAAAACAAACAAGTATGACAGAAACAGAGATGAGAATTAGATAGTGAGAAAAATACACTGTAGAGAAACTTGTACACGGTCAAGACATGAAAATCATGTCCAACTGCAAACAGCACATGCTGGTAGATCTGGGTCTATAGTTTGTTAGTGTTAGAACCTAATTATTTAGTCCTAATCTAAGTAACAGAAAAAAGTAAAATCAACAAGTTTTGTACAATTCAGCAAATAAATTTACTTTGAATATAAAGGGGAAATTTAAAATTAATATACATTGTTGTGAAGTAAGCCTCAAAAGTCCTAAAAGTTCTATCACAAGTCTAAAAGTGTAGAATATTCCAAATGAATTCCAATGGTGTTATAAAAAAATCCAATTTTGACATGCTGATGTGCTAGTAGCTTTGAATGTACTAATGTGACGACAGTCTTGATGAGTCACAGTGATATACATGTAATCCTAAATGTCCTTGAATGAATTCACATTAATTCCAGAATAGTGATTTAGTCTTAAATCAATGAACACTTTGTAATTCCAATTAATAATTTAAAGAAATAAATTAAATCATTTTAATTGAACACAATTAAAACACTTATTTCTCTAGACAAATGTTAAGATTTAATGTTAGGATTAGGAATGAGTAATTCTATTTATCACTGTCTTTAGATAAAAAGGAAAGAAACAATAACAGAATCAGGATGAGGATAATTTTCTCATCAAATTCATAAACAAGATCATTTCTAGAACATTCTTAATTTCTATAAAAAAAGAAACTAGATCTTGAACTTGCCATCTAAACACATCCTATTTATAGTTTAAAACACGACAAAAAAAAAGAGATGTGAGTAGTCATGAAGACCTCTATTCTCAATTACTCAGCCAAGGTCAACCACACATTATAGATATGAATAACAAGTAATTAGTATAATAAACAACATAGACTGTGATTTGCTATCACATTATTTAACAGCATATTAGGGTCTATGCTACTTGCAGTTGTACTGACTCATTAGTGAGAAAATATGGTAGGTGAAAAGTGTTGTCTAATGCCAGTCGAAGACAAGCTTAATTATAATGGAGAGCTATTTTGTTATCTTGTTATGTGGACTTCACACCTAAGCTTCGTGCCGTAAACAAGAAATTCAGAACTGATGAGTCACTTTAGAGCTAAATGTAATGGGCTTGTTCTAAATGGGCAGTTTCACATAACCTAACTTGTGCACCTTTTCAAACAAACATGATGTTACCTGGGAAAACAGTAGCATTAATTAACATGTGAAATAACATACATGTATGCTGCATTACAGCACCCTGATCAGTGTAGATACATAAAATAATGAGTACAAATTGGATCCATATTTGCTAAATTTTTATATTCATTAAAACTGCATAATACCCAATACAAAATAAATTCCATAAAGAGCTTAATGTGACACTGAAGTTTCAAATGAACCCTGTTTAAAAGAAATGGATTGTGTTAACTGCTTAATTATTGTCAAAACCCATAAAGATAAATTTGAGATTTAAAGGTTAAAATTTTCAAGGAAGAAAATTTCACCCCAACTCTTTAATGTTTATATATTCTGATGTCATATAAAATATACAATATTTTAAACAGTATCCATCAATAATTCCAATTAAAGGAAGCTTGAAAGTGATTTTCAAAAATTAACATGCAGAAAATGAAAGTACATGTGTGCATAATTATTTGGATTGTTGCAATGTAAATAAAGAAAATTTAAATAATTTAAATAAACTTCTAAATTCTTTAAATTATTGCCTTAAATAAGACACATAATGTTTATACAATACTAGACACTTTTACTGTTTTGTAAATTACAAGTGTACTAAAAGGAAAAATATTTACCTTGTTCAAATCTTTAGGAGATTAAAACTGAATTTTTTTAAAAAAACAAACTTTTATGCTTTAATTTCTTCATTAATACTTCTATGTGGTGGTGGGGGTTTACCTTTTGAATTTCATAAATATTTTAGAAGTGGATATTTTGTTAGAGTAGTTGTATTGAAATCATAAGCAAATAACTTCATCTTACACATTATGTCAAATTATTTGTAAAAAATTATTATCATTTAAGACATTATCAAAATCAAGAGATAGTGTCTAATTGCCTTTTACAAATATCCATAAAATTGCCAGATTTGGACCACATTTTCTTTGTTTCATATAAATCAATACTTTCCAACAATTTATCACACAATTTCAGCATCAGTGTCACTTTCTGTTGCTTGCATATGTACAAAATTTAAAAGCTGTCAAGGAACTAAAGACATTGTTTATAAGTTTATAATGTAGAGCTCAGTTTTTGTGATCAGACATTTTTGTGATCATAGTCTTGTGTTATAAAGAACATTGCCAAGCGCAAATTGTAAATTCACTCTCAAAGTCTCAAGTTTATGTATATTAAAACAAACTTATAGAAAGTTCAAAACTTTCTAGAAATTAATTAAAATTAATTCCCAGTAAAAACTCTAAAGCTGTAGTTTACAAATTTTGTTGTACTGGTAAAATTTTCCTCCAATGGCATTTGTCAAGTAATTCTGGATAATTTTCACTATTGCAGCTTGTCCTAAATTAATTTTTAAATAGTCATGCATAACGAAAAATTTAGTTTTTTAAGGATTTGCATTTTTTATGGTCAAAAGTGCTCTCCAAGCATCCCAACTGTGATCAGAACTCTACAAAGCACAAAATCAATTCTTGTTGTCAAGAATACCTTCTGAAATGTCATCTCCTCAATAGAAGATTCATGCTTCCTGACTTATTATGTCCTGATCTTGACCATGTCTCATCCTATACTTGATAGATAAATCAGCAGTGAGCTGCCATTGTGACTATGTCACCTTAGAAAGAGCATAAAGACAAATTACCCCTCATTGCTCCTACTCAACCTGGCATTACTTTTACCTGGAGATGAAGTTAATGGTTTGTTTTCATTTCCCACAAAAGCAATTTAGAAATCTTGTCCCTCTGAGCCCAGTCTTGAAGGCAAATGATTAATGTTTTCTTGTCCATGGAGTAATGTCTTATTAAGCATGGAAGGGTCATGGCAGGAAGAGCTATGTGGTCTGATTGAATTCCTAGACTTATTCAGAGTAAGGATGAGACTTCATTATATCAGTACATCTGATAATTGTTGGTGAATAGGGGTACAGGTCTATTACTTGAATCATTGGTCCATATATCTTTCTATCAAATCTTTTATTTTTAACACTTTAAATGCAAGAAATATTCATTCTAATCTGTGGAAAATAATGGTGAAAGCAAATTGTGTATTCTCACACTGATCTGAAGTTTTAAAGTTCATTGTTGGAGAAGAAGTTACAGTCTAGATGGTTTGCTGACTACTGTTCAAGTCGTTTATGGGCCCAAGGAAAGACACATATAGGAATTCTCTTTTTATGTTCATTTTTGGTCCATCACTTGGTTAGGTAAGTTTCATATTTCATTCAGTATCAGTGCATACAAACTTTAACTTCTTGGCTCATGTTTATAAAGACAAGGGGAGCTACAGAACTAACAATCCATGGCATTGATGTTGGCAAAGGGAAAGGTTAAGGTATAATGGAAATAAGTGGCTGATAAATTTACAAAGCATACCTGTACACATTTTGTTAAAATGTGCACATGAAAAAATTTGTGCTAGTTTACGGTTGCAGACTGTCATGAACACATTTCAGAACAATATACATGTGCAATTTTTTTAATTACTTTGTATAGTAAATCTGTCATTCCTTATTTGCCATTGTACTAACAGGGTTATCTTTGAACATACATGTATCAGTATTTGTAAAGTCATGGTTACTTTGCATTTAGATAGATTCTTTTGCATCCTGAAATCATGTCTCAACTTTGTATTTTAAGACTATTTCTTAATCTTCAAACCTGGTGAGGAGATGATTGCTGACAAGTACTTCACCGTCATTACATTAGAAAGTTTTGTGTTTCTTTTTCACACTTCACAGACTTGAGTTAAATTTTCTGTTTCAAGTTTATGTGTCAAGTTCTGGTATTGCTAGTAACATCAAACTAGATGATTGTGCATATCTCTATTAGTACCACACTATAACAGCAAAATTAGGTCACTGTGATTTATATTTTACATGTGTTTGGTTGAGGTTAAGATTTTGCACTTAGCTTATAACTTCTTAAGTCTTTTGCAACTTGTAATACATGAAATGATGAAACATGATAATGTATCTTGATAATCATTACACTCTTATCACAAAAGCAGGTCAATATGACTGCTATTTTATGCTTCACTGAATTTGGTTAAATTTTGTGTTTTAAATGTATCCTAGCCAATCCTAGCCAATACATAAAATCTGTGGAATACTCAATGGAAAACTTTCCTCATAAATGACCATACATATCATAATATGTATTGCCATACGCTGATTTCAGCAGTGTACCATTTGTATTAATCTTTGGAATGACTCTGCCAGGGTTTGAACCCATGACCTCCTGCATCCAAGATGGATGCTCTAACCACTAGTCCACCAGAGTGGTATCATAAATGAACATACATAGCATAATATATATTGTGGTAGCCTTCAACAGCACAGAGTATCATTTTGTATGACTGTGTATTTGGTGTACCATTTTGTATGACTCGGTGTACCATTTTGTATGACGAGGTGTACTGGGTGTACCATTATGTATGACTTGGCTGGAATTTAAATCCATAAACTCTTACATCTGAGGCAGATGCTCTAACCACCATTCCACCAGAACAGTATTATAAATGACCATACATAGCATTGTGATAGTTTGCCTTCAGCACAGTGTACTTGTAAATGAACAAAGGAATACAATGAGAGAATTACATTCATTTAATATGATGTTTCACCTGTAGTGGGTAATGAAGGTAATGATAATGGACATACTAGTTTTCACTTCAATGTTACATAAAGCCTTCGACTGTGACCCATTAAAATCTAGCTTCTAGTGACAGACACTGAAATAGCTTCTGAAACAGATTCTAAGAATAATTATTTAAAATGATGTAAAGAAATAAATAGTTGGATTTTATCAACTTCATATAGTACTTATTCCTTGATATCATATCATGAATATTTTGTATTTAATTGTTATATGGTATTTATGCCCTTTCACAAGGGCTAACATTTTGTTGTCAAAGATCAATTTAGTCTAAATGTATTCTGTACCAAATAACTAATTTTTACAATTGCCTATGGAACATTCTTAAACAACTTGTTGAGGCAAGCTGTGTAATCATTGAATCACATTCCATTACTGGTTATATAATTCACCATAAGTGACAATAGTCAAATCTTATGATGAATGTTAAGACTTGTTCTGCCTCTTGCCATGGCATCTAAAGAGTAAAGTCTAGATCAGACCAAGTTGTACAGGTCAACACACAATATTTTGTTAGCCACATAGAAAACACTTCTTCAAACAAAAGTAAAATGATTGGTTCCTGAGACTGGTTTGGGATTTTTGGACACTGTTGACAACATTGATCATGTCCCTAACTAATGGATAGGATTGGAAAAGATTTAAAAAAAACTTTCTTGGTAAGTTGAGGTACATACCATGGGTATTAAGGAATGTAAAGGGTAGAGCTATTATTTCATTTAGTTTTGAAAACAGGATTTGTAAATGTTTAATTTAAGCATGATTTTGATCATAACAGGGTAAGATATTCGCAAAAAAATGTGGTAGCTGAGTAGATATACACAAATAAAGATTGTGTTTACTTTATCTGGCTGAAATGATGCAATTATTGCTGGGCAGTAAACCATGGAGGAGACACATGGTAGTAAACAATGGATGAGACACTTGGTAGTAAACCATGGATGAGATGCATGGCAATAAGCCATGGATGAGACTCAAGGCAGTAAACCATGGATGAGATGCATTGCAGGAAACCATGGATGAGATGCATGGCAATAAGTCATGGATGAGACTCATGGCAGTAAACCATGTATGTGATACATAAACCATGTGGAAACACATGGCAGTAGTAGTAAACCATGGATGAAACACATGGCAGTAAACCATGGATGAAACACATGGCAGTAAACCATGAATGATCTTGATACATGGCAGTAAGCCATGGATGAGATTCATGCCAGTAAACCATGGATGTTATACATGGTAGTAAACCATGGATGAAACACATGGCAGTAAACCATGGATGAGATGCATGTCACTAAACCATGAATGATCTTGATACATGGCAGTAAGCCATGGATGAGATGCATGCCAGTAAACCATGGATGTTATACATGGTAGTAAACCATGGATGAGATACATGGCAGTAAACCATGGATGAGACCCATGGCAGTAAAGCATGGATGAGATACATGGAAGTAAACCATGGATGAGATACATGGAAGTAAACCATGGATGAGTCTCATGGCAGTAAACCATGGATGAGATACATGGAAGTAAACCATGGATGAGACTCATGGCAGTAAAACATGGATGAGATACATGGAAGTAAACTATAGATGAGACTCATGGCATGAAACCATGGTTGAGACTCATGGTAGTCAACCAGGGATGAGAAACATGGTAGTAAACCATGGATGAGATACAAATCAATAAACCATGGATGAGACTTATGGATGTAAAACATAGATGAGACTCATGGCAGTAAACTATGGATGAGATATAAAGCAATAAACCATGGATGAGACTCATGGATGTAAAACATAGATGAGACTCATGGCATTAAACCATGGATGAGACTCATGGCAATAAACCTTTTTTATGATGCATGGCAATAAACCATGGATGAGATGCAGAATTCATTCCTTTGTTACAATAGATTCTTAATTCCATTTGAGAAAGAAAATGTGTATGAACAATATTGAGGTTGTGAAAGATAAATGTCCATGAAAGTTTTAAAGGAATGGTCCCAAACCAAAATAAAAAATTGAATCACATTTTAACTTAAACCCAAAGCATTTGAGATACCTTTTCCTACTGATCCAAGTATGTAAGGCCAAGATCAGGAAAATGTATATATTTCTGGGCCCCAATGGAATTGTGATCAGATACCTGTACAAGTAAGGGGATTCTATTCTATTGCTTTTAATAATTAAAATGTGTGTTAGTATGAGAGTACGGCATTCTATTGTTGCACCTGACAGGTGTGGAGGTGTGGGAAGTGTTAGACAGTTTAATAATTAACCCAATCATTCATCCAGATATCAGACTATCAGGTCAAAAGAACTGAACAGCTTTTATTTCTTTGATACTTCTGTGCAGGATGTGTAAATCTGAATCAAGCCATGCATTTGATGGCAGGAGATAGGATATCCACATTGGACTGATAGGAGGCATTTATCAATCCAGTAATCAGTGTCAAAATAACAGTTCTTAATATGGACATTGGTATCTAAAATTACCCTTGAGTTGTGGTTGAGTACAGTCTATACTTACTTATCACTTGCGGCAACAACATTGATCCAGATCTGCCATCAGATTGTGTCAGTAAATCAAGATGTAAGATGGTGGTTATTCTTCTGATAAGTTCCAACAAAATGCTGCACCAAGATCTGTTGGTACATTATATGACAGACCTGGGTCTATGCAATTTGCATATGCTTTTGGCTTATAAACAAATAGATACAGTACTTATACTACTTGACAATTACAGAAGTGGATGTTTTTGTAGTGCATATGATTTGCATTCCTCTCAGGTAGTGGATGGCATTTTATTATTATTAATAATTATTGTTTGAGCTGATATAAACTCCTGATATACAATTTGACTGTTGTTACAAAGATGTCATCAGTCAAGTTTTCATTCTCTCCTGGTGTTTTCTACCCTAATGTAGAATACCCTTCCTTTCAAAGTTTGTGATAACAGCAACAACAAAATTTGGTAATTCTCAAGACTGTTGTGGAATTCCACTTGCAAAAACCTCTCATTTTTAAAAATAAGAACTTAATTATTTCTGCCAAATTATATCCTTATTAGATCTGAACTCAGTTGTCAATGCCAACTTATATCAACATTAAATTTGAACTCAATTATCAAAGCCAAATTATGTTTTGAACATCTAGTAGTTATGTTGTACATGCATTGTGTAATGGCAGCTTTTTGAAAATCCCATTATTTGTTTAATACCATTATACCACAAGTGCAGTGCACTGTACTATCAAGACCTTTGTTGTGAGATACAGATAAGATTCATTAGCTCAAATACTCAGCATTACTTGAATGACTTTGTTATCAGTCCTGTCCATTGTCATAAAATTGTACTCAACTCCAAATATTGTAAACAATCTGACCAATCAAAATAAAGCTTCATATATTGTAAAAAAATCTGACCAATCAAAATAAAGCTTCATATATTGTAAAAAATCTGACCAATCAAAATAAAGCTTTATCTGTGCATTGTGAGGAATGTTTCCAAACCTGGAGACAATCTAAATTTGAAATGTGTTGTAAAGTTAGATGATGGAGCTGTGAGTCACATACAAGGCATTCTCTTATTGCCAATCTTGAAAACTTGGAAATTTTGAAACTCAGATTTACGTTTTGGGTTCACAACACAATGTTTTTAAAGTTATTTTGTTATTCATCACTATCAAGAAAATTAAATAGATTTATACCACTGTAAAGAATGATTTTGAAGCAATGGGTTGTAGATTTTTCCTAGATGCTAAAGTTCATAAGCTACCTTCAAATTATTAGTTAATAAAACAAGATGTGAAATATTTTCTGCATAGAAACTGTAATCTAGGAAATGATTTGTTTCCTGTGCACACATCTTAAGATTAGATCTTAATATTTCTGGATTTTCTTTTCATAACATGTATGCACTCAGTACAATAAATTGTCAGTACCATATATACTTCCCTATAAGTGAAGTTCAACTGCAAACAACATATTCCCTGATTTGCAAACCCATAATGCACTGGTAAATCAAGGTCTATAATGTTTGGTCTACTAATTACTCCTAACAAACTACATGGACTCAAGATTTTCCTGTGCACTATGCAAAAGCAGATCAGGATCTGTGCACAGTGCAAATGGATGCAACTACAGTAATAAGCAAGTATATATAGTATACTATTTCTAAAATGCAAATTATTTGAACTGAAGTCATTACTGATGACATTGGCATTCTCTTCTTCTGTTTCTTGACCATATCATTTTGTCAGCAGTGTCATTCAAGAGATGAATTTGAGGGTAGTGTGAATGCATGGATACAGTAATTAAAAGACCCTCTCAATTATGGTAACTAAGTCTCTGGCCACTTCTACACAGCAGGTAGTGATGCTAGGGATAATGTAACCATGGTCTGGTGACTGACCATAATTTAAAACAGAGACATGAAGCAGGGATTGTAGAGGGAGCAGATATGTGTGGTCTTGCAGGATATATGAGTTCAAGTGACCAAAATGTAACAGAAGACAGTTCATGTTAAGTAACAGTTATAAGGGAATATATAATTTTTTTTTCTCATTACACTATATCCAATACAAACATAAATATTTGCTTCATTGAAGTAGTTTTTTGTTTTCTTAAATATTACACTTTGTTCAAGAAACTGAACATTTTGAATAGTATCTCAGTAATCCATTTGAAAAATCAAGATCCTAATACTATCTGACAGCTGAATAATATCCTATTGCAGAAATTGCTTGAGGGTAGAATTTAACCTGTCAGATGTACTACTGGTAAATATCTCAAGTATGTGTATGTTAGTCCTCAGGGAACAAGGTAATGTTGACTCATGGTTTTGAGACAGTCCCTAGGGAACTGGGTAATATTGCCTACTGTTCATGAGGCATACTATCTGCCTTAAAAGAATGCTGAATTTAGAGGTGAGCCAATCATCCTATAATCCCACTTGAACTTCATCAGAGATCCCATTAGGATGAATTACCATGTATACTTGCTTATAAGTCTAATCCAACTGCAAACTGCACAGAACAAGATCTACTGTTGCATAATGTGCCTGCAGATCTGGGTGTGTGCAGTTTGCTAAGAGCAACCAAACCAAATCCTGGTCTGCAGGTGCATTATACTATGGCAGATCTTAATCTTTGCTTTTTGCAATCTGACTTGACTTATAAAAAAGTACAGATGGTACAAAGAATTTTAGCATTATCTGCTGCTGAGACCAGAAAAACGTTTTAATTCCCATATGGTCCCTGTTAACCATTTTTAATTCCCATGTGGTCCTTGGTTACCATCATCTACACCAAAGAATTTGTGCCAGATTTGCATCAAAAAAGTAAAGAATGGTGCATAAATATTTTAAAAGAAACTGAAGCTTGTTGGTTGTTATAAAGCTATTAAATACAGTACTCAGTAATCTCTACTCAGATACATGTTCATGTTTCTTATTTAGCTTTAATAGCTGCTGGAAGCAATCACAATTAAATAAAAAAAAACAAGACATTAGTTCTAAGTAAAGACAAAATTGGAGATGGTACATTAAGCATTTTTTGTGTTTGATTCAAAGTTGTAAACAGTAGCCATGTCATGCTACAATTTTAGAAAGGCTCAGAATTTATGATACTAAGGATCTCAAAAGGGTTTTTGTGCAATTCACACCATGGTAAGTCATTGTAGTATTTTTAACTAAATAGCAGATCATTTCTCTCTCTCTCTCTCTCTCTCTCTCTCTCTCTCTCTCTCTCTCTCTCTCTCTCTCTCTCTCTCTCTCTCTCTCTCTCTCTCTCTCTCTCTCTGTTTTGATGCATGTCACTAAAACAACTTAAACAGCATCAGCCGTGACCATCAGCTGTAAATATGTAAAGAATTCTGGACAAATATGACATTTAAAATAGTAAGAGTCATGATATATGTGGGGTTTGAAAATCATTAAAATAATAATGAAACCACTGACATTGTTCTTTTTTTATCTTTTTTTACATGGATACAAGAACAGTGAAAGTAACTATTTAAAAAAATTACTTTAGAATTCTGACTTGATTTATTTCTCACTTGACCACATATTTGTCTGTCTTACCAGCTCATTTAAGGGATTTTATGACAGCATTAAAAATAAAATTTAAGGAATTACTTGACATCTCATTTTTTATGTTTTTTCAACTTATTTATGAAAAATTTAAATGCATAAGGCCAGTAAGACTTCAGTTCTGTTTTGAAAATCATGTAAATAATTCTACACCATGTTTGAACTGTTGGAATTAAAATAACTATTTATCAGCAGGTTTAAATGAACTTTTGCTTAAACTGATCATCAATGACTACAACATATTTGCTATCTGTGTTTCCTTTGTTAGCTTTTGCTGATCTTGAATTTTAATTTTGCAAAATGTGACCTTTGAGTTTAGCTGGTCTGGTGATTAGAACGGAAATTAGATCATACACGATACAACTTTTATTCCTCAGTCAACCTCCTTCCTAAATGAGTTATCTTAACAACAGTGATATCTGGTGCTCATTTATTCTGTATTATTTAGCAAATTTTCAGTGCAATAATTGTAGCCCTTTAGCAAGTCCATTAATTGTCATCATTTAAGCTATTCCTAAGTCTGACTAGTCTAGTAATTTGACATTGTAAATATCAGGTATTGTAGACGTTTTTACTTGTAACTAATATATTTCAATATATTAAAGACAAAATTGTGTCCAAGGCCCTATTATGTTGAAGCTATGAATTTACAATGCAAAATTAAAAGATTTAGAGATTTAAGATTTACAACTGTTCCCTTGTCTGACTGGTCTAGTGAGCTTACTCTGTAAGTAGTAGGCACTGTATATGTTTTTCTTGTAACTAATGCATTTTCATTTAATTCAAGACCAAATTGTGGCCATGCCCCTGCTGTTGTTGAAGTTAGTAATTTCAATTATAATAGTTGGTACTCAAAAATAAGAGTGATAAATCATTTTAGATGAGTTTTTAAACATTCATAAGTCTGACTATCATACATTTTTGGACTATGACCTAGAACTGACAATTTATTTACTACCCATGTCATTGCCATACAAGTTTAATTTATGCATGAATTGAAATGGTGTGCCATATTCTGAATGAGACAATTTTCTTATTGAAAATTTAAAATCATTGTTCGTGAAATTACAGGATAGAATGATTAAGGATGGACTAATTTGATGTGCAGAAACCAGGAATACTATTCACAACAGTACAAGAACATTCCCAAATACTTTCATTAGCCAATGTTGATTGTATTTTAGTACCTGTTTCATCCTTTTATGTTTTGTTTTAAAACTCTCTGTGTATATCAAAGGAGAACTTGAGATTGATGACTAATTATCACAATATCCTGCTATGCTTCTAAGCCAGTTGATACAAATGAACAAAATTTATAAGTGAACTTATAAGTGAATACATATGGTAATAAGAAAAGAGGCAAGAACTCCACCAAGCACAAGTGAATAGTAACTAATGTCTTATTTATCATATTAAAATAACCCCCCCAGCTAATATACCTTCCTAAAAAAAATCCAGTCATTTAGTGATCTTTTTCTTTGTCACATACTTGACATTTTTCCAAGGACACATAAAAACTTTGAAATTCCTTTGCATATGGATAAGAGTGACTCAGAAAATTAGTGACAAATTATGTAATTATTTAAGCAACATAATTTATCTTATGGCCCAAGTTACAAAATTATATAAATATTTCAAGCAATCCAGACACTGGTTAAAAAACAGAACATAAATCTGGTAAATACATAGAGATGTATTTATATACCGTGTATGCTTTATTCAAGTTGTATCCAAGTGCAAACAACTTAGACCCTGATCTGAAATTGCTTAATATGCTGGTATATCAGGGTCTACATGGATGCTGTTTATTCTACATTGGTCCTGACTGCTAACATACCCAGATCTGCAGGTGCATATTGAGATAGCTAATCAAACTTTATGCAGTTTGCAACTGGATCCTGCTAATATGCAGGTATATGCTAGTTGATAAGTACTTTTTTATAAACTTTTTTATATCAATAGATTAATGTTGCAGACAAATGCATATTGTATTGTATGTATGTATGTATGTATGTATGTATGTATGTATGTATGTATGTATGTATGTATGTATGTATGTATGTATGTATGTATGTATGTATGTATGTATGTATGTATGTATGTATGTATGTATGTAGGTATGTAGGTAGGTAGGTAGGTAGGTAGGTAAGTATGTATGTATGTATGTATGTATGTATGTATGTATGTATGTATGTATGTATGTATGTATGTATGTATGTATGTATGTAGGTAGGTAGGTAGGTAGGTAGGTAGGTAGGTAGGTAGGTAGGTAGTTAGGTAGGTAGGTAGGTATGTATGTATGTATGTATGTATGTATGTATGTATGTATGTATGTATGTATGTATGTATGTATGTATGTATGTATGTATGTATGTATGTATGTATGTATGTATGTATGTATGTATGTATGTATGTATGTATGTATGTATGTATGTATGCATGTATGTATGTATGTATGTTTTAATTGTGTCTATTTGTAAGGCACACCACAGTTTGAGATATTGCATCACCTTGATTAGAGAGCTGTAGGTCAAATTGTGTGACTGGATGGCTTGAGGGCCACATTTAGGTCTAGGCTAGTCTAAACCATTTAAGATTGTACTGATTATTCTTGGTCAGTCTAACAATAATCTGATAAAGTACTTCTGGAGAAAGTGATGTCAGCTTTTCTTCCTATTTTCACTGATAATGGAAGATAAACAGTAATAAATAATTATTTTCTGGACTTGAAGAGAAAGTAGCCACAGACTGTTGTGGTAGATTATGGCTCAGACTTAGTCATAAATTATCTATAGTGTGTTTGGTGAACTGAATTTATTAAAGACATTGTTGCTTATTCAAATGTATGCATGTGCTATTTCTTTTCTTTTTTCTTTAATTTTTTTTAAAAAAAATGTGCAATCAATATTTAAAGACATGATAAGAAATCATTCAGCTACCTTGATATGGTGAAACTGATATTTACAATTCAATACAAAATTTATGTAATTATTAGATAATTTAGAAGGTACCAATTTATGCACATGAAAGAAATGTAAATATTTTCCAATCAAAAAGAAATTTAAACACTTGGTAAATATGCATTCAATTTGACTTCCCAATGAGGAACAAAAAAAATATAGAAACAAGGGCAATCGATAAGCAATGTCTGTTAAGTTAAATAATAAAATTGAGTACCTTAGAAAATGGCAAGATATCCCCCACTATGATATGTCATATATACAGAGGTCAACAGTCAACTTATTATTATTAGTAATCATACTGAGATAGCTAGGAGTTTATCATTGATATGGCAGTGAGATGTGAAAACTTTGATAGTTGAATGAAAATTGCAGTAGAATTTCTTTCACACGGGAAATGTTAAGACAGTCGAAAGATCACATTTCTGCAGTAATGTGTCAGCGGAGTGCTGGTGATTGCTGTCTCCTGGCAAATGCTTATTTGTTGACAGAAATCAAGTAACGTCAGTGGGGACTATGCCTCAGTAGCTGTCAATATTTCAGGTAGGCCTGCCCAGGTGATCAAAGCCCCAGTCAGCATTTACCTCTCGGGCGCATTGTTGGTTAACCATCTGACTGATAGTGTTACAAATACAACGGCAGATTAAAAACATACCAGGCCTATGTAGGTTTCTTCCTCCAGAGAGATTTTGATACAATCCTGCTCTGTTGTGAGTCAATTAAAAGGCAGCCACCTAAGGTATTTCTTAATTAGCTACCTGTTTACATGTAAAATACAACCACTCAGCAAGAGCTTACCTCTATAATTCATATATTACAACCAGGTACGCCACGATCGAGGCTCTCTTCAGTTTGTGAAATTTTGCGCAAGGTGAAGTTGAAATGGTTATTGAAATGATTTATTGGTAAAGGAGTACATTCAAAAGGATTAGAAGCGTACAAGTGTATTAAATGTCAGGTAAGTGCTACAAGTTTTGGTAACTCTGCACCACTGACTGAGAAAACTAGTATATACAAACAGATTGTACTCTGTTTAACAGCAAAGGAGACTATTTCTTTTATCCAGATTTGAACATAATTATCAACTTTTTGGGTATTTAGAAAACTTTCTCTAATACGCACTACTGGTTGGATTCATACCACCCGATGTCCTTGTAATAACGTCACAAAGTATTTCTCGTCTAATTTCATGCATGCTTTTATATAGCTATTATTTCGGACAAAAGTGTTTTTAATCTCCTTCATATGTATTTCTTTATTTTTAAATATTGATTCCAAAGCTAAGAATAATATCAAAATATTAACTTAAAAAGCTGGTAGGTAAACTTATTTGTACTATCAGAGGCATTGTACGTACTTTCAGGGAATAAGTATAATTAAGTCACGCAACTGAAAAATTTAGCTTTGTCTTGTTTGATTTTTCAACAGCAACTCAGCTTAAGAATATATTGAATTTAAATTTAAATTCATTACTCATAAAGTGTTTTTATAACTGATTATATTTAAGTAGATTTTTAATTTTTTTCTCACATAAAACCAATCAACATTTTGTCTGTAATAAAAGTCACTATGGGCAATTCCCTTTTGAAAACAACACGTCCTTAAATATTTATGTTCAATACTTTATAAAAATAGCTGACTAAAGTAATTATTATTTTTTTTTTTACCAGCAAGGTATGAAAATGCAGTCTATTATTATTTTCCGTATGTTTTTCAGGTTGAATCTCTACCAGTGGAACATAGACACTAAGTTGAAAGTTGGTGAAGATTTTTCTTAAGATAAAGGCAGTGTACCATTATAGTGTATTCTTTACTGTTGATATATATGGAGAAATTCTTGATAGGTAAGTTTCTTTGTCGTTTTCGATTCGACCACTTCATTCTTGAATGGAACATGTAAGGATACTTTTTGCAAATGGGCGGAAACAAATGTTAATAATAAGTCTGGCTGCTGAGGATTGCCCAGCCTAAGAGTCTAAAAATGTAGGTACCAGCAATCATCTCTACAAATGAAGTATTAAGGTGCATTTAGACTATTTTAAATATGTCCCTTTATGTTGCCGAAATTTGTTCAAGAGATGTTATTATAAAGATGCACGCGAACTTTTGGATGAAAAGGGTAACACAATTTATCAGTCTTTCTCTGATGATGTAGATGAAGATGTTACGAAGGATGAAAATATTCTGCTGATTTGTATTTGTATTTTTTTAAAAACAAAACTTATTAAGTAAGAAATGATTTTGAAATTCACAAATATTCACATATTCACAGTTCTTATATCCAGTCGGTGTATTGGTTTATTTGTAAATTAGGGGCACCATCCATTTGTGTTAATTTATATAAATTGCAAATTATAATGTAAGGGTTTGACGAAGCAGTGATTCCATACTTTCTTTTTTGCAGACTTTTGTTTTACATTACATAAAAAATAATATTTTAGAAGTGGTCTTAAGTGTTACCGATATGCCATGTAATATATATATTTTTTACTTTGACATAACATACTGCACAGTGGTGATCCATTAGTGTCGGCATAATGTAACGACTCTTTAAAAGCTGAAACACAAGTCAGTTCACAGAACTAAATTTGCTTGATAAACAAAGATTAAAACATCATTTTGAAATAAAATATTTTATGATGTAAATGTTATAATAATGGTGACCTATGTAACACTAGCAGACAAAATTAACTATAAGGTTAGTACAATTACCTAAGTACAAATATTGTCATGCAACATCAATGCTAAATGTTATTTTATCAAAGTCATAATTATTTTAGTTTCAAACCAACTGAAACCATGTCGAGAGCTTTTATTACTGATTTATTATGTTTTTCAATGTAAGATTCATAAATACTAGACATATCTCAGTTGGTTATACCCTAAGATTTGACCGCTCCGGTGGCCTAGTTGTTAGAGCGCCAGCCTTGGATGCGGTAGGTTGGGTTCTATCTCCGGTCGAGTCATACCAAATACTTACGAAAATGGTACTAACAGCTGCCTTGCTTGACGCTCAGCATTAAGAGGTTAGTATTAGGACTGGTTGGCCTGGTGTCAGGATAATGTGACTGGGTGGGACATCATGCTACATGTCTGCGGCATGATGACCCAGTGCTACACATCACTATAAACTGCCACACTGCAGACGTCGTAGCGATATGAGTGAAAAATTGTTAAAGCTACGTTACAAAAATCATCATCACATCACATACCCTAAGATTTGGCTGTAACTGCATGTCTCCATAATATAGCAGTTTAGTACTATATTAATAAACTTAACAAAATGCCACACGTGCAGAATGGAAATGTTATGCAATACTCTATATCTAAGACTGAGAGATTGAGCCACAACTCTGGTTACTTTTAAGGTTAGAGTTTGTGCCTAGGCCCCCCCCCTTCTTAAAACGTCTCTGCCTACACAGGAATATTTCGTATCTGAGATATATTGAAAAGTATAGTACCTAAAGATTAACAGTAACAAAAACTTCACCATCATCTTTAGGTTACTGAAGATAGGGGTGGAGTTTTTTAGTGTTCATCTTTTGGAACTCTGTTTAAATTTAAGTAGGTTTAAGTGGTTGCAAGGTTTCTTCAATCCACTTTTGTTCCACAATTGAAGATGCAGCAATCTTTGGCTCTAAAAGATCTGGCTGAAGGTGAAAACTCAGACTTGAGCTCAAAGTTCCAATCTTTTTGGGGCTTTCTAAATTTGAATAGAATAAAGTTAGAATTACACAATGTTCCTAATATTCTGAGCTTGCCTAATTTAAAACAAAAACATGTACCATATTTAAATTTGAACTTTCCAGCTCAAGTCTAATTCTCAAAATTTGTAAAGAATATTTAGGTCACCGATATTTTGAACCTTTCTTCGCCAGTGTTAGTGCATTTTCATAGTGTTTGATCGGGGTGTTTATTTTTTTGACTCTCCAAACCTTTGTAGCTTAGGTCTTTTGTGTAATTGGATTGTAATCAACTCGACTTTAGATTAGTAGGACCAGACAGAATTTGAGAAATATTTTTTAGCTCAGTTCTCAGAATCCTCTTATCCCATTGTTGGGACAAAGTGATCTGTAAATAAAATTAGATGAGGGGGATTTGTATGACTGTTACCCACCTCATCAAACAAATATGGCAGGATTTATACAAATATTGGTCAATTTTCTCTGGACACACTTTTCTTTGTAATATGGAGCTGTTAACAACGTTCCAGCATTCCCAGACAAGTTCAAACGATTGGCTGGAACAATAGCCAAAGTTAGAAAGCAGGCGAAGATTAGCTGGTTATTGTTCACACTAAGCAACCTATTACGCCAAAACCGGAATTAAGCGACAAAATAGTCAGTCAGATTAAGAACCCTCCGAATGATTGTAACCATGTCGTAGTTTAAAAGGGCTGGCTTTTCATTTATACCACCTGGCGATAGTTTTAACGAGGCAGGCTGACCACTTATACAACCAGGCGATAGTTTTAACAAGGCAGGCTGACCACTTACACAATCAAATATAGTTTAACAAAGCAGGCTAGCCATGTATACAACCAAGCCATAGTTTAACAAAAGTTGGCTGACCATCTATACAACCAGGCCATAGTTTAACAAAGCTGGATGACGACGTATACAACTAGGCTATAGTTTAACATGGTTGACCGACCGCATATACAACCGGGACGTAGATTAACAAGGCTTGTTGACCACATATACAGATAAATAGCGGTATGTACATTATAGGTACATTTTTTTTCGTCCTAGCTGTGAAATGTGGATAAATAATCTTAGAGTGGGGGTATTTTGCTAAACTTGATATTTTTTCTGAAATCTTGCATTTATGGCCTAATTTTTTAAAAGTATTTTATGTCCTATAAAGGCAAAGATCAGAGTGATATTATTTCCACCTATCCATATATTTTGTTGTTATTTTCCATGCGGTAGTTTTAGTTTTATGCTATCAGTCCAAACCAAACTGTGGACGGCTTGTACTTGGGGTACAAAATTAAGACTATTCATTCGGGGATTTCAAGGTCAATGTTAATGAAAGAAGGAAAATGATTTTATAGATTAGTGCTACATCACAGATACGTACTAACCATTGCAGTTGGCTTGCGCTAGGAGTAAGGTAAAAGACTACTGACTTTGGGGTCAAATGTCAGAAGCCAGGGTCGCTGTGACTGATCGTTTTCCGGACAAATATTCCATTTTTCAGCCATGTAACTTCAAGTCTTTTTGATAGCTTAGATGTAACTTCAAGTCTTTTTGATAGCTTAGAGCACGGGATTTAAAAAGAGGCCTGATAGTTTGGAGTCAAATTGTCAAGGAAACTATGACTAAAAGAAAAAAAAATATTATTATAAAATAAAAATTTCAGATTTTTAAGCACGAATGAATTTTAAGGAGCAAATTTAATTTCATTATATTCACCATCAATGTTCATAAGTGTTGAATGCTGATTCAATTATTTCATAGAAATCCACTAGGTCTGCATTCTCTGTTGAGAAAAATAAATTCCTATCATCCAAAACTTGACTAAAATCTATTTTGTTGAAATGATAGACATGATGTTTACAAGAATTTCATCCAATTTGCAACAATTTTTAAAACTAAAGTGTGAAATGTGCCAGCCAATAATGAGATATAGTAACATACACACATGTATCCAATGAGTAGGTAATATAACTCATGTATCCAAAGAGTAGGTAATATAACACATGTATCCAATGAGTAGGTAATATAACACATGTATCCAATGAGTAGGTAATATAACACATGTATCCAATGAGTAGGTAATATAACACATGTATCCAATGAGTAGGTAATATAACTCATGTATCCAAAGAGTAGGTAATATAACACATGTATCCAATGAGTAGGTAATATACCGCATGTATCCAATGAGTAGGTAATATAACACATGTATCCAATGAGTAGGTAATATAACACATGTATCCAATGAGTAGGTAATATAACACATGTATCCAGTGGGTAGGTAATATAACACATGTATCCAATGAATAGGTACTTGCTTCTTTTGAAGAAACTTGACACAAATAGATTGTAATTTCAAAAAAGGCATTTCTCTTGTATTTTGGCCACTTCCTTACAGATTAACAAAATCTTTTGCACGACACGTATACTTTGACATGCACAAACAATTTTTTTTAATACCGAAAATTAATTTGTTTGGTTGACGACATTGACCATGCATTGGCTGGTGAAAATAAATATAATTTTATGCTTGCTTGTCAGCTTTATAGGGAACTGAGAAAAATTTAACAACTATGTTGATGTTCAATAAACCAATATGTAAATAAATATTTATATAAATTGATAAAGAATTGTAAACACACTTGGTACATTTTTATACTTAGTACAAAAGTAAGAAAAATAATAGTTGTGTATAAGTTTCTAATGTTTAAATTGCATTCTAATACTAAACGTATTGGTTATAATTAGTTATTCACACTGTATGCAGATTTAATGGTAATGTTTAGCTCTTTGACCTAACGAGTTTATGGGATGGCCTATTGTCCATCATTTGTCTGCTGGATTAAATCTTTTTTATCGTGACTGAGTTGGTTATTGCCATGGAACATTACATGTTCTACTTGGTCCAATATGTAAATGGTGCTGCTTGGCTAAAAGTGACCATCTTAAAATGTTGCTATTGCTACTCCCCCTGAACAGAAAATCATAATCATACAGGGTCTGTGTTGTTTGCATTTGGACTCGACTTATAAGTGAGTAAATGCGGTACTTGAACAACACAAATCAACATGAATAATCGATTACATAAACTGAAATTCATTTGTATTGAAAACACTTTGATGGATAAAACTGTAATGGATGTTAACAATGGTACTCGAATTGTATTATATCCTACTTTATGGTCTAATGGACCGTTAACATCATAAAAGTTCGAACGGAAAAAATGTCCAGAAAATGTATAGTCTAAAGAGTTCATGTACAAGGTCAAGGAAAATTGCCTCAAGTAGTCTCCAGTATAGAGAGCCTTTCTTGAAAACTGCAATATTTATCTTGATCACAAGTTCAGAATCTATTGGTCTGGCGATATTAATTGCGACCATTCTGTAGAAATTACTACTTTCGTGAATTAGCACACAACCAGTCAACAAAGTAGTAAACATTGTAACTTGGGAGTACAATAAAGTACAGTGTTGATTGGCAATCGAATATTTATTATATCAGAGATGTTTGTATTGAATAGTTTATTCATTGACAAAACTAACATAAACACTTACCTTTGTATAATGTTGCTACATAATTTGCTTACAGTCTTTCTTTAATTAAACAACATTTGGGAGCCTAATCATACGTTGATTGCTTGTCGTTCTAGATACAATCAAAACTCGTCTATCGGCCACAGCTGGAAAGTGAGAGGACAGTTCCACTTGTCTAATATAATTCGACTGTCAGCATTTCTTAATGCAGTGGACTTTTAACTCGTGCTTGTCAGCGCAGTTTACAGTTGATATATCTGTTTCTAGGTCGGAAGTTATTGCACTTCATTTTATATCGAAATACGACTTTCATTCCAATTCCAACCATCTCTTCCTATGATGATGTGTTCATTTTTTACGTGACCATCGTGGGCGTAATGTTTGGGATATGTGTATTTATGTAGGCTATTAATGTAATTAAGACAACTCTGTCACTGACAGAGTTTCAAAAATATGATCGATAACTAAGGATCCATTAGGATACATTATATGACACAATTAGCATGTACTTATGGGATTATTTCTTTATCGAGGATATCAACCGATTTACATGCATTCAGAATGCTTTTTTATTCAAAGTGTACTGTGACATACTTTTTCATAAGATATTCTTAAAGTAAAAGCATGCAAACGTATTTCAAATGAAGGAGTTATACTTCATAGATACACTGACATATTATAACCTTACACACTATAAAGTTTTTTTTTTTTAATATAAATTTTAAATAAAAACATTCTTCTCTTGTGAGTTGAAGATTTAATAATGTGCATGAAATTTTAAATGTATAAAGCTAACTTGAGATATGTGGCACTGATAGAGGCGGTGCGCAATCTACAATGTGAGTAAAAGGAGCTGCCAGAATAGAAGGGTCAGATCTGTGCACTGTGTTTGTATTACTCTGTTATTTGAAAAGCAAATGTTGTCATACGTTTAGCAATCACCTTAACTTCATTTTGTAATGTCATCAAAACAGTTATATATCAAATAAAGTATTAATTCGAACATTCTAAATCCAAAGCTTCTTTCACAATTCTCCCTGCTCAGCTTTTATAATTTGTTTTCCTTTCATGTGCTTTCTTCTTAAAATTGAATGAATGAGTGAAACCATCATTCCGATGTAGTAATTAAAGTTCCCATATATTTTCCTTCACTTGTACCTAGTGTATAAAAAACAAACAGAAATTTCAAGTTGTACTCACTTCTCAACTATAAGCCTCATAAAAGTTGACAGAATACATAACTCGTCAAAATAACTGCCACGATAGGAAATTATTTATGGCAGCTTTTTGTGACCAGTACAAAGGCATAACAACCACATACCTTAGTTGTAAAGATGACTTTGTCCGTCTCTTGTGCGCATACAAATGCCTGTAGATCCGATTGTGTACAAGTATCAGCATTGTCAATACACCTCAAAAATGCCAGATTATCTTTGTCATTCGTAGCAAAAATATCGCAAATATCTGAGTCTTCTTAAACGTAAGAATTTGTTTAAAGAATTTCTGTCCTCTCAGCTTAACAAAGCTTTATTTCCTTAAGTTGCTTAACATATACACTCTAAAGACTTTCATTGCATTTTCTGGAAAATGCAGATGGCACTAGACACACTTCACACAGGTCATTAGCAAATGATTCTTTACCAATTTTACCTGGAAGACGCAGAAGCATGCACTCGATCATACATAAGTCTACTAAATTGTTTTTTTCTTTCTCAACATTGAAATGTATCAACAAACCGTTTTGGCTTTTCAGTAACACGCTCCACGTATTTCTGTACACCATCACAGCAAATACAATTTTATTCCATATTTTGGGTTAGTAAAAATCCGATATGTATCTGTATAAAATTTTTTAATTTTTATATAAATAAAAATACTGCTTCAAGGGGATCAATATTTTAGTTCCGTAATTTCAGAGCAATGTTTTTAGGTGCATTTGTTACCATTGCTTTTAAACAAAGTTTTACATCCATTGTAATGATGCCATATACTATTTCGAATTCGGTGCTATTCAGAGTGAATTTTTATTTCCAGGATGGATGTAGGTGGATAGCACTAAGTAACCTGGACAGCAAAAATGATGAAAGCAGGACACTTACTAACCAGGACAGTAAACTGACGAAAGCAGGACACTCACTAACCAGGACAGCAAACTGATGAAATTTCTCACAGTTAGATGACAGAATCTGTAGACATTATTACACTTAAAGACATTCAGAATGAATAACTGCCGAAAAACATCACCGTGTTTTATTTTCTATGTCGGATTTTCTCTACTGATATACCTAGCGAAGATTATAATGAATGGATTATTTGTGCACTATGTGTATTTAAGTAGTGATCTGCATGCATGGTTCACAGTAACTGTAGGTCTTTTACTGTTGCCATTGGTAACAGTGCAGCTGATGTCAGCCATTTTGCTTCTTCGAAGAAAGGGGGAGAAGCTAGGAACATGCAGTTCTGCATTCATAGCAGTTCTCCATGTCCTTCAGCTTGGGATAGTTTGGAGACATGTAGGACTTATCTTCCAGAAGGACATCCAGGAAAGAAAATTAGCTCAGGTGGATCTAAGTCTGTTACAGATATATTTTGTGTTCAGTTCGACGATTCCTCTCCTTGTTATACAGGTGTTTTTCTGCCTCTTTTATTCGCAAACAAATTGTCTGATGTACACTGCTATTGGAATCACACTTTCCTTCGTCGTATGGGCTTTGACATCCTTTAAAAAACAGCAGGATACATTCGAGACCGAGAGTATTGCTCTGGTATTGTCTGGGACTGTATTCAGATTGCTATGGCGACTTGGAGAAATTGTGTGCAGAATTTTGTCATTAACTGTATTTGCTACGGTGTATCAATTCTGGGTCTTTCTGATACTTAGCCTCCATTGGTTGACTATCATGATCTGCATAAGTACCACAGTTTTCTCAATCAAATATAATTCTAATTCTGGCAGATGTCAGAAATTCTTAATCAGTGCGGTGGTGTCTTGGTTATACACATTTTGTTATATTAGTTTTAGCTCAGAAAGGAGTGCTGTTAGATACATTACGTATTACAGCATCATGCTTCTGGAAAATGCCATTCTCACTGCTGTGTGGTATATTGCAACAGACAAATCAGATGATGGTACAGTAGCCAATACGATCGTATTCATTTCTTCGTGTTCATTTTTCATTGGAGTAGTGTCCCTTGGGATTTATTACAGGTTCTTCCATGTGAGAACGTCCAGTATGCAAGATGAGGAAAAGAAGCATGTCTGTTTTCAAAATGGTTGTATCAATTGCCGGTTAAGTCTGTGTTCAAAACATAATATTAAACTACAGAGACCGTTTAATGCTGGCTGGACCAGTCAATACCAACAGGCATTGGTAAACGGACATTATTACAAAAACCTCCAGGATTCTATTATTGACTCCTTGTCGGAGTGGGAATTAGATTCCAAAAGTGCAGATTCGTTGTCTCAGGAGGGTGCATCTATAAATGGCTGCAGTTGTGGTGATAAAAAGCAAACGGATTACATTAGTGTTCAGGGAATTGGAACATATACCCACCGCCGCTTCTTCGAGAAAACGTTTGAAGGTCAAGCAGACAACATTATTAATGACTCTGATTCTGCTTCTATGACAAGTATAGAAGAAGAGCAGTGTAGCTGTCAATCAGTTGACACAGATTCTACAATAACCAATCAAGATAAATTTACTCTTAGCAACAGCCAAACGCAGCTTTTGACCGAAAGCTGGGATGACTTGTTACAAAAAAGTGCCGAAAAATTATTCATTGATACTAAACAGTTTGATACTTTGCGGTCATTAATCAGCCGCGATATTGACTGTTTATCGGAAGGATATAGCACTGACCATACGCTGGATAGCTATCAGCTTCCAATCACAGTTCTTGCAAAGAATAAACGGGACAGAAGTTCACAACAGGGCTCAAGTAAACGCAGCCTTTCCATTGCTTCCAGTTCCACCAGCTGTACCATATGTGATTTCATGATGAACCATTTGAACGCGGTTGCCAAAGCAGAAAAAGGGTTTGAAATCCATGTTCAAACCCCCGGAAATGAACTGCAGTCTGAGTTAAAACCTGATCCATTAAAAGTCAAATCCAATGAAGGAGTTTTAAATACATCATGGACGACATCCCAAAGTGACTCTGGAGACAGTGCCTTCCCAAGAGAAACACCTATCAGCTCTTGTATGGGTGTGACAGATGAAGAAGGGGAGGGGGATGATACTAGCCTTGAGATGATCATTTAAAAACAGTTCAGTGTGTGTGTGTATTCATTTTATAATGCCCGGGCTTTAGCTGAAATTATATGCTGCCAGTTGAGACACAAACAAACAGTACTGATTGGCCGAAGACTTTTAGTTGATTGTTTCATTTACAAATGTGAAAAGGAGTGAGATTCTCTGGTTGCTCAGACTGGTACGCTGACCCCATTTTAATTGGTTGTTTGTTTTATTAACATGGTACAAGCTGAGTAATTAAACAATACAACCATTACTAAACTGGAGACATTATTTATTGTCAATCAAAGTATTGTGTAAGTTTTGTTTGTTGTTTCGGTGCTTCCTTCTGTACTATTAGGTAGCACAGAGATCCAATTATTCCTTTTTTAAATGGATACAAGTTAAGTGCAATCTGCATCTGAAATGGTTTATACATCAGCCTTAATGAATTTTCGCCCATATATACTAACATGAAACATGTACCATTTCTTTTTTTCCTTCTGAAAATATACAATGACCTCTGTCTGCATATCAGTTTGTAGTGTAGTAAACGAAGGGCCCATTCTGCCCGACTTCTTGTACATTATGAAAACTAATTCTATCAAAAAATCCCTTTTTGAAGAGGTGTATAGACAACTTGTAGCTGCAATATCTTCATTTTAATTTGACAACAGCAGGCATTTGCGATTGTGCTATGTATATTGTTAACACAAACCTTACGTGAGGTTTCAGATATATGTATGTTTTAAATGCCCTGAACAACTTACTAAAGTTGTTAAGTATAAATATCTACCTCGATCAAATCATGTGATCAAATCATGTGATCATCCATAGATAATCAAATTTGCAGTGCTAATAGTTAGATAGCAATGGTTATACAAAATGGCAGTTATTTTTATTGGTAAAATTGTAACGAAACGGTAGGATTTTACCCATCGAGTGTGTACATTACCAGATATTCTATAATCCTCAACCAGTATGAAATAGATGTGATGTTCAGGACTAGATTTTTTTTTTTTCATTTTGTGTGCTTAGATTGGAAGGGGAGGGGCGAAGAAAATTTTTCAGGATCCCTTACAAGTGGTTTCGTTCACAAAATTTCAGGCTGTAGAAACACTGCCCGATCAATCAAGTTTTTTTTTTATTTTTGGTTTCGTACATGTTAATTATATTGTTCATCTTTCAGGTGTTACAGACTACTGATTTCTTTACAGTAGCTTCAAATTTATTTTTCTCCAGAGCTTCTTTGGATCACTATTACAGCTCACAATAAAGACATGATCATATCATTTTATTTGTGGCATTTAGTTTCTTTCCATGCTGCAGGTTTTCATTTGTATAATGTGTAGCTTGCGATCAGCGTTAACGTGGATCTGGTGTCGCATAATACTCCGGTGCCGATTCCTAATGTCTTTATTATTACAATTACGGTTACGCCTGTGTTTATTTAATTTAAAAAAAAATATTTTTATTAACTTATCTTTTCTTTTCTACATTTTTAATTTTTTTTTCTTTATTGTGTAATTATTTAATATAGTGACACTTGGTAGGTAGATATCTTGAACTGCCAAAGGCTTGTAGTTTTGGTTGGGAAATTTCAGAGCAAGTCGGTGGTTTTCCGTTACTGCTAAAAATTCCAAAGCATTTACAACAGGAGTCGATTTAATTATCTCACAAATGCGATAGTGTTTAATGGATTTTAATTCAATGCTGACAAAGCAGGGACATTAATCAAGGGCAAAAGTAAATAAGATTGACTTTGGCCTTGCGTGTAGATCACATACCAGCGTTTTAACAACAAAAGGTTGTAACATTAGCTTTTCTAGAGGAAAGTTTAACTCTATTATGTTGGAATGAAATATTCTGGGTTAAGATATTTTGAATATATTATCAAAAACATCAAATGCTCATGCTTAATGTTTAATAAAAATGTTACATTAAATTAACAAAATATACGATACTGTCCAGTTCCTATTTTCGCATACCTTTTTTCTTTAAAAAGTTATTTGGTGGGAAAAGTTATATATACGCCCATGTAATAACATGCGCAAGATAGCAATTTTTGAAGCAATATTATTCTTGGTCATATTAAACACCCAAGTAACTATAGCAACTTAGGGCTTTGGAGGATCATCCTTCTAAAATGACCTTCTTTAATGTATTTGTGGTCCAGTGATATGAGAATAAACATGTAATCTTTTACACGAGAGAAATTGGGGTAAATTTATTATCTTTGTCGTGAAATAATCTCTCATTTTATATTAAATATTTTGAGCAGAGAATATTGGAACCTTAAATCAGCATTAACGCCGCTATATGCAGCATAACAGTTCAGTTACCTATCTCCACGAAAGGGGGCAGCGGAAGAGAGATATTGTTTTGTTGCTAAACCAAACAAACTATATGACAATCTCCAGCGAGTTCAACAAACCTATATTGTTAACATTTTATGTACATGTCTCATTAAAAACATGTTTAACAAAGATCGCATTTCAAGCAGAAAGTATGATTGTAAATGGTTCTTATGCAGGTTGCATCTGTTCCGAGTACACATTTGAAAACATTTCGCTGATGACTGTTCCAATTTAAATCAATATTTGCTGATAATTACATAGTTTATATAAGTGTCTTTATAGACAGGGACAGTACGTCAGTGTAAGCAATATACTACGCGTAATTCAATTGAATTGCATGAACGACATTGCATTTTTGACCTATGAAAAATTTTGCAAGATTTCTACAGTCATGTAGTCTCCTCATGAGTTGTTGTTTGGGCCAAGTAAATACGCTGCGTGTACAATATCATTATAGACCAGCTTACAGGAGTCGGGAATTACCTTCATTTATTGCACGATAAGCCTGCACATATGACATTTTTAAACGATACTGATATAGTAGCAGTGTAGCAAAACCAAGATACTGAACGAACAGTGATGATCTATTTCGCTACGATACAAAAAATTTGTTCAGTTTCAGTAGCTAAAAATGATGAAGGAAGGCACGACCTCAAACGAAAATCGGATTCGATACATCTGACATAATGTCGACTCACTCTCTCCACTGTGACAATCCGAATACAACAAAGCGTGGAAAATTTAAGGTATCATCAATGTAACAACATGACTTTTAAAGCTTGGACCATCTCCCTCCTAAAAACAATTAAACAAAATGACATATTTTAAGTTTCATTGCCCTCCACCCTTTTGTTCACGTTTTCACGAATCCATCAAAGTGCATTTTTCTCTTTTGTAATAGTAAAAACACCATTTTTTAAATTCCTCTGTTTCAACGCAAATAGTCAGAGAGCACTGGTTTACAACTGCCAATTCTTTTTGTAGCACCAGTTGTTTTCAGCAATAACCATTGCATCCTCAGACAAACGATGCTATATTATTATTATGAATAGTTGATATACAATGGCATTTATTACCAGTTGCAGTGACCCATTTTAGTTTAATACACAAATCATATTCCCACGTATTTGTGACAAATTCAGAATCATAATCACGTTATTTATGTTAGTAATAGGCCAACGTTCTTCAAATTGTTACAGGAAATAACGAAAAACTAAAGTTGCCAATCTTATGCAGATGTTGGTTTTGGCGTCCGTGTACATGTTCGTCCGTCTGTCTTTAACACTTACTCTTTGTCGAAATCAAAGGTTTGTTGTTTAAGGAAGCGTTATTTCTTCTTCTTCTTCTTCTTCTTCTTCTTCTTCTTCTTCTTCTTCTTCTTCTTCTTCTTCTTCTTCTTCTTCTTCATTATTATTATTATTATTATTATTATTATTATTATTATTATTATTATTATTATTATTATTATTATTATTTTATTATTATTATTTGTTATTTAATTTTATTTGATGTGTTTGCTTGATTTTGTTCTGTCGTTCTGATAGGCGGGTAACAACTTAGTTTCACTTCTTCGAGAAAGACTTCTTTTCCTATTATTTTTTAATTATTGTTTTCAAAGACTTTATCTTCTTTTATGTTTTCTTGGTAGTTTACATTTTCAGAGCATTACATTTCATAGCCATTATTGTACTTAAGTGCCGATAAATCCTACAATGTCTACTAATAGTTGCACTTCTTCCGTTCGTCCTTCCAAAAGCCCATCCTCTCGATCTATAACCACTTTTTCAATAGACTGATGGACACCAAGCCAACAGAGTGCGTATTGCGGAAAAAAAGACGATAAAGCACACATCGATTTGGTTCCTATGGCCTCTTTTCTGGTGTACACTCAACACAAACGAACAAACATACCTGGTCTCAAGTATAATGTTTTACTAACTTGGTGCCACCCAAATTGAGATGTATGTGCATCATAGAATGGTTCTGTGTAGCCCATCAACGTCGGGTAGCTGTAACGTATTTTCTAGCATTTTGTATACAAATGCATGACACATAAACTAGGACATCTGTTAAGCCTCTGCACGTAAGAAACTGTAGCACTCGAAAGGTACTCTGTTTCGTCTTTGATACCAGAGTCGCCAATGGTTGGGATGATACTTTTCATATTCTTGCGTTTGTTGCTGAGGAAACTGACAAACCAGTGGTACTTTATTGGGTTGTATGCTGTTATCATTTTTATTGCTGCTGGTATCGTTGACGCTAGCAAATACTATACTTTTCATTTTTCTTGGGCAATAAAATAATACACAACCAGCGAACAAAACATCCATAAATTGATATATTTAGATTCTTCAGCATCTAAAGTAGGCCACCATTTTTTCTCATAGTTCCCTGGTTTATTGAATTTAAAATTGTTTTATTTAATAATCATCAATTTGTTCCAAGAGCGATCGGATTTACCGCATGACAAATAGAAACAATTTTCGATGTTATGCGACAGAAAGTGCTGCTTGGTGCCTAATCTAAAACTTGTGGTGAGAATTTTTTTTTCCCCCGGAAGATGAGATCGTCGGGTTTACTCAGACTGTGTCCCTAGTCCCATGCCTCAAGTACTTGCCACTTAATTTGGGAATGAGGGTAAGGGCATTCCTGAATTGTTTAAAACAAGAACTGTTTAGTACCTCAAGAACCGTAAAAATATTTTCAGTCTGATTTAGATCAATTATATTAGTTGAAAAAATATCTTAAGGTTGAAAGAAAATAATAGCATCTCGGCTCGAAAGAAAATCCCATTCCCACCCATGCCCCAAACAATTAAATGGCAATAGTACCGGATAGTATTTATTTTAAATTGAACCATAACTTGTTGATCTATGTTGTCCCATTATGTCCGAATATTTGTCTGAGCAACTGATTATTCGTCAATACAGAATTTACCTTTATTTTTAAATGAATGCTGTTTTCCAAAAAAGTAAATAGAAACGTCATTTGCTAATAATATCGTAACAAATATGTTTTAAAATATCTAGTATAAGTTCTTGAAAATTTAGCTGTTTTTCCTTTGGAAATTGTAAACTATATTTTCACATGCAACTAATTTGCGCCATAGATTTTCCCTGTTTTCATGTAAATGAACAGTTTAGCTTATTTTATGATGTCATCAACGATTAATCATTGTGAAATGATTGATACTTGATGTCTCCATCACATACTTGTAAAACAAATTACTTGTATTGGTACCAATATTCCAATGTCAACTATTACATTATGTTTGCATGTGAATAGTGGTGAATGTGAGTTGTTTGTCTTTCTGCAATCTCAAACTTTCCCTGTAGATGAAATTTCTGTATTTTATGTATTGCATGTGTTCAAACGTCTTAGACTCTTTTCTATTCGAGTGTAATTTAAATTTTGAGCTTTGCATGCTGCAACGGATTCCTCAAAACCAAATTAGACCGTTCCGGTGGTAGCCTAGTGGTTGGAGTGTCCGCCTCGGGTTCGAACCTATTCGAGTTATTCCAAAGAATAATGGTACTAACAGCTGCCTCGCTTGGCGCTCAGCATTAAGAGTTTAGTGTTAGGACTGGTCGGCCTGGTGTCAGGATAATGTGACTGGGTGGGACATGATGCTATATTGCATGATGCCCCGGTGCTAGATATCACTATAAACTGCCACACTGAAGACATAGCATCGATACGACTGAAAAAATGTTAAAGCTACGTTAAAATCAAAATCAAAATCACACACACGCACACACACATACACACGCGCACACACCCCCTCTACCTGATTATACTTGATACTTAATGTAATGTTTTTCGTAACAAATAATTAGACTTGACGTTTGAAGGCACCATGTTCAAAGTCCGTGTCAACAGCTTCAGAGATTAGGATAATGATTATAGTAATGGTCGCGAAAATATAAGAGGAAAACCCATCCAAAAGTTCTGATCCTTTATTACTCCCCAAACCCCAACAAACAAGCAATCCAATATCCCCAAAATAGCACACACACACACACACACACACACACACACACACACACACACACACATAACAGGTGGCAAAATCGTCTAAGTAAACCTTACTTCGGGACGTTGATAATCATACTTTACTTCATTTAGAAGTGGTTGTCAAATCCATATAAAGTGATCTGTTCTGTGAGAATCTGGTGTGTATTTGGGAGGGGGAGCATTAATTTTAAAAACATCGTTTTATTTTGTAAAAAGAGTGTTGACTTCGTGATGAGGGAAGAGTGGAATGGGAAGCTACAGAACTTATGAAAATTGAAAATGTCTCGTACTTTCAAAGAAGTAATTAAAATTTAAGCATGACACAAATTTTATGTTGATGTAAGTTTTCCAAGTCATCATAAGGATAAACGAGAAGCACACATATGAATATGGTGTTCCTTCAGTTCAAGGTACTCTGTGCACGAAAAGACGGTCTTCTTTAATAAACGATGGTGCCATATTGAGGGTATGTAAGTACAATTGATGTAGAACAAATAATTTTTCAAGATGGACTAAATTTTCTTCACAAATATCAAATCAAATATATCCTTTAAGTTATTGACTTTAGGACAATAATTCCTTTCTTCCATTTGTAAGATTAGTCGCCATTTCGTAAACTTCATTCAGATGGATGTTTATTAATCAAACAATAATTAGAAATGACGACCTAGAAACAGTGTTGTCTCCCTTCATAGTACATTTGGGCTTTGTATTTAGAGTAAATGGAGAATTAACGGTAAAGGCACAGAATGAATAAATATTACAATGCTCTGACACCTAAATAATTGTCTCCTTACCTTATTGTATGAAGAATGTAGATGGACAGAACTAAAAATTCTAATTCAGATCTTGACCAGTGAGGAAAGTTATCTATAAACTGACATTATTGTGAATTAAATCCAAAGTAGTAATAAAAGTTGTATACCCCCCCAAATTTATAAATTTCCAAATGAATTCATGTTGTATTCCAAATAAATACCGATAATGTATTGAAATAGACTTCTAATTATAGCCAAGTGTTTATATTGGAAACATTGGGAGCTTTCCAGAAGGAATCTTTATATTAGATGATAGGTTTTATTTATTAGAAAATGCTAATTGTGATGCGAGTTTAGGTACATGACTATATAATCTCGTTTTTTTTTTATTTTATAGAAATTAATTATACATGCTATAAGACCATAGCAGAAATAGAGGCTCTCAAATGGATGATTTTCAATTGTAATTTATTAAACCATTTGAATAATGCCAAAGCTTTTGCTAGCCATGGCAAGAGAAAGCTGGACATTTTTCAAGTTTCATAGATTTAGTGTGAAATCATTACCCATATGAGATTCTGTTTATCACATAGTTTCTTTTATTGTAATGGAAATAGATAGAAAGAATAAGAAATAAATAACGTATTCTGACTTAGAGGCTGTACCTTTCATTTGCTGCGCGTAAAAATAGTCTTACAATATTGTCGAGTTTTGGGTTGTTTTGTAACCAATAACATTTAAAAACAGATTTTCTTTTACAAATTAGATTTAAACGGGTAATTGTCCTTCAGAATGAATGGAATAATTGACTCGGAGAACATCTTTTCTCAACACCGAACGTGTAGGGATGTTCCATGTCATGTCATGTATTGTTGTATAATACCGTTAAGGTGATTTCATGTAGTCAAAAATTTGGTCGTGCTTTATTGATAAAACTGCATACTCCTGTGATATACCTAAGATGGGGAACTTTAAGTACTGGAAGTTGTTAGATATTCATCTGAAGGGATTATTATTACTGGATTAAGAAACTCCATATTTACTGTGATGTACTTGTAACCGGATATTTGCATTAGTTGATTTGGAACAGGAGACAGTAGGAATTGCATCACATATGAGTCATTAGATCGTGTGAGCCATTTTACCGCGTAAAAATACTATCGTTGATAGTGCTAACGTTCTGTCAGTTGAGGGACCGGTTTATGTCCACAATTTTCTATGAACATAGGTGAGTTTAACTGCTTCTAGAAGTTAACATTTAAGCCACTCTTTTATAACTCTTGATTCCTTCAGGATCACAGACCACCCCAACCCTCATGCATGCTATCAATGGACCAATACCCTTAATTTTATTTTGTTGTTGTTTGGGGTTTAACGCCATTTTTTCAGTGCACGATAATACATGGCATAACGAGCCTCATTATGGTAAATTCACCATATTGAGAAAGACGTGACTTTTTTTTCTCAATTCCCTTTGGTCAGTCAATTCGAAAACAGGCCGCCAAAATATTCATAGCATTAGTAAAAAGAAAAGGTTGGATAAAGCCGGGCTACAGTACAGAAAAATTTCCCAGGATCAGTGAAGAGAATACTGTAGAAGAATTTTATAGACTTATTTGGACCAATGAGAATCACACGAAGTGATATGTAAACATTGTAATATAATAAAATATTAAACTGCACACGGTATATATATATATATATATATATATATATATATATATATATATATATATATATATATATATATATATATATAAAGAGTAGACATGTTATAATCAGCCGAATTATTGTAATACCCAGTAATTTATTTGGGCTGGAATTTGTTTATTCAAATTATTTAACTCAAATGATTCTTCTCGGAAAATATACAGTGCTAAAAAAAACATCATTGGACATTGAGACTTAATTTATGGCGAAATTTCAAATAAAGATATATTCTTGGATTTGCTGTTGACACATCATCATGACATGGGCCACCACATACACATCAACACTTCTAGCGCTGGAGTTAATTTAGACTTCCACTTAAGTCTATTCAGAACTTTAAAATCATTAGGACTTGCGTCTGTAATTCAAAGATTATAACGACTCAGTTCGAAATACCGTAAGTTCCTGTTATAAAAATACATTTGCTATACATTTATTCTTGGGAAATAAGTTATTTATTGAATTATAAAAACTTGTAGCTTCTCACTCTTTTCTATTACTTGTACTACATCCACAGAGTCACAATAAGATAGAGAATCAAAATGTTTTTCCCTAATTCCAGAATATAAATGTATGCGATTCTATACATCCTTAAAACCAAAATCATCGTCATTATCATCGACTTCTGTAATTATCCCGTGAGCAAAAAGGGAAAAACATCGAAAGAACTACAAGCCCTTTCTTATTAAGTCAAGTATTTGCATATGCTATTTCGATTTATTTATTTGTTTTTCTATCCCCCCGCCCATCACAGTGGGAGGTCAAGTATTTTTTTGTTACATATAATTTATTTGGAATACATGCTATATTATAACATATTCATCCTCAAGCCTCCAACCCATGGGTCTATGTAAGGTCGTTTAATTTGATCTGCTTAGGTAGAAAATATTCCATGCAAGCGTTTTGAGCCAAGGTGTGATAGTGAATTGGGGACAAAATGTTTAACATCAAAATTGTATGAACAAATGCTTTGTTAACACTGCTATTTACCAGTTTTAAAAAATGTCAGTCATATAAGAACTGCTAATTTTCTTGTGCATTTCACACAGTTGGAAACTCGACGTGAGGTCTCGCAAATTTGTTGTGTACCTCTCAAGTACATTTCAAAAGAACCATAATTGGTTGAGAATTACATGAGCAAAATATGTCGATTTTATGTGATGAGTGCCTCCCAAAGACTCCCAAACTGTTTGCTTGCCACGTTGTAGTAAATTAACTGCATCTAGATTATATATATATATCTATTTATTATCATACATACATACATACATACATACATACATACATACATACATACATACATACATACATACATACATACATGCATGCATGCATGCATGCATGCATGCATGCATGCATGCATGCAGGCATGCAGGCATGCAGGCAGGCAGGCAGGCAAGCAGACAGGCATACATACATACATACATACATACATACATACATACATACATACATACATACATACATACACGCAAGTGCACCTTAAGATATCAACGAACATAAAGTGTCCCATTAATTCATTTCACTTGCACAATATATTCTTTGTTTTTCCATTTTTTCTTCGTCGTCTTCATATTCGTCGTCGTCGTCGTGTTTATATTTTCACAACGATTTCGGCCAATCACTTTAGACCTGATTTTCCTCCTTCATCCCCACCCACACTGTCATCCCCACACATCTGATCTAGTTGCCAGAATACGTTACCTTTAGTTATAGTCATAAAGTTGATATATTGGGATTTGCAAATTTTTAGCAGTTGCAGATCAATATTTTTTTAATTTTTGGGACAGTAATTGTTGAAGAGTCTCGCTTGATTCGTTTCCCTGAAAATGTCCAGTTTCTCTGCTTTTCACCGAAAGGTGTACCATTTTAACTCCTGCAGAATTGCGTGTAAGTCTTTGATTCGCCATTTCATTGGTTGGGAAAAGCGTACCAAGGAGGGCTGACCCAAGAATTGATATCCAGTCGATATGATTGTAACAACTCTTGGTTACTCGCCTGTACGTAACAATATACGAAAAGCTGAAAAGCTTGCACGAGTTGTCGACCCCTAATACATGCCCGTTCAGACGCACGCAAATAATGATATTGAAGAATGGGAACCAGTCTAGATGTGTGTGTGTGTGTGTGTGTGTGTGTGTGTGTGTGTGTGTTTGTGTGTGTGTGTGTGTGTGTGTGTGTGTTGGCAAAAATCCTTTGCGAGGTTATCCTGGTTGTAAATAAAATAATAGTGACGATTTTTCATTGATGAGATTTCAGTGCATGTACAACTCATTTCTGACATTTGTACCTCAGTCTTTGATGCAGAATTGAAAATACATGTTGCAAAGGCAGGTATATCCAGAAAATGAATCGGTTCATATAGTTTGCTATACACATGATCTGTATATAGTAATAAATATTGGTTTGATCATCATAATTCAGAAATTAAAAGTTTTTTTAATTTTTAATATCACGATGTTTGCATAGATTTACTATGGAAGCTGAATTAGTTAACCTGAGTCCTGGCAAGCCAAACGCGCATATACACTCATATATATATATATATATATATATATATATATATATATATATATATATATATATATATATATATATATATATATATATATGTTCACCCGTTTCTATGCTGGTTTCCCTTCCTTTACATGATTGGTATCGTGCGTCCTTTAAGAGTTATGTCGTTACATCTACTTTTTCGAAATCAGTAAAACAATTTTTCTTTTTTTTGTATTGTAAAATAAAATTATTTGCATAAAAGACGGTATTTATAGGATTCCAGATTATGAATTAAACTATCAGTAATCTTCAGTTTAATTAAATCCAGATCTGCAATTATATTTAAGGTCATAGAATACTAATTTCAAAAGTATGCTTTTAAACTCTGGGTATTCAAGCAGTGTAAGGAATACGAAGATGACAATGATCTTCAAAAGTTACACTCGAAATAGTAATTTACGTCAAAATGATTCCTCTTAGGTCCTTTATTCGCTGATAGTGTGTATCATTGAAAGTCATGAAAAAATACGAAGCAGTCAGAAATGAGTGAATCAATCTTTCAGATTATCTTTCTTAGTCCTCAAAATTATCTCCCTTGAAAACTCTTGACAAGGACATAGAATTTATCTCCCATGTATTAGGATCGCTGAGTGTTTGCTCAAGCAGATAAAAATAAAAATGATTGACTATTGGACATATATGACATATTCCTGACGTGACACTTGTTATGTATTTTTAATTTGAAATTGCGAGTTTTTTCTCCATGATTATAAGTTATTAATTGTATGTTGTACTTGACTTCGTCCAAAATAAAGCTCATATTATTCATTCAATAGCAGCCGACACAAAAATCAGTGAAATTGTTGTTGAGTTCCATATGTCAGTAAGGCTGGAATTTATTTGTGTAAATTATTTATAACGGGAAATACAATGTGCTCATTAATAATATTCTTGGATAGAGACATAAGCTTAAAATTAAATAGAATTCAAACAAGAACAGCTTGGATTATATTATTATGATTTCTCAAAAGACTGATGTTAGTTTATCACGTCAAGCAACTACAAGCACATCAACACATTCATCGTCGGATCTTATTTGGAATACCAATGGAATTTAGTTAGAACTTTATTCATTAGGACTAGTGAAAACTCGTTTTGGATAATTGGGGTTTAAGTTCGTAATGCTGTATGTTCTTTTAGATTATCACCATGTATAATAGAGAAATAAATTATTCATTGAACTTTTCAAAACTAGTTGGTTTTCATCCTTTTCTATTACCTAATTTTAGACAATACACTCTTGCCATGTATTTTGTATTATAGCAAAATAGCACACTAACTCCAAAAACTGTGACAGGCTATTTATTCACGTTTGTTCTTTTCTCTATTTTTCTGCTTGCCGTTGAATTATTAATGTCCACCAGTTATGGATTATGTGTTATGTATCGCACATCTTGCACATATTTTAGATTCGATTTATACATCTTCCCCCACTCCCCCCTCTCTCTCTCTCTCAGTATAAAAATGCTGTAGATTGACTCATATGGTCGATATGTTAACACGTTTTCAGTTGGTGTTGCTGTGCTAGCTACTATTACAGGAATTTCTTGAATATAGGAATCAATTTGCAGAGATCAATGAAAATTCCAGCCGCAAAGAGCTCTTCGAAATTATGAACAAGCTCATGTCGAAGAATAAATGTACACGACTTCCTACGACATTCTCTCTCGTCTACCTTCCACATCTGTTTTCAAATTTCTTCCTAGTTCAATCTATTAAAGAAACGCTTGACAACGTAATTTCAATTGACTCAACGTTACCACACACTTGTGATACACGGCAACATTTAGCAGCATTTAAACCTGTCATGATGAATTTGGTTCATAACATTGCGATGAAGATCTACCGAGCGTTATATGAACTCCGACTTCAACATCATTGCTACTTGAGTGCTTAGATTTAATGTCCACTTTAGCAACCGATGTTATCAATGCTTCTCTCTCATCTGGGTAATTCCCATCTTTTTTTTGAAACTGTCATTGTAAAGCCTATGTTGAAAAAACCGTCGCATGACCATAACGATTTAAAGAATTATCGCCCCGTTTCTAACCTCTCAATATTGTCCGAAATCTTAGAAAAAAAAATGTTTCTTTCCTAACGTGTAGATAATCTAAATTAAAATCTGAGTTGTTTTCGCAACGTACAATCTGTACATCACCTATGCTATAGAACTTAAACAACCCTTTGGAAAGTAGTTAACGTCCTTCTATCAACTTTTGATTGTGAAAAGATCGTAGACCTACCCTCCTTGACTTCTGCAGGATTTGAAGCAATAGAAAATGACAATGATATATTACTTCGCCGTTTCCAGCTTATATTCGGTATTCACAATTGTGTCCGTAAATGGAAAACATTTCATCCCAGTTGATTTTTGTTTATGTGTTTCATAACGCTTTGTTCTCGGCCCCGTTCTCTTCATTCTATACACTCTGCTGCACTCAGGTGTTATAGACAGACTTCCGGTGTCTCAGCAATTGTACCCTGATGACACTTAAATACACAAATCGAGCTGCCCATCAGAAGACAAGGCTACTATCTAAGGTATAGAGAGGTTTTTCTCGATGTGAAGTCATGAATGACACAAGCTGCAGATGAATGATGATAAAACTGAAACCATCATGTCATCACGCAAAGACTCTCATTCACTTCATTTACCTCAAACAATAAGCATCACCAATAACAACATTAAATTCAAACTGTTAGTACGAAACCTAGGTGTCTCTCTCGACATTACGTTTTCATTTATTCAATATGTAATGAACATATGCAAGGAGGCATCTGCTTCATTCGCAACTTCCTTTCGGTTGATGTCACTAAAATAGATGCGTGCTCATTAGTACATTCAAGACTTCAATCTAATTCGTCACAATATCTGCTACTGAAACTTCTAAATGTTCATCGTTAAGAGTACGAAGAACTCAGCAAAACCTCCCCGCTGCTCTGTTACTGTTGCCGGCTATCCATTCGATCCAGATTCAAACACAAATCTGTTCACTATTCTACATTTCATTGATTGGTTCCAATCCAAGATACTTATCTGACCTCACCCATATGTATGTCCCATCTAGAAACTTACGCTCTTCGGGCACTCGAATTCTCGTAGTTCTCACGGTAGAAAAAGTCATGCGGTCAACGTTTTTTTTTGTGTATCAGTGACCAGCTTTGTGGAACGAATTTTCCATAGATCATAGCGACAGGGACACTGTGATCTCATACAAGAATGCTCTTAAAACGTGCCTATTTCAACTACAAGAACAAATTTAAAGACTGAATAATGTTTTAGAACCTTAACTATTTTTAGCATATTTTAATTTTGTAATTTCATTGTGTTTGTTCTTATATTCTTGTCGTTGTACACGTTGTTGTGAGTTATCTAATATTGTAAGGCGCTTAGAGCTTCTAAAGATTATGTGCTGTATTATGTCCAAATTATTATTAATATTATTATTATTATTATTATTATTATTATTATTATTATTATTATTATTATTATTATTATTATTATTATTATTATTATTATTATTATTATTATATTAATAATAATAATAATAATAATAATAATAATAATAATAATAATAATAATAATAATAATAATAATAATAATAATAATAATAATATGATGATGATGATGATGATCACCATCATCATCATCATCATCATCATCATCAATAACATCATCATCATCATCAACAACAACAGGTATTGGTTTGTTCTGAGCACATCTAGTTGCAGTTTAAAGCTATCAGTGTGTTGTTGACTATCGTTCAAACTTTAATTTACATCAGGCGCAATTTAATTTTTAGTTTTTGCTGGAATACTTGGTATATATAAAATATTCGAATCATACTAGTTGATTCGCACAAATAAGATGGAGGCGTGTTGATTTGTTCAATGACTGTTTGCTTGGATGGTTGATGTGCAATCACTTATCATCACTT